>JAIXHY010000042.1:55526-509066 GCA_020449905.1 Globodera pallida
ATGNTTGACTNGATCNAAANTNGTACNNCANCNGTNNCCATCAAGTTCAACCAAGCTGTACCGCTTGGAGGAATTATGATGGTGGTGATGGGGGAATGTGATGCGCTTGTGATGTTGGACAAAAACCGATCGATCAGCACAGATACCACTATATAAACCTNNTGTTTCATCCATTTCATTTCATTTCAAATAAAAATGTATTTTAAAAACGTTGCAATTATTCTTTTCTTTCTTCGAATTGCTCTCCCCGTCGTTGGCGAAGAAGATTGAAGGACTTCCANCGTATCAGGAATATTTGAGAAGAGCGGCTTTACGTCGCTTGTCCAACACANAACTTANNCNACCGCCATCACCTGCGACTACTACTTCANCCCTCAACAGTTCCTTTCAATCCGGAGGTGTTATTTAAAGGAATAATTCGGATCGTGATGCGTGGATGCGACGCGCTTGTGATGTTAGACAAAGACCGATCGATTAGTAACAACACTAGTGTTAAAACCTAATTTCCGGAGTTTTTCTCGATATTAAGCAAATTTTACCCTGCGCGCACCACTAGCACACTTCGCTCGACTTTATTCAAATGTCTCCTGCGCAACTTAATTATTCACATCATTTAAATAATTTATTTTAATATTTGATCAGCGTCTACCCTGCACGAGTCACCCCCCCACCCCCCCCGAATTACTTTAAAAGCTTAAAATTCTAGTTTTTGTGCCAACACGAGATTTTATATATTTCTTAAAATAGTTTTGTAAAGACAAATCGAATGAAATCATTTTCAACGCGCAGGCAATTTGTACTTCTGCACATCCCCGTCAAACCACGCACACTAACCACTTGGTGCTANCCACAGCTTCATTCAAGTTGCGAGAAAAGGAATATATTTCTGTCATAAGCCGAAAATTTCTCCGGAAATTCGGCACACCGCGCGAGTCTTTCAACGCTTCTTTCCCATTTATTTCTTTTAATTGACTTTTATACAACAGTATCCCGCCAACATTATCATAATTTAAAACCCTGGGTACAAAGAGTTTTCAAATTGGTACCCAATTTATAAAATATGAATGGAAACAAAAAAGATTTAAAACAAAAGCATTGATAATAAAATAAAAGTAAAAATTAAATATTTTTATATTTAAAAAAGTAAGGCTTGAAAAAAGAAAAAAAGAGACTCACATATATTAACCTTTGCTGTGACCTGCGCCAAACGTTGCAGAATCTTTTTCCGTCACATGTCGATTTGGTTTTCATTCAGCAATTTCCAAAAGGTTCCCGATTATAGCAAGTGTACCGAAATGTATTTGTAGAAAATGCAGCACAAAACCAGAATATTTCAATCTATCTGTGAATATCGGGGCAAATACTTGGAGCAGAAGCTGGTGGGCCGCCAAAACTGGCAATTAATTGCCGAAGGAACAAATTCATCAACAGTAAAAAGTAGATTGGCAATATAAAAGAGCTGATGAAAAGGTTAAGTCCGTCCAAATATCCTGCCAGCAAACATTTACCTAACAAACTTGATTCGGATAAGGAAACTAATTTTTGACACCCCCAACAAAACTTGCAATCATTTGCGCAAAAGCCCTAATTCTCCAGCCAATCATAATTTAAGTCCTTTAACAATATAAATGGAGATAAGATTAAATTTGTTCAATAAAATGGAACAAGCGATCGCAAATAAACTGGATACTGTTGAATTCTGGCAGACAACTAAACTGTCATTCAGCATGTGGGCACTTCTTTAGCCGTTCTTAAAAATGGAGATTGTCAATACTAAAGCNNAGAGTTATGACACATCAAATTTCATAATATCTTGACGACAAGCGGATACCAACCAAAGGGAATCGTTTAAACTATGGCTGACAAAAGCACTGCAAGCAGCAAGGGGGGCATTTCCTTATTAGTTAAACTGTAGCTGCCACTTCCATAGAAAAACCTTTTTAAATATATCCAGCCAGCAGTTGGAGTTGGTCCAAAGCGGCGATCGGGCGTTATCAACATTAATTGGCGCTCATGTAAGCGGGCAAGTTTCACTGCCAATTTCAAACCATAATTATTTAAATCAACCGAAAGCAAATTCGACATTGGCACTTAACAAACAATTGCAAATCCAAACTGAATTCGGGCGTTGGTTGGCAGTTAATTTGGCGATAAAGTAGCCAACGCGGGGGTAGGGCCAAATAAGGAGGAGACAGCTCCCTGTTCACCCAATCTGAGCGAGCACTCAATTGTGGCGCCGCTAGCAGGCAAACTCGCCAAGGTGCCCAAAGCAGAATTATCAAAAGTTGAAATTTATCCAATATCCTGGCGACAAACAATTGCAAAAATAGCGTGACGCAAGGGTTACCGAAATCTATCTGCAACATAATAGAAGTGTGTGCCAATCAAATAACTTCCCAAGGTTGCTGCAGGGGGTTATCAAATGAAAATTAGCTAAAAATTAAAAAGCAACCAATAGTTAGCAACTAATCAAGGTTAGAACATCACCCTCACAAATTGAATGCTTAAAACTGGAGGGGTTTAAGATCAGACAGGCAACTAAATTATAATGCAATTGCGCGGGGAGACCAAATTCAGTTGCCTTGTAAATAGCGCGACCAGCGCCGATTGTTGCTTAAGATAAATGTTAACAATCAATTGGGNGGAGGGCGCGGGCAATTAATTAGATGTTGTGTAGAACAGGGGCCAAATTAAAGTGTGCTTCTCACACTTCTTGAGGTCCCGATACCTCTCGACCCCCACCTCCCTCAACAAAAGACCCCTTCTATAGGCATGGGATTGACACAATCCCATGCTAATTAATTACACCCCCCAAAAAGGCCCCATAGGCACGGGATCAGCGGCAACCCTAATTAATCACCCCCCCCCCCCCCCAAAAAAAAAGGCCCCACAGGCACGGGACTGTGCCAACAATAGGCTAATTAATCATCCCAAAAAGGCCCCATAGGCACGGGATCGCCGGCAACTCTAATTAATCACCCCCCCCCCCCCCCCCCAAAAAAAGGCCCCATAGGCACGGGATCAAAGTGACAGCCCCGAAAAAAGCAATTAATCATTTTCACACCTGCTACGGACACGGGAGGCTAACTACTTCAAACCATAACTTTTTAAAGGTTTATATTATCGTTTAGTCCCTGCTAGATAATAGCTTCTAAACATATACATAGAGCTTTCGATTGGTACCCAATTTATTTAGTTTGGTTGGTTCCAAGGAAGAGTTATGGCTAGGGCTTGGATTATATGTTTTTTGCATATTTTGTATGCTTATATGTTCTGAGGAATACGGCTTAAAAATAGCCTTTTCGCGTTGGTTTGAGCTTTTTTGGTCAAGTTTAAAAAAACATATTTTGCATATTTTGGGGTTCCTGCATATTTTTTACATATTTTGCATATTTTGGCATTTTTGACCAAAAATTCAAGAAAATGCACCACAAAACATTGATTTCTGACTGCTTTTGAAAAATAATTCATATTTTTAACGATATCTTTTAGTCATTTTCAAAAAAAAAAACTCCGAAAATTAACATTTACATAAAAAATAAAGAGAAAAACTCGCGCTGAAATGGCACTGGCGAAGAGATGGCCAGGATGGCGATGAGTTGGTTTGACACTTAAAACTACCGAAATTTTTTCAAAAATTTCACTTTCGAAAAATATTAAAATAGTATGCGCAAAGGCTTTAAATCTACTTAATTATACGTTAAATAAGAAAAAAAATTAAGTTTTAAGCAAATTAATGCACTAAAAGTGGCATTTTTCAGCGCAAATTTGGTGCATATTTCGGCATTTTTGGCATATTTTGGCCTTTTTTGGAGCATATATATGCGCATATTTGGCCATTTTTGGAGCATATCGATCCTAGCCCTAGTTATGGCACTTCAAAGGTCCCTGGGGCCCAAACGGCGGGGCCCAAACGACCCACACTCGTTGATTTAGCCTATTTTTGGTACAAGCGTTTTAAGCACAAACATAAATATTTGGGGATTGTTAGCACTAGGGCTGGTACTTTTAGGCAAATGCCTTTTTTTTCTGCGGACTTGGCACAGTGAGTTAAGCACGAAAAACATGGTTTTAGCTTTATTTGGAGCTTCTAGAGTGGACTTTATAATGCCTATTTATGCCTATTTTGAGGTTTTTGTGCCTAATGCCTATTTGTGCCTATTTCGACATTTCTATGCCTATTTCATGCCTATTTCGACATTTTTTTTCAGGATTTTTAGGTATTTTGCAAAAAATGCCAAAAATAAAGGAAAAAGCTACCTGGATTAACAAAAATTAAATTTAGGGCCTCAAACTCTTCTACCCAATCTCACGTGTTTATGACATGATATAAATCGTGTTTGTGAACAAATTCGGATGCACTTTACCCCGGAAATATTAAAAAAAATTGATTTGTAACTGCAATAAGCAGAAATCATCGCTTATTTTTCTCTTTTTTTTTTGTTGTTAAAACCTCCGGTAAAAAATTTTATTTGCCTATTTTTGTGCCTATTTGAGGATTTTTGTGCCTATTTCATGCCTTTTTTAGAACTTTTTTGTGCCTATTTAGGCGCCTATTTTGCAATTTTTCGTGCCTAAAAGTACCAGCCCTAGTTAGCACATTTAAATCGCTAGCGAAAAGAATAATTAATCATTAGGGCTGGGATTTTTATGTTTTTACATATTTTTAGTGCTTATATGTTCTGAGGTATACGGCCCAAAAATAGCCTTTTCGCGTTGGTTTGAGCTTTTTTAGACAAGGCTGAAATTACATATTTTGACATATTTCGGGGTTTTTGGGGAAAAAAGCATATTTTGGGGTTTTGAGTGCGCCCCCGGGCTTCTGCCCATTTCAAAGGTGTTATTTATTTTTTATTAATTCAACTTTTTTATCTTTATAATTTATTTATTCTATATTAATTGTCTTTTATGAATGTACTTTTTTTTTATTGTTTATTCTAATATTAATTTGTCTTTTTATTTATTCCAGTATTAATTTGTCTTTTTATTTATTCTAATATTAATTTGTCTTTTTATTTATTTAAACCATTTTGTTTTAACTTTTATTTTTGACAGATGGGATCGAGCCGTTGGAAGTGCGTTGTCACCCCCCGATTTTGTCAAAGGTGAATATAAACTAATTTCTCAACAAAACTTTTTCATTTTAGCCGTCCCCTGAGCAAGTCGAGATCAATGATGGGTGATGGAGGGATGGATTGACGATGGAACCTATCATAAGAAGCCGGAATTTGATTTCCTCACAAAAATTTTTAAAAAGTGAGAAGAGTGCTAATAAAACATTCCGCGGTAAAATAATAGTCAATATTCAAAGGTACATCCAGCCTCCGGCTCAACTTTGATTACCACCCAAAATTTTTTAGATGAGACTTTTTCTGATTGTATGCACTACACGGTCATTTTCTTTCATTGACTCTTTGCCCCCTCCCCCCTCTAGCCTTCTCTGACTGTCGGGTATACCAAACTCATTAACAATATAGACCAACCTGTTTGGATCAAAGGAAAACAAATACAGACGTAACTCACTTTACATTGATCATCTGCTTCTCTAATGCCATTAGTTTAGTCAGCTCATCGGTTGTGCTATTCGTTTGTCGGTAGGTCGTTCTTTGTAAGTTGCCCCCCCCCATCCCCCTCGATAGTCTCACTAAAGCTTATGTTGATTGATTGAATCGAAATGTGAAATGCAAACTGAAAAATGGAAAATGAAATGAAATGAATTTTTTCATCAATCACTCATGCATTTCTTAATGAACGCCGGTAAGGTCGAAAGCGCCTGTAAAAATGTTATTTAATCACTAAAAAATTTTTAAATAAGCAATTCGCACTTTTTTTTTAACCATTGGTGATGAATTCGGTGCGAAAGCGACATTATAATTCGTCGTCGCGATTTCTGACGCTTTGATCTTTTCAGCAACTTAAAGATTTTAAAATTTAAAGAGTGAACTCGATAAAATTACCAAATTTATATTTTGGATTATTCGCCAAAATGCTGCTAAAATGCGCTGGTATGGGAGTGCCAATAAGGGCATCCATTGCAGTATCGACGGACGTCACTTCTGTGAAAGATTGTACAATCTCCAAACCATTCACATCCTCGCTAATGGTCCAGGAATCCTTCCCGTTAAAACCTTAAATAATGCACAATTGAAACTCTAATTGTTTATATATTTAAAAAATAAAAAAATAACAAGAAGAAGAAGAAGAAGAGATGGATAGAAAGGGTAAACTCCTTCAGTCAAGAGTAGTCAACCCAATCCGACTTCTCTTCCTGCGGCAAAGTCCTACTAGAAAAGCACTAGAAAACTCGACCGGCAGGAAGAGCGCGAAAGTTAAAAAGACAGAGCGAAAAATAGAGAACAATAAGGACATGTGCTAGACCGGGACCGGAATCTGGGGCCCTTCCGGATTTATGTCGAGAAATAGGATTTAAAATTTTTATTACATTTATACATTTTGTATGTTTTTATCTTTGACCTTCCCTTTATTTAAAATCAAATTTAAACAATCAATTGAACTTACCGCGCCACTCGACGTAGAACGCCTTCCGACCAGAATCAGCAATGAACAGCGCGTGTACCGTCTCAAGCTCAAACTCCTCGTCGTTGTTGGGTTTTACCCCTTCTGGCGCAACTTTTGGTTTGATGAAAACCTTTAAAAATTTTTTAAAATTTAATATTGAGTTATGGAATGTCCAAAAAAATTATGAAATACCAAATAAAATGAAATTATGAAAACCAATACTCACTCTGCCTTTACGGTCCCTCTGTTTCCTCAAAAACCGCTTTGTTGCGCGTTTTGTGTGCTCAGCAGCAGTTGTTGGTGACGACGCATGGGAAATGTGACCCGACTCGTTGCAATTGTTGTGAACGTTGTCGTGAACGTGCTCCGCAACCGGCACAACTTCGATGTTTTCGGCCCCTCGCAAGTCTTGTTGCAGCTCGTCTATCACCGACACGTTGACCTCTGGCAGCGGCGACACCAAATGAGACTGATAAAACTGAAACAAAAAATATATATAAAATGAGTAATTTATAAGGCTAATGTTACCCGAATAATGCCAGGATCCAACAGCCAGTTCTGATTATTACCAAAATATATTCGATTTGCAATATATTAAAGCCACCTTGCACCCCGGCATCGAAA
This sequence comes from Globodera pallida, assembly GCA_020449905.1. NCBI lineage: Eukaryota > Metazoa > Nematoda > Chromadorea > Rhabditida > Heteroderidae > Globodera > Globodera pallida. The sequence goes on from JAIXHY010000042.1 coordinate 62,670, forward strand.
ACATTTTCTCCTCATTCTCACTCAGAAGCATCAGCTGTTTGGTCGCCGGGGCAAAGTCAATTGGCTGGATGGTGTCACTGGAAATTCATTATTAGTAAATTCTTTTCGTTAATTTTCAAAAAATTTTTGGTCACCTGTAGTCAAACATATTGTTAACCATCTCATTGTTGCTTAGTTGTAGCTGCTCGTCCACGTGCTTAATTAAGATGAAAAAATGTATGTTCTTTAAATAGTTAGTGTTTAGGAAGATTATTTTTTCAAAGTTATTCTTTAAATTCCGTATTAAAATTTTTGAATTTCCAAAATTTTTTCATTTTAAAAGTGTGCTCACCGGATACCGATTGTTCTTTGTCCTCGGCCGACTTCTGTCCCCATTTGCCATTGCAGAGCTTCCGGGTCTGGCGTTTGCAATTTGCTAAACAAAAATTTGTATAACAATTTTTAATTACTTAACAATTTTAAATACCCTTTAAAATATTATAATAAAATTTCTGCATTTTTGTAAATTCTTTAAAGAAATGAGCTGGCGCTCAAATGGGAACGCCATCTGAACCCCAGCGCTTAGATGTTGCCCATTCCCCCCTCTCCAAATCCCTATCAAAAGGGTTAGTCTTGACACAGTTTCCGATTAAACAGGAATTTGTTTTGTTACTTACCGACAAAACAGTGCCGGCACCATTCCGGTTGTTCTTTGTCCTCGGCCGACTCTGGTCCCCGTCCTTTGCAAATTGCTAAACAAAAAATTTTGTATAACAATTTTATTTGATTATTGATTAAACATTTTAATTATCCTTTAAATTGCTAAACAAAACAAAAAGATTTTTGTTTTTAGACCAAATTGTCAACATTTCAGAACAAAAAATTTTTGTTACTTACCGACAAAACAATGCCGGAACCTTTCCCGTTGTTCTTTGTCCTCGGCCGACTCTGGTTCTCATCGTTTGCAAATTGCTAAACAACAATTTTATTATTGATAACCAGCGCTTAAATGGCGCCCATTCCCCCTCCCCAAATTCCTATTCAAAAGGGTTAGTCTTGGCACAAGTTCCGATCAAACAGAAAAAATTTTTGTTACTCACCGACAAAACAGTGTCAGCATCGTTGCTTACATTACAAACATCGACGAAAGACGATGAAAACATAATTGAAAAACGGCTAAATTAAAATCAAAATTTAATTTTATTTTGCAAATAATATTAATTAAGGAAGGTAAAGGGTGCTGGGGAAAAGGGTAGAAATGGATGAACATTCGTCGTTCCATTTATTTCGCATTGATTATGCCTTCCATTATTCATCCTTCTGCCCCCTCCCCCCCATCCATACCCAAGCCGTCTCCATCCATATCTTCCCACTTCCACCAACCAATCTCTCTGTACTCTCCCCATCTGTCTTCTGCACTCTATAGGGATGGAATATGCAACAACATATTCCAATCCCCTCGGACCCGCTCACCCTCCACGGACGCCTCCCTCTCTGCCCCTCTTCCTCCTCGGACCCCTTCACCTTTCCACGGACCCCTCCCCCAACGATGCAAGCAGTGCCGCGGCACCTTCAAAGAAGTGTGCTTCTCACACTTCTTGAGGTCCCGATACCTCTCGACCCCCACCTCCCTCAACAAAAGACCCCTTCTATAGGCATGGGATTGACACAATCCCATGCTAATTAATTACACCCCCCAAAAAGGCCCCATAGGCACGGGATCAGCGGCAACCCTAATTAATCACCCCCCCCCCCCAAAAAAAGGCCCCACAGGCACGGGACTGTGCCAACAATAGGCTAATTAATCATCCCAAAAAGGCCCCATAGGCACGGGATCGCCGGCAACTCTAATTAATCACCCCCCCCCCCCCCCCAAAAAAAGGCCCCATAGGCACGGGATCAAAGTGACAGCCCCGAAAAAAGCAATTAATCATTTTCACACCTGCTACGGACACGGGAGGCTAACTACTTCAAACCATAACTTTTTAAAGGTTTATATTATCGTTTAGTCCCTGCTAGATAATAGCTTCTAAACATATACATAGAGCTTTCGATTGGTACCCAATTTATTTAGTTTGGTTGGTTCCAAGGAAGAGTTATGGCTAGGGCTCGGATTATATGTTTTTTGCATATTTTGTATGCTTATATGTTCTGAGGAATACGGCTTAAAAATAGCCTTTTCGCGTTGGTTTGAGCTTTTTTGGTCAAGTTTAAAAAAACATATTTTGCATATTTTGGGGTTCCTGCATATTTTTTACATATTTTGCATATTTTGGCATTTTTGACCAAAAATTCAAGAAAATGCACCACAAAACATTGATTTCTGACTGCTTTTGAAAAATAATTCATATTTTTAACGATATCTTTTAGTCATTTTCAAAAAAAAAAACTCCGAAAATTAACATTTACATAAAAAATAAAGAGAAAAACTCGCGCTGAAATGGCACTGGCGAAGAGATGGCCAGGATGGCGATGAGTTGGTTTGACACTTAAAACTACCGAAATTTTTTCAAAAATTTCACTTTCGAAAAATATTAAAATAGTATGCGCAAAGGCTTTAAATCTACTTAATTATACGTTAAATAAGAAAAAAAATTAAGTTTTAAGCAAATTAATGCACTAAAAGTGGCATTTTTCAGCGCAAATTTGGTGCATATTTCGGCATTTTTGGCATATTTTGGCCTTTTTTGGAGCATATATATGCGCATATTTGGCCATTTTTGGAGCATATCGATCCTAGCCCTAGTTATGGCACTTCAAAGGTCCCTGGGGCCCAAACGGCGGGGCCCAAACGACCCACACTCGTTGATTTAGCCTATTTTTGGTACAAGCGTTTTAAGCACAAACATAAATATTTGGGGATTGTTAGCACTAGGGCTGGTACTTTTAGGCAAATGCCTTTTTTTTCTGCGGACTTGGCACAGTGAGTTAAGCACGAAAAACATGGTTTTAGCTTTATTTGGAGCTTCTAGAGTGGACTTTATAATGCCTATTTATGCCTATTTTGAGGTTTTTGTGCCTAATGCCTATTTGTGCCTATTTCGACATTTCTATGCCTATTTCATGCCTATTTCGACATTTTTTTTCAGGATTTTTAGGTATTTTGCAAAAAATGCCAAAAATAAAGGAAAAAGCTACCTGGATTAACAAAAATTAAATTTAGGGCCTCAAACTCTTCTACCCAATCTCACGTGTTTATGACATGATATAAATCGTGTTTGTGAACAAATTCGGATGCACTTTACCCCGGAAATATTAAAAAAAATTGATTTGTAACTGCAATAAGCAGAAATCATCGCTTATTTTTCTCTTTTTTTTTTGTTGTTAAAACCTCCGGTAAAAAATTTTATTTGCCTATTTTTGTGCCTATTTGAGGATTTTTGTGCCTATTTCATGCCTTTTTTAGAACTTTTTTGTGCCTATTTAGGCGCCTATTTTGCAATTTTTCGTGCCTAAAAGTACCAGCCCTAGTTAGCACATTTAAATCGCTAGCGAAAAGAATAATTAATCATTAGGGCTGGGATTTTTATGTTTTTACATATTTTTAGTGCTTATATGTTCTGAGGTATACGGCCCAAAAATAGCCTTTTCGCGTTGGTTTGAGCTTTTTTAGACAAGGCTGAAATTACATATTTTGACATATTTCGGGGTTTTTGGGGAAAAAAGCATATTTTGGGGTTTTGAGCATATTTTGGCTTTTTTACTAAAAATTTGAAAAAATACAGCCAAAATCATTGATTTCTGGCTGCTTTTGGAAAATAATTCATCTTTAACTTTGGACTTTTAGTCATTTTCGAAAAGAAGGCCTAAAAATTAAACTTTTGCGTAAAAAAATAAATTATAAAAAATGACAGCGCCGAAATGGCTGGCGGCGCTGAGATGGCCAAATGGCGATGAGCTGGCCTGGCAGTTAAAATTCCGGAACTTTTTTCAAATTTATTCAACTTTCCAAAAATACCAAAATAATACGCGAAAAGGTTTTAAATCTACTTAATTATACTTAAAAGGAGAAAAAATTAAATAGTAAGTAAATTAGTGCACTAAAAGTGCCATTTCTTTGTGCATATTTCGGCATATTTAGTGCATATTTCGGCATTTTTGGCATATTTTGGTGCATATTTTGGCCTTTTTTGGAGCATATATATGCGCATATTTGGCCATTTTTGGAGCATATCGATCCTAGCCCTAGTTATGGCACTTCAAAGGTCCCTGGGGCCCAAACGGCGGGGCCCAAACGACCCACACTCGTTGATTTAGCCTATTTTTGGTACAAGCGTTTTAAGCACAAACATAAATATTTGGGGATTGTTAGCACATTTAAATCACAGCCCTAGCGAGGAAAAATAATTAATCATGTTGTTTGGGTGTCATTTGAATGCCATCGCCAAAAAAAGTGAATAAAATAATTCCGCTTTCTGTCAATTTTATAATTTTGCAAATACTTAATACTTACAAAATCACTTTTTCTACTTTTGATTTTTATTGATGTGTTATGACGACGACCGAGGAGACGAATGGCGAGCAGAGTCAACAACAAAGTGAACAAATTGCTAGTCAATCGCGCCAATTTATCGGATGGCATGTTTTGTTGGGCCCCCGTCCGTTTCACGTGCGCAGTGCATTCCCAACAGCAGACCGAGAATTTGCCATATGCAAATTGTAAACGGCATGTTAAATAAGAACAAAATATTGTTGGAGTTGTCACGCGTAAATAAAAATGTATACCTGAATGGCACGCAGTTTATGCTAGACAACAATAAATGATAATGAAACAAACAAATAGCAAAATGTCTTCAAGGTCTCTACATTCTCGCTTAATGGGTGTTTTTTTTATACATTGCGGAAAAAAAATCGCTTATTTTCTCTCTACTCATTCTTTCCGCGCTCTTAATGCCACCACATCCTTTGTCCATCACTTGCAACCGGCGGAAGAGTAGGACGCTGTCGACAGAAGAAACAAGGGCCAACAGAAAAACGACGCCGCTCTTCTGCTGATGTTTTGGGCTGTAGTCAATCTAAACACTTTGGACCTCTCATCGACGACCTCCTCGCGCAACTAAATTGAGCCAAGCAGTTAAAATCAGACGCTTTTAAATCTTTAAGTTACCGTTTTAAGCTCCTCCTCCATTTCCATGCCCCTGCGTTGTAGCTGTTCGATTTGCTCGTCTCGCTTGCCCAACTGTTCGATGGTGTCCTTCTCGAACTTGTTGTACTTCCTCGACATTCCATTAAAGTCATTCCGCCAGCGCTCGCATTGCGCCTTCGCCAAAAGTCGTTCGGTGTCCAATTTGACCATCTAAAAGGTTGAGAGTATTTTTTAGAAATCCGAGCTCGGATTAATTTCCTAACAATTTCTAACGGAAAATACAAAAATTTTCCCCTCCACAAACCTCTAATGTCCAGCCTTTGTCCTCCGCCTTCTCGAGTCTGGGCTGTGAACTGACGAGCTCAGCGTTTTTGCTTTCCAAAACGCGCACTTTGCGTTTAAGGCGCTCAATTTGACTCTGCTTCTCAGCCGAGGAAGGCGATTGACCGGTGTAGAACCTCTCGAGCTCGTCATCACTTGGCTCAGACGGCATTATGGGCGGTGCGCGACCCAAACACTCGCCAAGGTCGACGGCATCCTCAGACAAACGCCGGAACTGCGCCTCAAGCGTCTCAAAGCGTTGCCGGTCGTCGGCCGAAGCACGGCCTGAAAGAGTTTGAAGCAATTATTTATTTATTGTATAAGGTACAAAAAAAACAACGTCGTTTAATGTGCTTGAGCAGTTTGTTCATCGCCAGCCGTGTGTTGTTGGTGTGCTCCACCAGCCCGTCCCAGTAGTCGGTGAGCAGCTTGGCCACCACGTTGCGCTGCTCGTCGCTAAACATCTCAAAAAAGAAAAAGGCGTGTAATCAAATTGGTATTCGAAATAAATTTTTAAAAACCGCACCGAGGAAAGTCCTTCAGCTGCGTCGATTGCACTCGTTGATTGTCGTTGAACGATGCTCAGCGGCACAATTCCGGTGATGGGGAAGAGGTTGGAACGGCAAAACGGCAGCAACAGACTGACATTGACGTGCTCCTGTTTAAAAACACTTTTATTAATGAACATTCTTAAGCCAAAAAGGCACAGTGAACCCAAAAGGTTCAAATAAATTTATAAAAAACCAAAATTAAAAAACCTGTTTGTCAATGTTGACCAAATAAGACAGCACCGCTCCCAGAAGTTGTAGGCCATCCTTTTCAAACAGTCCGTGCAGCAAAAGCTCAGTGAAAAAGCTAAAAAAAAATTCTGTGCTCAAGAAATTGACAAAAAAAACAACTTCAAATCCATTCGTATTAAAAATATTTTTGTCCATTTTTGTAGTAGACCCCACCCTATATCACCCATTCAACGCATGTATGGGAGGCTAATTTTTGTCAAATAAGGATCAGGAGATGAAACTGTACCAGTGCCGACCAATTGCTTCCCTAGGGCTTCATAAATAAATTTGTTATGAATTATTTTGTACACCAAATATCACCAGCAAAAGGGTCCCCCCTATGGTTTGGCGCATTGGGATAATTTAAAAAATTATAATAAATTTATTTTATTCCCTAGCCCGGGAAACAATTGGAACCACTATGAAATGATGTGATAAAGCTTATTGAACAAAAATTAGCCTCCCATACATGTGCTGTGATGCTCAGGAGACCCCCGGAAATTTAAAAATAATTTTGTCCATTTTTGTAGTAGACCCCACCCTATATCACCCATTCAACGCATGTATGGGAGGCTAATTTTTGTCAAATAAGGATCAGGAGATGAAACTGTACCAGTGCCGACCAATTGCTTCCCTAGGGCTTCATAAATAAATTTGTTATGAATTATTTTGTACACCAAATATCACCAGCAAAAGGGTCCCCCCTATGGTTTGGCGCATTGGGATAATTTAAAAAATTATAATAAATTTATTTTTATTCCCTAGCCCGGGAAACAATTGGAACCACTATGAAATGATGTGATAAAGCTTATTGAACAAAAATTAGCCTCCCATACATGTGCTGTGATGCTCAGGAGACCCCCGGAAATTTAAAAATAATTTTGTCCATTTTTGTAGTAGACCCCACCCTATATCACCCATTCAACGCATGTATGGGAGGCTAATTTTTGTCAAATAAGGATCAGGAGATGAAACTGTACCAGTGCCGACCAATTGCTTCCCTAGGGCTTCATAAATAAATTTGTTATGAATTATTTTGTACACCAAATATCACCAGCAAAAGGGTCCCCCCTATGGTTTGGCGCATTGGGATAATTTAAAAAATTATAATAAATTTATTTTTATTCCCTAGCCCGGGAAACAATTGGAACCACTATGAAATGATGTGATAAAGCTTATTGAACAAAAATTAGCCTCCCATACATGTGCTGTGATGCTCAGGAGACCCCCGGAAATTTAAAAATAATTTTGTCCATTTTTGTAGTAGACCCCACCCTATATCACCCATTCAACGCATGTATGGGAGGCTAATTTTTGTCAAATAAGGATCAGGAGATGAAACTGTACCAGTGCCCGACCAATTGCTTCCCTAGGGCTTCATAAATAAATTTGTTATGAATTATTTTGTACACCAAATATCACCAGCAAAAGGGTCCCCCCTATGGTTTGGCGCATTGGGATAATTTAAAAAATTATAATAAATTTATTTTTATTCCCTAGCCCGGGAAACAATTGGAACCACTATGAAATGATGTGATAAAGCTTATTGAACAAAAATTAGCCTCCCATACATGTGCTGTGATGCTCAGGAGACCCCCGGAAATTTAAAAATAATTTTGTCCATTTTTGTAGTAGACCCCACCCTATATCACCCATTCAACGCATGTATGGGAGGCTAATTTTTGTCAAATAAGGATCAGGAGATGAAACTGTACCAGTGCCGACCAATTGCTTCCCTAGGGCTTCATAAATAAATTTGTTATGAATTATTTTGTACACCAAATATCACCAGCAAAAGGGTCCCCCCTATGGTTTGGCGCATTGGGATAATTTAAAAAATTATAATAAATTTATTTTTATTCCCTAGCCCGGGAAACAATTGGAACCACTATGAAATGATGTGATAAAGCTTATTGAACAAAAATTAGCCTCCCATACATGTGCTGTGATGCTCAGGAGACCCCCGGAAATTTAAAAATAATTTTGTCCATTTTTGTAGTAGACCCCACCCTATATCACCCATTCAACGCATGTATGGGAGGCTAATTTTTGTCAAATAAGGATCAGGAGATGAAACTGTACCAGTGCCGACCAATTGCTTCCCTAGGGCTTCATAAATAAATTTGTTATGAATTATTTTGTACACCAAATATCACCAGCAAAAGGGTCCCCCCTATGGTTTGGCGCATTGGGATAATTTAAAAAATTATAATAAATTTATTTTTATTCCCTAGCCCGGGAAACAATTGGAACCACTATGAAATGATGTGATAAAGCTTATTGAACAAAAATTAGCCTCCCATACATGTGCTGTGATGCTCAGGAGACCCCCGGAAATTTAAAAATAATTTTGTCCATTTTTGTAGTAGACCCCACCCTATATCACCCATTCAACGCATGTATGGGAGGCTAATTTTTGTCAAATAAGGATCAGGAGATGAAACTGTACCAGTGCCGACCAATTGCTTCCCTAGGGCTTCATAAATAAATTTGTTATGAATTATTTTGTACACCAAATATCACCAGCAAAAGGGTCCCCCCTATGGTTTGGCGCATTGGGATAATTTAAAAAATTATAATAAATTTATTTTTATTCCCTAGCCCGGGAAACAATTGGAACCACTATGAAATGATGTGATAAAGCTTATTGAACAAAAATTAGCCTCCCATACATGTGCTGTGATGCTCAGGAGACCCCCGGAAATTTAAAAATAATTTTGTCCATTTTTGTAGTAGACCCCACCCTATATCACCCATTCAACGCATGTATGGGAGGCTAATTTTTGTCAAATAAGGATCAGGAGATGAAACTGTACCAGTGCCGACCAATTGCTTCCCTAGGGCTTCATAAATAAATTTGTTATGAATTATTTTGTACACCAAATATCACCAGCAAAAGGGTCCCCCCTATGGTTTGGCGCATTGGGATAATTTAAAAAATTATAATAAATTTATTTTTATTCCCTAGCCCGGGAAACAATTGGAACCACTATGAAATGATGTGATAAAGCTTATTGAACAAAAATTAGCCTCCCATACATGTGCTGTGATGCTCAGGAGACCCCCGGAAATTTAAAAATAATTTTGTTCCATTTTTGTAGTAGACCCCACCCTATATCACCCATTCAACGCATGTATGGGAGGCTAATTTTTGTCAAATAAGGATCAGGAGATGAAACTGTACCAGTGCCGACCAATTGCTTCCCTAGGGCTTCATAAATAAATTTGTTATGAATTATTTTGTACACCAAATATCACCAGCAAAAGGGTCCCCCCTATGGTTTGGCGCATTGGGATAATTTAAAAAATTATAATAAATTTATTTTTATTCCCTAGCCCGGGAAACAATTGGAACCACTATGAAATGATGTGATAAAGCTTATTGAACAAAAATTAGCCTCCCATACATGTGCTGTGATGCTCAGGAGACCCCCGGAAATTTAAAAATAATTTTTGTCCATTTTTGTAGTAGACCCCACCCTATATCACCCATTCAACGCATGTATGGGAGGCTAATTTTTGTCAAATAAGGATCAGGAGATGAAACTGTACCAGTGCCGACCAATTGCTTCCCTAGGGCTTCATAAATAAATTTGTTATGAATTATTTTGTACACCAAATATCACCAGCAAAAGGGTCCCCCCTATGGTTTGGCGCATTGGGATAATTTAAAAAATTATAATAAATTTATTTTTATTCCCTAGCCCGGGAAACAATTGGAACCACTATGAAATGATGTGATAAAGCTTATTGAACAAAAATTAGCCTCCCATACATGTGCTGTGATGCTCAGGAGACCCCCGGAAATTTAAAAATAATTTTGTCCATTTTTGTAGTAGACCCCACCCTATATCACCCATTCAACGCATGTATGGGAGGCTAATTTTTGTCAAATAAGGATCAGGAGATGAAACTGTACCAGTGCCGACCAATTGCTTCCCTAGGGCTTCATAAATAAATTTGTTATGAATTATTTTGTACACCAAATATCACCAGCAAAAGGGTCCCCCCTATGGTTTGGCGCATTGGGATAATTTAAAAAATTATAATAAATTTATTTTTATTCCCTAGCCCGGGAAACAATTGGAACCACTATGAAATGATGTGATAAAGCTTATTGAACAAAAATTAGCCTCCCATACATGTGCTGTGATGCTCAGGAGACTCCCCGGAAATTTAAAAATAATTTTGTCCATTTTTGTAGTAGACCCCACCCTATATCACCCATTCAACGCATGTATGGGAGGCTAATTTTTGTCAAATAAGGATCAGGAGATGAAACTGTACCAGTGCCGACCAATTGCTTCCCTAGGGCTTCATAAATAAATTTGTTATGAATTATTTTGTACACCAAATATCACCAGCAAAAGGGTCCCCCCTATGGTTTGGCGCATTGGGATAATTTAAAAAATTATAATAAATTTATTTTTATTCCCTAGCCCGGGAAACAATTGGAACCACTATGAAATGATGTGATAAAGCTTATTGAACAAAAATTAGCCTCCCATACATGTGCTGTGATGCTCAGGAGACCCCCGGAAATTTAAAAATAATTTTGTCCATTTTTGTAGTAGACCCCACCCTATATCACCCATTCAACGCATGTATGGGAGGCTAATTTTTGTCAAATAAGGATCAGGAGATGAAACTGTACCAGTGCCGACCAATTGCTTCCCTAGGGCTTCATAAATAAATTTGTTATGAATTATTTTGTACACCAAATATCACCAGCAAAAGGGTCCCCCCTATGGTTTGGCGCATTGGGATAATTTAAAAAATTATAATAAATTTATTTTTATTCCCTAGCCCGGGAAACAATTGGAACCACTATGAAATGATGTGATAAAGCTTATTGAACAAAAATTAGCCTCCCATACATGTGCTGTGATGCTCAGGAGACTCCCGGAAATTTAAAAATAATTTTGTCCATTTTTGTAGTAGACCCCACCCTATATCACCCATTCAACGCATGTATGGGAGGCTAATTTTTGTCAAATAAGGATCAGGAGATGAAACTGTACCAGTGCCGACCAATTGCTTCCCTAGGGCTTCATAAATAAATTTGTTATGAATTATTTTGTACACCAAATATCACCAGCAAAAGGGTCCCCCCTATGGTTTGGCGCATTGGGATAATTTAAAAAATTATAATAAATTTATTTTTATTCCCTAGCCCGGGAAACAATTGGAACCACTATGAAATGATGTGATAAAGCTTATTGAACAAAAATTAGCCTCCCATACATGTGCTGTGATGCTCAGGAGACCCCCGGAAATTTAAAAATAATTTTGTCCATTTTTGTAGTAGACCCCACCCTATATCACCCATTCAACGCATGTATGGGAGGCTAATTTTTGTCAAATAAGGATCAGGAGATGAAACTGTACCAGTGCCGACCAATTGCTTCCCTAGGGCTTCATAAATAAATTTGTTATGAATTATTTTGTACACCAAATATCACCAGCAAAAGGGTCCCCCCTATGGTTTGGCGCATTGGGATAATTTAAAAAATTATAATAAATTTATTTTTATTCCCTAGCCCGGGAAACAATTGGAACCACTATGAAATGATGTGATAAAGCTTATTGAACAAAAATTAGCCTCCCATACATGTGCTGTGATGCTCAGGAGACCCCCGGAAATTTAAAAATAATTTTGTCCATTTTTGTAGTAGACCCCACCCTATATCACCCATTCAACGCATGTATGGGAGGCTAATTTTTGTCAAATAAGGATCAGGAGATGAAACTGTACCAGTGCCGACCAATTGCTTCCCTAGGGCTTCATAAATAAATTTGTTATGAATTATTTTGTACACCAAATATCACCAGCAAAAGGGTCCCCCCTATGGTTTGGCGCATTGGGATAATTTAAAAAATTATAATAAATTTATTTTTATTCCCTAGCCCGGGAAACAATTGGAACCACTATGAAATGATGTGATAAAGCTTATTGAACAAAAATTAGCCTCCCATACATGTGCTGTGATGCTCAGGAGACCCCCGGAAATTTAAAAATAATTTTTGTCCATTTTTGTAGTAGACCCCACCCTATATCACCCATTCAACGCATGTATGGGAGGCTAATTTTTGTCAAATAAGGATCAGGAGATGAAACTGTACCAGTGCCGACCAATTGCTTCCCTAGGGCTTCATAAATAAATTTGTTATGAATTATTTTGTACACCAAATATCACCAGCAAAAGGGTCCCCCCTATGGTTTGGCGCATTGGGATAATTTAAAAAATTATAATAAATTTATTTTTATTCCCTAGCCCGGGAAACAATTGGAACCACTATGAAATGATGTGATAAAGCTTATTGAACAAAAATTAGCCTCCCATACATGTGCTGTGATGCTCAGGAGACCCCCCGAAATTTAAAAATAATTTTGTCCATTTTTGTAGTAGACCCCACCCTATATCACCCATTCAATGCTAATTTTTGTCAAATAAGGATCAGGAGATGAAACTGTTTTATATTTTTCTTTTTATAGCAAAATTCAACACGCTTTTGATTTATCCAAATTTTAGGCACCTTTTATAATTAAATTAATTTACAACTCACCATGATGAACGTCCGGGTCGCTATGCGGCACGAAATAAGTGCGAGAAAACAAATTTTAAATTCCCGACTAATAAAATTGATAAACTTGTTTCCAGATACAAATAACAAATCCGTAATAAATTTTTAAAATTTTACTCCTGAATAATAATTATTTTTGGCAAAATAAAAACCGAAATCTCTAGCACCGGCCATTAAAAGCTCTGTCAAGCCGGCTTCTCTTCTAGGGGATTTGCAAGAAACCCTCTATGAAGACTGAGTCAAAAAATCGTTGAGGGCTCTTTTGATGGAAACAATGCCACTGTTTTCGCATATGGACAGGTGTTTATTTTTTTTATGATTTTGAACACGTTAATTAGCTCTTAGACTGGAAGTGGAAAAACGTACACCATACCACCAGCTTTGAAGCTGATCAGCAGGCGAACACAGCCGGCATCGTACCACGCGCGGTTGAACAACTTCTCAAGGGCATCGACGAAAGACGCGAAGCCAAAGAGTTGGGACAACTCATAAAATGGTATGAGCCCATTTCGTGAGTGCGCGTTACGATGTCGCAAAAAAGGAGTATTGTTGCAAAATTATCAAAGGCAAAAGAGGCGTTTTCATTGGGATCACAAATCCCTTGCCATGCGTTGATTCTTCGCCTCAAACTTGTTCATCAACGATTCCAGCTACTTGTACTTCTTGCTGGCCTCCTCAATTTGCACGGATCCAGAATCAGAGTTTTAAAGCGTGCATCATCCATTATGCCGCCCAGCGCATGATTAAAATTGTTCCATTTATTTATTCAACAAAGGAGATGCCAGCAGGTCAGTATTTCTAGAAATTCCATCATTTTCGAACAGGACGGACTCAACTATTGCTTTTGATCTGATGAAAAGCGCAACAACCCTTTTTTTCTTAAAATTAGAGAAAGGTTCCGTCTGGGTTATTCACAAGAGACGGTGGTCAGTATTTCTAGAAATTCCATCATTTTCGAGCCATCATCCATTATGCCGCCCAGCGCATGATAAAAATTGTTCCGTTTATTTATTCAACAAAGGAGATGCCAGCAGGTCAGTATTTCTAGAAATTCCATCATTTTCAAGCAGTACGGACACAACTTTAGGTTTTGAATTCCATCATTTTCGAGCTGGACGGACTCAATATTGCTTTTGGATTTGATGAAAAGCGCAGCAAACCTTTTTCCTTAAAATTATTCACAAGAGACGGTGGTCAGTATTTCTAGAAATTCCATCATTTTCAAGCAGGACGGACGCAACTCCAGTTTTTGAATTCTTTGAAAGTGTCAAAACCTTTTTCTTACAAATTGCCGCCCGAAAAACAGCAAAAAAAGCGGCCAACTCCTTGATTCTCATTTGTCTTTGATGATAATATTTTTTAATTTCCAACGATTGAAGTTAAATTAAATGTCGACATACATATGCACCAAAAAAAGGTTAAACTTAACCAAAAAAGTTCAAACCAACGCAAAAATGCTATTTTTAAGCCGTATTCTTCAAAGTATATGAGAAAACAAAATACGCAAGTGCATTTAACCCGTTCCCTAATAATCTATATTCTGAGAAATGGCTAGGGCTTAGGCCTAAGCCTAAAAACCCCAAGCCAGGATGGCGTAGCCCTAAGCCTAACGAATCCCTAAGTCTCTGATTTCTCCCTGTTATTCTATCCGGCTTTGGTGTTATCGTTTTTCATCAATTTTTGAAATTTAATCGGTTCAAAACAAGGTATAAAGATTGAGCTCGGATGTAAAAAAGCTTATTGAGAAAAATTAGCTTCCCATGTGCTGTAATGCTCAGTTTGGACATTTTATCATCTTGATGGGAGTCTGTCCTGCACTAATACCACCGCAACAGCGGATGTGTCAAACTCGGGCAGTTCATGCTCAATCACGTGTCTGATCACGTGCGTGTCATACTTATCCGTGACCAAAGTATCATTTCAAATCTTTTATTGAATCGGTTAAGTTTGAAGAAAATAGCCTATTTTTTACAACTTATCTTATTTGATTTCAAAAATCAGTTTTGACCTCAAAATCATCAAAATGCATACAATTACACCGAAAAGGCAAATAACAATCAAATTCATGCTTTATTTAAGGCCAAAAATTGTTTTTTGGAAATTTTGAAAATTATCCGAATTCGGGTACTGGCTCAGACGCAGTTGGCCCGCTTCGCTCCGGGGAGAGGGGGAGGGGACTCTATTTGCGGAAATACGGTAATCAATACATTTACAATTTAAGGCCTTTCAAGTGGTCGGTCGCGTTGCGTACATGTCCTGTGTGCTTAAACATCGAAGTACTCGGAGCACGATTGTACGTTTTGTACGGGGAGAGTAGTTTAACAAATCCCCTCCCCTCTCTGATATTCGGGTGGCATAATTTCCATTTACAGATTTCTTTTATTTATATTATTATTATTCTTATTTCATTTTTTTAGTGTTTCTTCACATATATTCTCGCGATGTTTGAAGTATCAACTTCCGGCTTTTTATGCCATGCGTATTCCTTTGAGGCGCCGCCGGGGAAATTTTTGAATTTTTGACTCAATTTGTTAAGAGATTTGCAACCAGAATTGGAAGGAATGTGATACTTTTTTGCATTAAAAAACTCGAACTTTTGCAAAAAACCTCATTTTGAAAATTTAGCCTCAGACCTTCCAAAAAACCACAAAATGAGGGCAAAACCTCAGATTCCCTGGTTAAGAGATTTGCAACTTATTTTAAAAATAGTCATTTTTGAAACTTTATTTATTAACAGCGGTTTAGGTGCGCCTAACGGCGCACCTACCGCTAGAAAGTTCGTTATGTTATGAACAGGTTTGATTTAAATACTGCGAAGCTTTTTACTCCTTTTGGCTTTATCTTTTTTTGCATTTCTTACTTTTGGCATGTTTTTTGAGACACACTTATTCAAGACAAAAGCATTTTTGTCCTGTATTTAGTAATGAATTTGTAAACAATTATTTTACGCAAATTCCCCGCTAATTCAAATACCCAACCAAAGCAAACAAACATAATTCAGCTTTATATATATAGATAAGTAGGGCTGGGCTTTATATGCCTTTGCATATTTTTAGTTCTCATATGCTTTGAAGAATACGGCTTAAAAATAGCCTTTTCGCGTTGGTTTGAGTTCTTTTGGTTCAGTTTTAAAAAAATCGCATATTTTTCATATTTCGGGGCTCGAGCATATTTTTTGCATATCGGTGCATATTTGGGCATATTTTGCATATTTCAAGCATATTTTGGCATTTTTTGACAAAAAATTTGAAAAAATACACCCAAAACCATTGATTTTTTTGCTGTTTTTGAAAAATAATTCATCTTTAACTATGGACTTTTAGTCATTTTCGAAAAAAAGGCTTGAAGAATTGAACATTTGCATAAAAATATGGGGGAAAATCTCGGCGCTGAAATGGCGCAGCGCTCCAGTGGCTGGCGCGTAGATGGCCAGTATGGCGATGAATTGGCCTGACAATTAAAACTACCGAAATTTTTTTGAATTTTTCAACTTTTCAAAAATACTAAAATAATATGCGAAAAGGCTTTAAATCTACTTAATTAAACGCTAAAAGAAGAAAAAATTACCAGCAAAAGGGTCCCCCCTATGGTTTGGCGCATTGGGATAATTTAAAAAATTATAATAAATTTATTTTTATTCCCTAGCCCGGGAAACAATTGGAACCACTATGAAATGATGTGATAAAGCTTATTGAACAAAAATTAGCCTCCCATACATGTGCTGTGATGCTCAGGAGACCCCCGGAAATTTAAAAATAATTTTGTCCATTTTTGTAGTAGACCCCACCCTATATCACCCATTCAACGCATGTATGGGAGGCTAATTTTTGTCAAATAAGGATCAGGAGATGAAACTGTACCAGTGCCCGACCAATTGCTTCCCTAGGGCTTCATAAATAAATTTGTTATGAATTATTTTGTACACCAAATATCACCAGCAAAAGGGTCCCCCCTATGGTTTGGCGCATTGGGATAATTTAAAAAATTATAATAAATTTATTTTTATTCCCTAGCCCGGGAAACAATTGGAACCACTATGAAATGATGTGATAAAGCTTATTGAACAAAAATTAGCCTCCCATACATGTGCTGTGATGCTCAGGAGACCCCCGGAAATTTAAAAATATTTTTGTCCATTTTTGTAGTAGACCCCACCCTATATCACCCATTCAACGCATGTATGGGAGGCTAATTTTTGTCAAATAAGGATCAGGAGATGAAACTGTACCAGTCCCGACCAATTGCTTCCCTAGGGCTTCATAAATAAATTTGTTATGAATTATTTTGTACACCAAATATCACCAGCAAAAGGGTCCCCCCTATGGTTTGGCGCATTGGGATAATTTAAAAAATTATAATAAATTTATTTTTATTCCCTAGCCCGGGAAACAATTGGAACCACTATGAAATGATGTGATAAAGCTTATTGAACAAAAATTAGCCTCCCATACATGTGCTGTGATGCTCAGGAGACCCCCCGAAATTTAAAAATAATTTTGTCCATTTTTGTAGTAGACCCCACCCTATATCACCCATTCAATTTTTGTCAAATAAGGATCAGGAGATGAAACTGTTTTATATTTTTCTTTTTATAGCAAAATTCAACACGCTTTTGATTTATCCAAATTTTAGGCACCTTTTATAATTAAATTAATTTACAACTCACCATGATGAACGTCCGGGTCGCTATGCGGCACGAAATAAGTGCGAGAAAACAAATTTTAAATTCCCGACTAATAAAATTGATAAACTTGTTTCCAGATACAAATAACAAATCCGTAATAAATTTTTAAAATTTTACTCCTGAATAATAATTATTTTTGGCAAAATAAAAACCGAAATCTCTAGCACCGGCCATTAAAAGCTCTGTCAAGCCGGCTTCTCTTCTAGGGGATTTGCAAGAAACCCTCTATGAAGACTGAGTCAAAAAAATCGTTGAGGGCTCTTTTGATGGAAACAATGCCACTGTTTTCGCATATGGACAGGTGTTTATTTTTTTTATGATTTTGAACACGTTAATTAGCTCTTAGACTGGAAGTGGAAAAACGTACACCATACCACCAGCTTTGAAGCTGATCAGCAGGCGAACACAGCCGGCATCGTACCACGCGCGGTTGAACAACTTCTCAAGGGCATCGACGAAAGACGCGAAGCCAAAGAGTTGGGACAACTCATAAAATGGTATGAGCCCATTTCGTGAGTGCGCGTTACGATGTCGCAAAAAAGGAGTATTGTTGCAAAATTATCAAAGGCAAAAGAGGCGTTTTCATTGGGATCACAAATCCCTTGCCATGCGTTGATTCTTCGCCTCAAACTTGTTCATCAACGATTCCAGCTACTTGTACTTCTTGCTGGCCTCCTCAATTTGCACGGATCCAGAATCAGAGTTTTAAAGCGTGCATCATCCATTATGCCGCCCAGCGCATGATTAAAATTGTTCCATTTATTTATTCAACAAAGGAGATGCCAGCAGGTCAGTATTTCTAGAAATTCCATCATTTTCGAACAGGACGGACTCAACTATTGCTTTTGATCTGATGAAAAGCGCAACAACCCTTTTTTTCTTAAAATTAGAGAAAGGTTCCGTCTGGGTTATTCACAAGAGACGGTGGTCAGTATTTCTAGAAATTCCATCATTTTCGAGCCATCATCCATTATGCCGCCCAGCGCATGATAAAAATTGTTCCGTTTATTTATTCAACAAAGGAGATGCCAGCAGGTCAGTATTTCTAGAAATTCCATCATTTTCAAGCAGTACGGACACAACTTTAGGTTTTGAATTCCATCATTTTCGAGCTGGACGGACTCAATATTGCTTTTGGATTTGATGAAAAGCGCAGCAAACCTTTTTCCTTAAAATTATTCACAAGAGACGGTGGTCAGTATTTCTAGAAATTCCATCATTTTCAAGCAGGACGGACGCAACTCCAGTTTTTGAATTCTTTGAAAGTGTCAAAACCTTTTTCTTACAAATTGCCGCCCGAAAAACAGCAAAAAAAGCGGCCAACTCCTTGATTCTCATTTGTCTTTGATGATAATATTTTTTAATTTCCAACGATTGAAGTTAAATTAAATGTCGACATACATATGCACCAAAAAAAGGTTAAACTTAACCAAAAAAGTTCAAACCAACGCAAAAATGCTATTTTTAAGCCGTATTCTTCAAAGTATATGAGAAAACAAAATACGCAAGTGCATTTAACCCGTTCCCTAATAATCTATATTCTGAGAAATGGCTAGGGCTTAGGCCTAAGCCTAAAAACCCCAAGCCAGGATGGCGTAGCCCTAAGCCTAACGAATCCCTAAGTCTCTGATTTCTCCCTGTTATTCTATCCGGCTTTGGTGTTATCGTTTTTCATCAATTTTTGAAATTTAATCGGTTCAAAACAAGGTATAAAGATTGAGCTCGGATGTAAAAAAGCTTATTGAGAAAAATTAGCTTCCCATGTGCTGTAATGCTCAGTTTGGACATTTTATCATCTTGATGGGAGTCTGTCCTGCACTAATACCACCGCAACAGCGGATGTGTCAAACTCGGGCAGTTCATGCTCAATCACGTGTCTGATCACGTGCGTGTCATACTTATCCGTGACCAAAGTATCATTTCAAATCTTTTATTGAATCGGTTAAGTTTGAAGAAAATAGCCTATTTTTTACAACTTATCTTATTTGATTTCAAAAATCAGTTTTGACCTCAAAATCATCAAAATGCATACAATTACACCGAAAAGGCAAATAACAATCAAATTCATGCTTTATTTAAGGCCAAAAATTGTTTTTTGGAAATTTTGAAAATTATCCGAATTCGGGTACTGGCTCAGACGCAGTTGGCCCGCTTCGCTCCGGGGAGAGGGGGAGGGGACTCTATTTGCGGAAATACGGTAATCAATACATTTACAATTTAAGGCCTTTCAAGTGGTCGGTCGCGTTGCGTACATGTCCTGTGTGCTTAAACATCGAAGTACTCGGAGCACGATTGTACGTTTTGTACGGGGAGAGTAGTTTAACAAATCCCCTCCCCTCTCTGATATTCGGGTGGCATAATTTCCATTTACAGATTTCTTTTATTTATATTATTATTATTCTTATTTCATTTTTTTAGTGTTTCTTCACATATATTCTCGCGATGTTTGAAGTATCAACTTCCGGCTTTTTATGCCATGCGTATTCCTTTGAGGCGCCGCCGGGGAAATTTTTGAATTTTTGACTCAATTTGTTAAGAGATTTGCAACCAGAATTGGAAGGAATGTGATACTTTTTTGCATTAAAAAACTCGAACTTTTGCAAAAAACCTCATTTTGAAAATTTAGCCTCAGACCTTCCAAAAAACCACAAAATGAGGGCAAAACCTCAGATTCCCTGGTTAAGAGATTTGCAACTTATTTTAAAAATAGTCATTTTTGAAACTTTATTTATTAACAGCGGTTTAGGTGCGCCTAACGGCGCACCTACCGCTAGAAAGTTCGTTATGTTATGAACAGGTTTGATTTAAATACTGCGAAGCTTTTTACTCCTTTTGGCTTTATCTTTTTTTGCATTTCTTACTTTTGGCATGTTTTTTGAGACACACTTATTCAAGACAAAAGCATTTTTGTCCTGTATTTTTAGTAATGAATTTGTAAACAATTATTTTACGCAAATTCCCCGCTAATTCAAATACCCAACCAAAGCAAACAAACATAATTCAGCTTTATATATATAGATAAGTAGGGCTGGGCTTTATATGCCTTTGCATATTTTTAGTTCTCATATGCTTTGAAGAATACGGCTTAAAAATAGCCTTTTCGCGTTGGTTTGAGTTCTTTTGGTTCAGTTTAAAAAAATCGCATATTTTTCATATTTCGGGGCTCGAGCATATTTTTTGCATATCGGTGCATATTTGGGCATATTTTGCATATTTCAAGCATATTTTGGCATTTTTTGACAAAAAATTTGAAAAAATACACCCAAAACCATTGATTTTTTTGCTGTTTTTGAAAAATAATTCATCTTTAACTATGGACTTTTAGTCATTTTCGAAAAAAAGGCTTGAAGAATTGAACATTTGCATAAAAATATGGGGGAAAATCTCGGCGCTGAAATGGCGCAGCGCTCCAGTGGCTGGCGCGTAGATGGCCAGTATGGCGATGAATTGGCCTGACAATTAAAACTACCGAAATTTTTTTGAATTTTTCAACTTTTCAAAAATACTAAAATAATATGCGAAAAGGCTTTAAATCTACTTAATTAAACGCTAAAAGAAGAAAAAATTAAGTATTAAGCAAATTAATGCACAAAAAGTGGCATTTTTCAGTGCATATTTGGTGCATATTTCGGCATTTTTGGCATAATTTGGTGCATATTTTGGCCTTTTTTGGAGCATATATATGCGCATATTTAGCCATGGAGCATATAAATCCCAGCCCTATAGATAAGATATAAGGGGTGACATACAGTGCAACAATGAATGCTTTATTCAAACAATTTTGAGCGGAGATCGATAAGCATGCGTTTACCCGTTTTTTTGAAAAATAATTAACCCATATCAACAACTTTGAAACGGTATGGCAACGGACATTAACCGCTTTTTCTTTGGAGTTTTTTGCGACACGCTAAGACATTCACTATGCTTGCGCTTGATTGGAGTGACCAAAACATCGTTCAAAACACTTTTGCAGTTACATAAAAGAACGTTTTCGGCTAACGAATGAATTTGCAAACATTCATCTAAAAAAAATTCTAAAAGGCATAAAACAACCTCCTAAACTAACCTTCAATTCGTACATAGCAACTAATCAATTCGATTTGATCGTTCTTCTCCAATTTTCCAAACTTTTCGACCAGACATTGGCCTTCAATGAACAGATCTGCTTGAGCGCTTTTATAGTCGCCAACAACCACAGCAAACGTACTTTTTCCAAACAATGAAAACGGCATTGTTAACGCGCATCTGATTTCTAATTATCGAATTTGTAAAGAAAAAAGTATTAGTTACTTACTATACAAACCACCAGAAAGCATTTGATCAAATGAAACGACATTTTTTGGCTCGCATGGCAACTTCTCAATTTTTGTGTTAGCCGTAACTAACAGCTCAAAAACAAATGGTGTGTTGTAATGCGCTTGGCCATCGAAACGATTCACATTAAATCGTTGAGCTTTCATCGGTGCAAAGGACAAAACCTTTGATAAAAATAAGATTTCTTTCAAAAACAAAACACATACATTTCCAACAACGAAAAGCTTTGCGAAATCCTGCTTATTTTGTTTGAATTCTGTGACAATGGCGCCGGAGGAGCAGGAGAGAAGCAGTGTCGTTTTTTTCTCAGATGTCAACACCCGTACAATTTGTCCACATACACGCCTTAAGCAAAACAAATGGAATAAATCCTGTTAAACCCTCCAGCAACTCTTTAAGCAAAAAATGGAGTAAATTCTATTTAAAATTTAAATCATACACCAAGCTTGAACCGCATGGGACTCCATTGAGCTGTTCTGGAGTAGTTAATTGAACCATTCCTTTTATCTGGTGCAGAAAGACGTTGACGTTCTTAAACCGGAAAACATAACAAAATGTAAATCAATCAGATATTACTACAACGATCAAATATATGAGTACAATGAAATATTTTTTGGACAGCAAAACATTGATCACTCAAGCATTATTTTTTCATCTTAAATGCATATTTTACATACATTTCAAAACTTAATGTCTGAAATACATAGATAGGGGCACAACATCGAATTTATTAGAAGTGTGAAAATAATAAGACATTGACGTTCGTCAATCTTGGTCCCGTGTTTGCTCCAACAAATTCGGGACTTCGTTTGGCACAAACTATCGCTCGTAATGTCCTGAGCATGAATTTAAAATCCAAGTCCTCCAACGCATCGGATCGGTCACTGATCAGCGCAAATTTATTTATGCATTAGAATCAATATAATCAGAATTGGTTTGGCAATCGCTGCTCCATTCCCTCCCACCTGTTGTGCTTCTCCCGCTCCAACTGCTTGATCCTGCTTTGTAGTTCTTCTTGTTGGCATTTGCAAGTCCTTCCAAAGTCCTCCAACGCATCGGATCGGTCACTGATCAGCGCAACAGCCATGCTAAATTTATTTATGCATTAGAGTCACAATCATCAGAATTGGCTTGGCAATCGCTGCTCCATTCCCTCTCATCTGTTGTGCTTCTCCCGCTCCAACTGCTTGATCCTGCTTTGTAGTTCTTCTTGTTGGCATTTGCAATTCCTTCCAAAGTCCTCCAACGCATCGGATTGGTCACTGATCAGCGCAACAGCCATGCTAAATTTATTTATGCATTAGAGTCACAATCATTAGTTGGCTTGGCAATCGCTGCTCCATTCCCTCCCATCTGTTGTGCTTCTCCCGCTCCAACTGCTTGATCCGGCTTTGTAGTTCTTCTTGTTGGCATTTGCTTGCAATTCCTTCCAAAGTCCTCCAATGCATCGGATCGGGCACTGATCAGCGCAAGAGCCATGCTAAATTTATTTATGCATTAGAATCACCATCATCAGAATTAGCACAAGTCGGCTGAACCTGAAATGAATGCGCCAACGACTTTCTTGCATGCCGAAACTCCAGCCTTCCACTCCTCCTTGCCGTTCAAGTCCTCCAACGCATCGGATCGGTCACTGATCAGCGCAACAGCCATGCTAAATTTATTTATGCATTAGAATCACCATCATCAGAATTGGCTTGGCAATCGCCGCTCCATTCCCTCCCACCTGTTGTGCTTCTCCCGCTCCAACTGCTTGATCCTGCTTTGTAGTTCTTTTTGTTGGCATTTTCAATGCCTTCCAGAGTCCCCAACGCATCGGATTGGTCACTGATCAGCGCAACAGCCATGCTAAATTTATTTATGCATTAGAATCACCATCGTCAGAATTGGCTTGGCAATCGCTGCACCATTCCCTCATCGGCGATGCTTCGGCACCGCTGACCATTCAATAAAATGCATTAAAAGGGAAAAAATGACTAAATTAAAAAATTACAAATTTGGCAACCATGATGACATATTCAAATTTCCATATTTGTTGAAGAAACACTTCGAATTGAGAATATTGTGCCAATTTAAACCAGGGCTGCCATTTGTCCTTATTTATAAGATTTGTCCTTATTTGGAGGGTCCTAATCTTACAAATTAAAAATGTCCTTATTTGTAAGATTTGTCCTTATTTGAGGCCTCCGTCCTTATTTTGTTCTTATTTTTCGAATTTTGTGAAGATTTTCATAATATTTTGATCCAATTTTCAAAATTAGAAAATTTCGAAGCGAATTGGACCAATTTTCTCACCAAATTGAGTCGAAATTTCAAAAATTTTCTCGGCGGCGCCTATCGGCACCGCCGACCCCCTCCCAGAACCCAAAAAACTTCAAAAAAAAGTACCGCATTTTTAAATGTTGGTTGCAAATCCCTGAACAAAATGAGTCGAAAATTCAAAATTTTCTCGGCGGCGCCTATCGGCACCGCCGACCCCCCCCCCCCCTACTAAAGCAGAATTCGCAAAAAAAAAATGCCTTTTTGAAAATCGTAAATCGGCAAAATTTTCTAAAATCCACGGGAGCAATTCCCAACCCCCAAATTTGAGTTGTTGGTGGAGAGAAATATGGTTAAAATACGCACATTTCATGCGAAAAATAAAGATTTGCTGCATTTTTGAAAATTTTATAAAGTGTCCTTATTTTTGCCACCAAAATCTTATTTTTGACCTTCACTGTCCTTATTTTGAAAAATTTTCGATGGCAGCCCTGATTTAAACACATTTTTAATGGTAATTGAGTCGAGAAACAAATATGATCTTTAATTTATCGTATTTTGCGTTTAAATACAATGAGAAAGCATTTTTTTCTTCAAACCAACAAAATAAAAAACAAATTCTCAAATAAAAAAACGCACTTCTTCTTTGTTAGTTAAAAAAAAATTACCAGGAAATTATTGCATTATTAAAAAATAGCGAAACACTAATATTATGTTCTTGTACCGTTTATTAAATATGCCAAAAATTCGGTACTTTTCCGTTTTGTCACCCCCCCTCAAAAAAATTTTATTTATAGTTTTTTAGGGGTAATTAAGGGTGCTGATCACGAATAAAATAATATTTTTTTGATCTGACGCCATTTGAACATTGGCCAATTGAGTCCCAGTGTAAAAAAGTGTCAGTACCATTAAAAAACCGATAGGGGAAAAGTTAGACAGTAAGGTGGAAAATAGCAGCCAAAGTACCGCACACTTCAATTTTGATTTTATATTGACGAATTCGTAATCCGCGCATCAAATAACCTATTTTTAGACAATTTTTTAAATAAAAAATATTTTCAAAAATCCCGGGATTTAGCAAAACGACTTTTTTAAACACCAAAGCCGGATAAAATAATGAAAGGCCGTGTAACGGCCCGCCAACAGCGAGCATTTGATGCCGGCCGTTCCTCAGTTTTACGAATTCGATTAATTTTTAAGTATTTATATTTCGCATACCCACACATATTTGGTTTAAATTTGATTCCGGAAAAATAAGTGTAAATTAACTTCACCGGGCCAGAACATTGCCCCCCCCCCCCTCCCCTTCCTCCTGAAAATAATTAAAATTTTACATCATTTTTTAAGTGTTATATGGTTGAGAAGTGCCCTGCTCTTCGGGATTAATCATCAGAACAAAAAATGTCGCGCACTGATCAGAGCAGCGCTTGTATCTTATATAGTAATTGATTTGTCACATTTTCCCCTCAGAAATTGTATGCATTTTGTTCTGCTTAATTGATGAATTATTGATTGATGTAATTTGTCTCATTCTTTTCCTTGGTTGGAATTAGAGACTGGATTTTGAAAAACCTGGACCTGGATCTGGATTTTGGAAATGCCCTGGATCTGGAAATTGACCATAACTTTTGGATTTTTTCAATATTGTGAAAATAACTGCGAAAATTCGCATAATTTTTCTCCATCTCATTCTCCAAGTTTACAAGGATTAGCAAACTCAGCGATTTGAATTTTTTTTAAAGTATTTTTCTTAAAGAACTTTTCCAGATGAAAATTTTAGGCAAAAAGTTAAGAAATTTCGGCTTATTTTTTTGTCAGTGTTTAAAGTTTTATTAATTTTGGGGGGGGAGACGGGGTGTTATCTGAATTAGTTTTTGGGAGTCTCCAGACATCTCATGGGTTGGCCGGGGGGCCTGCCCCCTATAGTTCTTATTCCTTTTAATGGAAGGAATACAAGTTTTTTGAAAATTCTGCTTTATGTACTTCTGGGGCGGGTGGGGGGCAAGTCGGCGATGCCGAAAGGCGCCGCCGAGAAAATTTTAATAAATCTTGTTAAGAAAATTGGTCCAAAATTACAAGCAAAAGGGTTCCCACTCAACTAGGGGGCGGAAAAAGTCAGGGTCGGGGTTTTTGTCCCAGGGTTCGGGGTTTTTGTCCAAGGGTTCGGGGTTTTTCCCAGCAAAAAACTCCGAAAAATTCAAAAAAGTCGAGGTCGGGGATTTGTGGTAGAAATGTGGGGGTGATCTATCAGTGTGCCAAGTTTCATCCCGAAACTCCACGGGCACTTGGGGACCTTCCCTTTGTTAGATCAACTATTTTTGTTCGAATCCGGGCAAACCAATGAAGTTTTTTTAAACTTTATTGAAGGGACACAGAAACAGCAAAGCGCAAAAAGTAATAGTTAGTGATGATACTTTAGGTTCAATCTCGAAATAGGTACCTAAAATAGATGAAAAAAGAATAGGGGTGAAAAGATGATCAGTTCCCGGCCGATTCGTTCCCCACCCTGATTGTTTTTGATCAATAGAGAAGGGCCCTTCTGATCAATCCGCCGCTGCTTCTTCCTCATGCACATCCGCTTTTTCTGATTCAAAACATTCATCCGTTCATCCACGATTTTAAGAAAACTTATGCTCCCCTCCTACGCAAAACGTAGCAATCGGCAGAGCTGTTCATGGAATTTGGCGGGGAGGGAAACCTTTGTGAATCAGAGAAGAAAAAAACGAAATCTTTGCCTCAGGGCACAGCCCCCAAAACAGTGCCTAAGGCAATACGGCTTAGAGCTCCCACTCTTTGAGGGTCTGGTGATGTGAAAAATAAGGTGAACTCGGCGCCGCTTGTGGAGACCCTCAGCTGCTTCTTCCTCATGCACATCCGCTTCTTCTGATTCAAAACATTCATCCGTTCATCCACGATAAGAAAACTTATGCTCCCCTCCTACGCAAACGTAGCAATCGGCAGAGCTGTTCATGGAATTTGGCGGGGAGGGAAACCTTTGAGAATCAGAGAAAAAAAACGAAATCTTTGCTTTATGGCCAAGCCTCAAAACAGTGCTTGAGGGGCTATAAAAGCCATCCTTGTTTTAAATTCACCGTTTACGAATCCGCAGGAACTAGCTGCAATAACTCATGCCCGCCTCCCCCCCCCCCCACCCTCATTCCCACCTGATATTTTTTCAAAAATTTATTTTTTGCGCGTTTTTTTTGAAATGATTAATCAGTTCATTGAAATGCGATCTCGATTTTTGGCCGTTTAAGCCAAAACCATGCATCCCTTTCACCTTACAGTACGGGCCGTCGTGAGACCACTAAAATGAATGGCACCATGGTTTTTCTTTTGTGCTTGCTGACATTGCCTCCCATGGTTGAAGGGCGAGGCGTCAAACTAAATATCGCCGCACATCACCTAAATATGGGAATGACAATGGCAGCAACTACTAGCTTATTAGCGGCAGCTCGGCGTCAGGAAAATGCGTCAGTGAAAAATGCTCAGTGATTATCAAGTCAAGAAAAAATTTCAGGAAGCAATCGGTGGAATTGATTGAGTCCTTGCTGGATTCAGGTGATTCTGAACTGAAGTTAACTAAACTTCAATTCGCCATTCAAATTTAAACTAGTTTGGCAACTTTTAGATCTGGTTTTCCCTGTCACTTTGACGTATGCTGACAAGGAGGCTATTTTCACTAAGTCCGACTTCGAAGGCCCCAAAGTATTTGAGTTTGTGAAAAAAGCAGCAAATCGCCTGGCACTCGAGAACATCTGCTTTTTTGGTAAGAAAAAAAATTGCTTCGGTTTAAAAAAAATACATTTAGCAACTGAACGGCGCAAAAAAATCGGTTAGCAACACAAAGAAGGACATGACGCGCCTTTTGGTGTACTGCCTCATAAATGGACAAAAGATGGAATTGTTCACATGCGATGATTGAGAAGAGATAATTGTTTAAAGAAATAGGATCGATGATATAACCATTATAGTATTACAATTTTTTGAAAAAAATGGCCATGAAATTTTTGCAGTCAATGTTTGCATAAAATTTAATTAATTCTTCGAGATAGTTATTAACAGGGCTAGGATTTTTAGGTTTTTACCTATTTTTTTTGCAGCTTTGTTTTGGCGAGTTATGCGCGGAAAACATGTTTTTAGTCGAAAATTTCGTCCTTTTAACCCACCTATTCGAACCTAAAAAACCTATTTTGAGGGTCTCCACCTAAAATAGGGGCAAAAACCTATTTCAAGTAAAAAAGACTTTTTGCCCCTATTTTTGCCACTATTTGGGCATTTTTTGAAATTTTTTGAAAAAATGTAATAAAATTTGAATTTTTCTTGCCAAGATCACAAAAAAATTTGGAAATTTTTTATAACAATAGATTCGTATTTTTCCTTCATAGAATTTTATGCTTGTTAGGCGCCTATTTTGCAATTTTTCTTGGTTAAAAGTAGCAGCTCTACTGATTGACAATTTTAAAATGTAAAAAAACAAGTTTTTAAGCCATTATTATTATTTTAACGCACCTTTTTTTCACACCTATTTCTGCTTATGAACCCGTTTTTTAGTACCTATTTTGGCACATTTTCTGGTACTTTACGGTTATAAGACTCCAGAGGAAAAACAAATTTTAAAAATTAGGAAAACACATGTCTAGGGGTAATTAAGGGTGCTGATCACGAATAAAATAATATTTTTTTGATCTGACGCCATTTGAACATTGGCCAATTGAGTCCCAGTGTAAAAGGGACATTTCAGTACCATTAAAAAACCGATAGGGGAAAAGTTAGACAGTAAGGTGGAAAATAGCAGCCAAAGTACCGCACACTCGACTACGGCGGCCAGTAGGTGGGGCGAGACTCCGGGCTCCAGAAGAAGTCCGCGCGTGACCCGGCTGGGGGTCTCGCGCGCGCCCGCTTCGCGGGTCCCCGCGCGCTCGCCCCCCAGTGGCGCTCGTCAGACTTCTTCCTCCGCCCTCCGTCTCGCCCCACTACTTGCTCCGTCTCCGCATGCTCGCTGTTGGCGGGCCGTTACACGGCCTTTCATTATTTTATCCGGCTTTGGTGTTTAAAAAAGTCGTTTTGCTAAATCCCGGGATTTTTAAAAATATTTTTTATTTAAAAAATTGTCTAAAAATAGGTTATTTGATGCGCTGATTACGAATTCGTCAATAGAAAATCAAAATTGAGCATTTAAAGCGGTTTTTAAACCGGTTTAAAAGCTTGAAAATTAAGGAAAAACGAGAAAATTAAGGAAAAAGCACACTTTTGAGTAACAAAAGCGGATAGTATAATGAAAGGCCGCTGGCGGCCCGCCAACAGCGAGCATGCGGAGACGGAGCAAGTAGTGGGGCGAGACGGAGGGCGGAGGAAGAAGTCTGACGAGCGCCACTGGGGGGCGAGCGCGCGGGGACCCGCGGAGCGGGCGCGCGCGAGACCCCCAGCCGGGTCACGCGCGGACTTCTTCCGGAGCCCGGAGTCTCGCCCCACCTACTGGCCGCCGTAGTCGAGTGTGCGGTACTTTGGCTGCTATTTTCCACCTTACTGTCTAACTTTTTCCCTATCAGGTTTTTAATGGTACTGAAATGTCCCTTTACACTGGGACTCAATTGGCCAATGTTCAAATGGCGTCAGATCAAAAAAATATTATTTTATTCGTGATCAGCACCCTTAATTACCCCTAAAAAAATATAAATAAAAATTTTTTGAGGGGGGGTGACAAAACGGAAAAGTACCAAAAATTCTGATGAGAACATTGTTCCATTTTTTTGGTTCGGGTCAAATACCTAAAAGGTTGCGGTTGGGTCAAGATATTCGTTGCTATTAACTATTTATTCTAGGGTTGGGCCCCCGCGTGCGGGATTGGGAATTGCGGGGTCGGGGTTTTGCGGGGGCAGGACTGTCGGGGTCGGGGTTACCCAAATCGGTCGGGGTCGGGGTTGCGGGGTTTTTAAAAATTTTCTTCAAAATTTTAAGTGTCATTTTTTTTACATTGAAAATAATGGGTAACTAACTTAATAATCACTTTTTAAACTTCTAGAAAAGAAGCGAAGCATCATGGATGTAACCGGATGCCAAAAAATGTCCGGAAAACATGTACGAAAAATTTTAATTTTGAAAATAATTCTACCAATAATAATTAATTCGGGACCGGAGTCAGGCCGGATTTTCCCGGGTCCTGAATCCGTTCCGGGTCTGAAATCCGTGTTTATTGCCCCTTCCGGATTTTTTCCGGATACGGATTTATCCGGAAAAATTCCTCCGGTAAATTTTATAATTGAATTTCACCCAAAAATTTTAAAAAATATGGAAATTGTCATTTTTTGCTTCAGTGGCCCTTCTTAGGTTAAAGCTTTTGGGTGGGGGGGGGGGGCGGTCGGCGGTGCCGATAGACGCCGCCGAGAAAAATATTGAATTTTCGACTAATTTGTTAAGGATTTGCAACCAAGATTTTAAAAATGCGGTAATTTTCTGCTGCTGATTTTCCCGGCGGCGATCGTTTCAGTGCCCACACTTCAGAGCCGCACACTTCAGTGCCCACACTTCAGTGCCGGCACACTTCAGTGCCGAACACTTCAGTGCCAGCATTTTTTTTTCTGAAACAATGCAGGAATCGCGTGCAATTAGGCTCAGGCCTAAACCTAGGCTAGCCTAAGCCTAAGCCTAACGAACCCCAGGCCAGGGTGGCTTAGGCCTAAGCCTAAGCCTAACGAACCCCTAAATCTCTAACTTTTCTCCAGTTATTCTATTTGGCTTTGGAGTTAGATTGTTGATTGTTGTATTTTGACAAAAAGCTTGCTCGGATATTTAAAAGATCAGCTTTAAGTCTTGATGGTGCATGCCAAAACATTAGGAAATAGAAAAGATGTGAATAATTATAATTTAAAATATTTTTTTCTTTAATATGTATGATTCGTAGGTGCCAAAATAAATTGTTTGTGTGGGCACTGATTGTGGTGTTTCGGCACTGAAGTGTGCCGGCACTGAAGTGTACCGGCACTGAAGTGTGGGCACTGAAGTGTGCGGCTCTGAAGTGTGGGCACTGAAATGATGTGTACCGTGATTTTCCTCCTAAAACATGTAATTAAACATCATTGAATTTTTAAAACTTTGAGTAACAACTTTTTCTTTGTTTTGCTTTAATTTGAAAAACTCATCATTATGCTTTCAGGAACCGTGGATATGAGTCCCTCTCCCGTTTACCCCGGGGTGTACGCCGTCGTTGGTGCGCCCGCGACAAACTCGACAAGTATACGTAAATTTCCCAACCCAATTCAGGCGCGGCAGCCTTTTGTGGGAGAGTCACTCACACTCAGTTTTAACTCCAATTAAATGTTTGAATTTGCCTTCAATCCCTAATTTCGATCATTCATGCCCGCAAATTTAAACCCCAGGGGCACCTGGAACTTCAGGGAGCCAAAAACCGACTTTTGGCCCAATCCTGATCAGTAGCCGAGAAAACATTGGAAATATGTGTCATCAAATAAATATCAAATAAAATTCAAATGAAAATAAATAATGTCTTGAGAAGTGAACGACGACGATCGATTTGAGGCTAATCATTTGCATTTGAAAGGCGGTGGAGAACCATTCAGGTCGCTGAATCGGCAAGAAAACTGTCGTAGTCGTGCCAAGTAGGAGACGAGTCCTTTAAACGGTGATGAGATAAACATTGGACATTATTAGTCCAATTAACGTATTGATCAGTCAGCGATCGATCACCGACCTTTGAGTGGATCATCTGATTGATTTGCGATGTTCCAACTTGCAAATTTCCAATGCCCCCCCCCCCACCTTGATGATCTTCGCCCTGCCCATGTTCAGTGTGTTGTCCGTCATTTGCTGCTGTTCCCTCCTCTGTTTTTCGCCTCCGAATTGCAATTGCTGTGCATGATCAGATGCGCTTGCTGAAGAAGGCCGATCAGTGGGGAGGCAGCAGCCGGTCGATGGAGAAGAGTTGTTGTTCAAGCCGAAGAGTTCCTGTCGGGGAATGTTCAACAACTGCTGGATGGGAATTACCCAATTCCAAAGTAGCTGTTTTTGGACCCAAAATCCGACCCGTTTTAGGTTGCCCTAGCCCGATCACCCCCGCCCACCATTGCTACTTGGATGATCGGCATAATGTGCCATTGTTGCTGGTGATCG
Organism: Globodera pallida; assembly: GCA_020449905.1. Taxonomy (NCBI): domain Eukaryota; kingdom Metazoa; phylum Nematoda; class Chromadorea; order Rhabditida; family Heteroderidae; genus Globodera; species Globodera pallida. The sequence goes on from JAIXHY010000042.1 coordinate 94,807, forward strand.
ATCTGCCTTTGTTCAGCTGATGTTTCTGATGATTTGTAAAGTAATGTTCGACTTAATTCAGCTTTACAATATTAAGCATTTCACAATGAAAAAAACAATTTTTTGTTTAAAATATTTTTTCAATTTATCTCCTTTGGCGCCAATTCTCAGACAAAATTGTTGAAAATTTGGTTTGCCTTCTGCGCAGTGGACTTTTTACCCGTCTTCATGCGTTTGAACTCCTCACACTCCAGCCAAAACACCAAATTCTCCTCGCTGAACTCGGACTGCAGGAACTCGCGAAACAGCAAACAACCGTCTGAAAAATTTTTAAAAAATTTTTTTTGTTTATTTTTCGTATTTCTCCACTTTTTACATTTGTGCGCGAGAAGAGCCTCAAATGATCGGCATAATGTGCCATTGTTGCTGGTGAACAAATATAATGGCGATTTTTCATTTTTTGAATTTTCGCTGGCGCCCGCCCACCTTGACGAACGAAGAAATCGGAAAGCTCTTCAAGAAATAGGCTGCCATTCCGAACTTGTACCTTCAGAACCGAGTCGTCCGGTGACGCAAAGTTGCAGAAACAAAATGCCTTTCAAAAAATCGTTAATTTTTTATATTTTTGAAATTTAAGCATTTGAATTCGAAAATTATGGCTGAACAATCAAAATTCGATTAAAAAAGTTTATCCGTATTAGAATTGCTTCTTTTTTTTGTTGCAGAAACGGAAAATCATAAAAGCCAAAAAAAAAAAATTCCGGACCACGAATGCCCTCCGCCTTGGCCATTTGAATTGTTCAGGCCGGACAGGATTGTTGAACTCGTCGGTGGACGAAATGCCACAACACATCGCCGCGTACTGCGAGTCGTAACAGACTTCGAGGCGGCTCCAACGGCGCAAATGGAGGCTAAAAATTAAAACAAAAAATATTTAAAGGATTAATTAAATTAATATTTATTAAAAACCCTTTAATTAAGTAAAAAATTTAAATTGCTGATCCGTAGATTGACCCCCCCCCCCCATTCTTAACCAACTCAACGGTACTTTTCAAAGACATTTACCTATTTGGCCTGTGGCATTATGCAAAAGAGTTTTTAAATAAAATTAAACCAACTCAACTAATTAATCTCAAATTTATTAAATAAACCAAATATAAGTGTTTGTTGTGTATTTACTCACCTCGCGCAATTTCCGCGTTCATATTGTTCAGAATACGGGACTGGAATTGACTTTCAATGGGCGCCTGTCGGTGGAACATTTGCACGTAATGGGCCATTTTTTGCGCCGTTGTGATAATAACGCCATGTCCTTGCATCAAAAGAATGCAAATTTTAAAGAAAATAATAAATAATAAAACAAATTAAAACATTCCGAACTCACCTTTGTCCTCAAATTGGGGCCGTCCAGCGCGGCCAAAAATTTGTTGCACATCCAAAATGCCAATGTCGCTGAACACGCCCCGTTGGGGATCGAATATTTCGGTGCCCTAAAATGTAAATTTAAATGCTAATTCAAATTATTGTCATCAAAAATAACCCACTCGAATGATGACAGCATAGGCGGGCAAATTAACGCCCCAGGCGAGTGTCGCAGTGCAGACCATCACTCGAATTGCGCCCTCGGCAAACATTTTCTCCATCAAATGCCGATCGTGTCGAACTAAAAAGCATTAATGGATTTATTAAATTTTTAAAAATATAATGTGCCTAATCCTGCATGATGAATGCCAAGACCGCCTTGGAAAAGTTGCTGAAGCTCTTGACTTTGTGCATTACGCATCTGAAAATGTATGTGATGGAAAGTAAATATTTTCAAAAAATTTTTTTGTTTGGTTCGGACGAATGTACCGCTTTCGTGGCCTTCAAATACGAGTTGGTGGTGGCTCGCGCCTGCTCGACCTCGAAGAGTTCTCGTTGGTTCTGCATAAAATGCAAAAAATGTTCGAGTAATTAAATGCAAATTGGCGTAACCCCACCGCTAATGCTGCCTTGGCCATGAATGTGCGTGCCAACAGCCCGGTGGCATTTCGCGAATGCACAAACACCAGCACTTGGTGTTTGTCGCGCAGAAAGTGGACACATTGCCGAAAGCATACCTCAAAATCCGATCATTGATCAGTCCTTTTGATCCATAATGAGAAACAGAGGTGGACCGAAAGTGAGAGAAAGAATTTAAAGTAGAGCCCGAACTTGAAGACCGATAGAGACTTTGTGCCAAAAATTTGGAAGAGTTAAAATTAAACCGCGGTCGGGCCGAGAATCTCGGCAATTAGTTCCTCGACTTAGACTTAAATATTAAAGAAAATGCATTTGTTCGAACTGAAAGTTCGGGATTCGAAATTGATCAAAAAGAGGGAAAAAGAAGAGAGCGAAAGCAAGAATCAAAAAGGAATAAAAACCAAAAAATAACCTCGTCTATTTTCTCTTTCTGCGTCATCAGCTGCTTTTGCGGCACCGAAGTGGGCGGCTTCTCGCCACGCCGCAACGCTTTTTCGCGCTCGCGCTGCAACACGGCGCCTGCACTATCACTGTCGCGCACGCCAAGAAAACTAAAAAAATAACATCGATTGATTAGACACAAAGTGATCAAGCCAAATTCGTTTTAGACAAATTTTTGTCTAGTTTTTAATGTTGTGCACCTTTGTGCTAATGGGACAGGACGAAAGCGCGCGTCAAAATGGTAAAGACCACGCGTGGGATCAACCCGTAAAAATTGCGCCACATCCTCAAAATTGGGCAACGTGGCCGACAGGCCAACAATGCGAAGATTCTGATGGTACACTTCCACCTAAAAATGAGAGAAAAAATTGATAGGCTTGAAAAAAATAAATTTCCATTAATTAAGTTTTTTTTTTCAAAATTTCCGGAATTATAAAAAAAAGAATTATGCCTGCCGAAGCGTCCGGGCCACAATGGACTCGATGACCGGTCCACGTTCGTCGTGCAACAAATGGACCTCGTCGATGATTATCAGTCGGACCAACTGGCTCAACTCCTCGTCATCCGACTTGCGCGTGATCACGTCCCACTTCTCCGGTGTCAGCACCAACATCTGTGTAGATCAATAAATGAAATTCAATAAGTCTTTAGCGAGTAAAAATTTAGAATTCTTATTTTAATTCCGATCAATTCGCGCACTTTGAGGCCCAACTTGGCCAATCGATTTGAAAAATTTTTGGTCATTTCGCTGGCCAACGCTTTCATTGGCGCCAAATAAATTATCTTAAAAAATTTTTAAGTAAAAAATTCAAAAATTTTTCCCCCTCAAACTTTAAATGCATCTTTGTTAATCCGTCCAGTTGTATTGTTGACATTGTCTTTAATGGTTTTAGCCGCAGTCAACAGTGCAATGTTTGTTTTGCCTTAAAGCAAAATTTTTTTTTTGAAATTTAAAAAAAATCATCAAAAATTGCAGGGGTACTGCTCCAATAAAATAAACCTGCTCCAGTTGGTGCACAAATCAGCAGATTGTCCAGAGAATTGTAGGCCCGGTCGTACACTTGAGATTGGATCACATTCAATGACTCAATGCCTTCGAATAAGCGTTGACCAAACTAAAAAAATTAAAACTTTTTTAGATTTTTTTTAATACAAAAATTCTATTAAAAATCAAACTTCGTCCATTGTGTCAATTCGAATGCGCGGAAAATTGTCCAAAAATGCTTTATTGCCGGCGCCGAGTGCGGGAATGAAAAGTTCGTCGCAATGTTCCATTCTCCGAGAAGTGCTCCCCTCCGGGAGTGCCATCTAAAAACCCCAAATTTTTTTGCGAGAAAAACGAACAAAAAGCATTTGTAAAATTTGTTAAGCCTCTTTTTTCAAAGCACCTTCGTTTCTCCGACCCTAACGATGATCCCCCCTATGGTTTTTTTCTCAAAAAATTGGTGATGTTTTCGTTCATTTTCTTTTCAAATTTTTTGTTGGTTTCATACTGAAAGTTCTGCACCCCAAAATTTAAAGTCGATGATGATGGACCAGTTTCATTGTTGGTTGAATAGTTGAAAATCTAAAGAGAAAATTTAGAACGGTTGAGTTTAAGGCTTAAAATGTACATACCTTTTCAGCAACTTTTTGGTCCTTTTTAACATTTTCCTTCAAATGACTTGTGAAAAGGCCTTCGTCAATTCCGTCTTTCGAATCCATTAAAAACAATTACTTTGTCAACGAGAGCCAGATCTTTAAAGGATTTAAATTAAAGAAACTAATTCTAAAAACATCATTATAAATTTTTGAAACAATACGATTTATTATTTGCAATACAAAAACAAAAAACTACGGACTAGGTAGGTCGGTAATAGTTAAGTTTGTTGCCCCCCATTTTTTTTCGAAGTCGATAAAGTGATGTTTCTAGTGGTAGACCGGGGGAGTAGAATCCGAATCTGACCTCCGTTCTGGGGGACAACAAACTTAAGTATTACCAAATTCAGAGCCTAACAACTTCACGTACGGCATTATTTGGCGCTGTTTCTTCGGCGTCTGCCCAGTTCAACCGGGGGGCCTAGCGCTTTCAGTTCCCTAAAGATCTCGAAGAGTTGAAGCTAACATTAGGTTAAAGCTTTGCGATTGGACAAGTTTTAAAAAAGTTATTGCCTTAACACTTGATAAAATTTAAAAATCCCGATTTTTGGGGGTTTTTTGGTCATAACTTTTTTAAAACTTGCCCAATCGCAATTCTGGTCCCAAACAAAAAAGTCAGAAATCAGAATTTAGCAAAAAAAAAAAGTTACTTTCGTGTCCTTAAAAACCATTCTCGATGTGCTGGTTCCTCTTTTATTGTCGGAAGTTGGTTGCAGCGCAAATGCGGAAACCTTGACGGGGGCAAAGGAACAGCAGGCCGAGGAGAGGGCTTGGGCTGCATGTTGGCCTCGTTGCGCTTTCGCGAAGAAGGCCTCTGTTTGAAGGCCACCTTTGTAACTCCATCGGAGCAGTGATCAGTGCCGCCCACAATCTTAGGGGGTGCATTTTGGGGGTTTATTGCTGCATTCATCTTAATTTTTTCCCCCAAAAAGTTTGATTTTCTTCAATAATACGAATTCTTAACTTTTTGTTAAAAAGTTGAAAAATTTCAAAAAATTTGCCGCCTTCAAATTTTGCTACACCCACGAATACCCCTAGAAACAATTCTTTAGCGACATTTAAAACTATTTTTTTAAATGGGGGGCACCATCTTTAGTATTACCAAATCGAGTTTTTTAAAATTTAAATTATTCAAACCTCGCTGTTGTTATCATCCGTATCATGCTCGTTTATCTCGATCAGAACCGGGTTCGATGCATTGGACGTGGCCGTAATGTCTTCCATTAGTGAAGAAAATAAACGAATATGGCAAAATCTAAAAACATGAATTCGATCACTATTTGCTTTTTCATGCAATTTTATGCTTTTTGGATGATTTTGAGACTAAAATTGAATTTTGGAAAATTTTGAATTTTCGAAAAATTGTTCGAATTCGGGTCCGGGGTACGAAACTGGGTAAAATAAATGTCAGAATCGTATTCCAAGAACTGATTTTTGAAGACGGAAAAAAGCTCTTGCAATAGGCTCTGAATTTGGTAATACTTAAGTTTGTTGTCCCCCAGAAACGGAGGTCAGATTCGGATTCTACTCCCTGGAATACCCCTAGAAAAACACCTTTTTACCGACTTTGAGAAAAAAAAAATGTATTTTTCAAAAATGGGGGGCAAACAAACTTAAGTATTACACTGAATTTTTGGTCCAGTTTGTTAAGGAAATGAAAGCAACAATCATTTTTCAAATTTTTGTTTTGTTTAGTGCAGAGTCGACTGTTCGGAATTGCGGTGATGGATGTGAAGAAAAACGATGGCAAACAACAGGAGGAAGTCGCCAGTGACAGTGTTGTCCAAGCGGCCGAGAGTAGCACCGCGAAAGCCAAAATTGAAAAGGTACGAACCAACAGAACATAAAAATGGCAAGAAATTTTAGAATTTTGGGTTCCATGTTTGAAAAGTTCGGTAATAGTTCGGTTTGTTGCTGCCCCCCATTTTTGAAAAAAATTATTTTTTTGTTTTAAAGTTTATAAAAGGTGTTTTCTAGGGCGGGGTTCTACCTACTTCTAACGCCGAACCCAAATTCGAACAATTCTTCAAAAACTCAAAATTTTCAAAATTAATTTTAGTCTCAAAATCATTCCGGGGTTCGAAATAGGTCGAAATAGAGGTCAGATTCAGATTCTACGTTCCCAAATACCTCTAGAAAACACCTTTTTATCGACTTTGAAAAAAAAAATAATTTGTTTTCAAAAATGGGGGGCGCACAACAAACCGAACTATATTACCAAAAGTTCTTCAAAAAATAAAAATTTCACATTTTAATGGGCCTGCAACGCTAGTTTCTTTTAGTCACAGTCATCTGAACAGCAAAATAAAACTGCCAAATTGAAAGAAGCAGTTGATGGCTGCGGTCAACCAACGCCGGTGAAGACAAAACGGAACAAAATCACATGGAAGCAGACAAAGGGGGCGGCGGTCACGCGACGTTCTTCAACACATAAAGCAGAAACGGTTAGTCAAAACGCAATGCCAAAAATCCGGGGCATTGCTAATTGTCTCTCTTTAATTGGTTTTTTTTTTCAAAATTTTACGACATCATTTTTGATCTATTTTTAAACAAACTAATCAAAAACAGTTTTTTTTTTATAAAGATGTGAGGGACAACGACAAAGCCATGGCTGATGACAAGGTTTGGATTTTGAACAAGGAGCCCAGGCCTTAATGAAAAAGATTTATTTTCCCCAATAAAAAAGGGAATTTAATTCTCTGGAAACTCAAAAATTTTTCAGTAAAATACTTCAAATTTGAATTATTAATATACATAAGTTTATATTCGTCTTTACTACCCCCCCCCCCCCCCTCTCGAGCCTGCACTAGTTTCCTTGTTTCCTTTAGACTCATGAACAGAAAAATGAGACTGCCAAATTGAAAGAAGCAGTTGATGGCTGCGGTCAACCAACGCCGGTTAAGACAAAACGGAACAAAATCACATGGAAGCAGACAAAGGGGGACGGCGGTCACGCGACGTTCTTCAACACAAAAATCGGAGACGGTCAGTCAAAGCGTAATGTAAAATTCGACTTTGCTTTTAATTTTTTTTTAAATTGTTTTTTTGAATAACTTAGTCAAAAAATTCCAAATTTCGCAGTGACAATCGCGCGCCTCCAACCCTTAAAATGGGTCTAAAAGTTTACAAAAGGCGGCAAAAGTGATTCAAATTCATTCAAAAATGTTTAGCAAAAAGTCTCAATGGTCGCCTCCATTTCCTTCTCATCTTTTGGGGTGTCGCATGTGGTGTGCCCCGACGGGCGCCGTTGATTTTGACCGCACTGAACGGGTTCACACAAATTGCTCCGTTCTTCACCAACGCATTCGGCTTTTCCAATCATTTTGCGTGTCGCTTCACTGTTGACGGTTAGCTGCGTGGGCGGGTTTTATTAATCAATAAAATTTTGAAAAATGGATTTTTCTTAACAAATTTCTAAAAAAAATTTCCTGGCGGCGCCTGTTGGCACCGCACCGCCGGACCTCGTCGTTCTTAAAAAGGTTCAAAAAATACCAATTTTGGATTTAAAATGTCATAGTAAATGAATAATCAGCAAATATTGAACATGTTACAATAAAAAATTACACACATTTCTCTCAGAAAACATCAATGTTTTCGTTTATTTTTCAGGTCTTGAGTTTTGTTGCACCGAACAGTTCTACATGTATTACAAAGCAACAATTTTTGGTGATGAAGGGAGTGCCGTTGCCATTCTTCGTTCACGTGATCCAAAAGCGATCAAGCAGTTCGGTGCCCAAATTCAACTTTTCGACACCGCCTTATGGAGAAAAGTGAATGATTTTGCTGGGGTTTTTTACACTAGGCATCATCCAAATTTTAAATCCTATTAACGACATTGGAAAAAAAAATTAAGTGAATGCAATCCGAAATATATAAAAATCTGATTATTATATACGGATAGTTAGAGATGGCAATAAATGAAAAGCTTCATTTGGCAGGCAAAAAACGCCTCATTTGCCAATACAAGAGAAAGTTGGTTTTTTGGGCTTATTTTTGATTGCGAAAAAATTTGATTGGTCCTTTTTGCCTTAATTTTTTTGAATTTGCTTCTTTTTTTTCTAAGCTTTTTTATGAGTGGGAGGGGCCCGACCATGGCGCCACCGGAAGATTTTTTACAAAATTGGAGGGGGGTTTTTTTAGCATTAATTGGTACCGGTTTTTGCCATCTTTGTGCAGCTCAAAACATATTACAGTGTCTTCCCTTAATGATTGTAATTTATATTAAAATTTTAATACAGGTAATGCTGATTGCAAATTGGAAAAAATTTGAGCAAAATCCGATGCTGTGTCAGCAGCTGCTGTTCGAAACTGGCGATGCATTGCTCGTGGAGGCGAGTCCGTCCGACATCCTTTAAAGGTTCTTAAGCGCCTAAAACTGTCCGAATCGGGAAAAACATTACCTAACTTTTAACACATTTTAAATAGAGGAAAAGACGCAGTGTGAATGTGAATTGTTTTGATTTTATTATAAAAGAAAAGGAGTTAGGCGTGCTAAATTTGCCTAAAATTTAGAAATCATTGTCCAGTCAATCCCCAGGGATGGATAACAAGCCAAATTCAAAATATTTATATAATAAATTCAATTATTTTAGATTTTCTCAGGGGTTATTGTGAGAAAATCTGGGAGAGGATTGAGCGGAGAGTGGTGATGTGCTGAGAACAAACAAAAAAAACCCGCGCCAAAAATTGGTAGATAATCGGTCAATTTTTATTTAAATTTTTTGACATAATTAAAATGTTTTTAATAATTTAATTAATCCTTTTAAATATTTTGTGTTTTAATTTTTAGCCTCCATTTGCGCCGTTGGAGCCGCCTCGAAGTCTGTACGACTCGCAGTACGCGGCGATGTGTTGTGGCATTTCGTCCACCGACGAGTTCAACAATCCTGTCCGGCCTGAACAATTCAAATGGCCAAGGCGGAGGGCATTCGTGGTAAGGAATTTTTTTTTTTGGCTTTTATGATTTTCCGTTTCTGCAACAAAAAAAAAAGCAATTCTAATACGGATAAACTTTTTTAATCGAATTTTGATTGTTCAGCCATAATTTTCGAATTCAAATGCTTAAATTTCAAAAATATAAAAATTAACGATTTTTTGAAAGGCATTTTGTTTCTGCAACTTTGCGTCACCGACGACTCGGTTCTGAAGGTACAAGTTTCGGAATGGCGCCTATTTCTTGAAGAGCTTTCCGATTTCTTCGTTCGTCAAGGTGGGCGGGCGCCAGCGAAAATTCAAAAAATGAAAAATCGCCATTATATTTGTGGCATTTATTTTAAATAGTAAATATGCGCGCGCTATTTAAAGGTTGGCGGTCAACAGCAACTCTGTGTCAACTGCGGGCGGCAGCGGCATGGACTAAGCTGCATCGAAAGACAAGGACGGCACTGTCAGTAGGGAAGCAATTTTGCAACAAAATTTCAAAAAGCACTCTATTTATTGGGATTTTTTTCTGGAGTCTTTATTAAGGCATTAAAAGGCAAGCCTCTTCCCTCGAAAAAAATATTGCAAAAATCTTTAAACAAAAACATTGTTTTGTTTACAGTGGTCGGTCCTCTCTCCAAAACGTTGCACTTTTTGCGCAGCAAACTGGACTTCAGCATGTACTGCCTCCGTGCTGTGCCCATCGCGTGAAGATTGTCGCCTCTGGCAAGAATCATTTGACGGCTCTCCTCTCGCGCACAAATGTAAAAAGTGGAGAAAATACGAAAAAATTAACAAAAAAATTTTTTAAAAATTTTTCAGACGGTTGTTTGCTGTTTCGCGAGTTCCTGCAGTCCGAGTTCAGCGAGGATAATTTGGAGTTTTGGCTGGAGTGTGAGGAGTTCAAACGCATGAAGACGGGTAAAAAGTCCACTGCGCAGAAGGCAAACCAAATTTTCAATCAATTTTGTCTGAGAATTGGCGCCAAAGGGGATAAATTGAAAAAATATTTTAAAAAAAAAATTGTTTTTGTCATTGTGAAATGCTTAAAAAAAATGTAAAGCTGAATTAAGTCGAACATTACTTTACAAATCATCAGAAACATCAGCTGAACAAAGGCAGATCGATCACCAGCAACAATGGCACATTATGCCGATCATCCAAGTAGCAATGGTGGGCGGGGGTGATCGGGCTAGGGCAACCTAAAACGGGTCGGATTTTGGGTCCAAAACAGCTACTTTGGAATTGGGTAATTCCCATCCAGCAGTTGTTGAACATTCCCCGACAGGAACTCTTCGGCTTGAACAACAACTCTTCTCCATCGACCGGCTGCTGCCTCCCCACTGATCGGCCTTCTTCAGCAAGCGCATCTGAATCATGCACAGCAATTGCAATTCGGAGGCGAAAAACAGAGGAGGGAACAGCAGCAAATGACGGACAACACCACTGAACATGGGCATGGCGAAGATCATCAAGGTGGGGGGGGGGCATTGGAAATTTGCAAGTTGGAACATCGCAAATCAATCAGATGATCCACTCAAAGGTCGGTGATCGATCGCTGACTGATCAATACGTTAATTGGACTAATAATGTCCAATGTTTATCTCATCACCTGTTTAAAGGACTTTGTCTCCTACTTGGCACGACTACGACAGTTTCTTGCCGATTCAGCGACCTGAATGGTTCTCGACCGCCTTTCAAATGCTAATGATTAGCCTCAAATCGATCGTCGTCCGTTCACTTCTCAAGACATTATTTATTCTCATTTTGAATTTTATTTGATGACACATATTTCCAATGTTTTCTCGGCCTAATCTGATCAGGGTTGCCCAAAAGTCGGTATTTGGCTCCCTGAAGTTCCAGGTGCCCCTGGGGTTTAAATTCGCGGTCCCGGCTGGATATAAAGTAAAATATTGTGGCGGCCATCGCGAGAACGACGCCGAAAATGTTGCTGTGGGGGGATTCGGGCGTGGGGGATTCAGACCGGAAGCGATGCCACGTTTGAATTAAATATCGAGATAATTCTGGCCCAATATACCGTTCTTGGTTTCTGACCAAAAACCCCTAAAAAGTGCCAAAACATGGACTTAAAAATTTTTCGCGACTTGTCGTTTTCGGGGGGCAAACGAAATGCTTGGAATGATGTCACCGATGCGTACTACCCGAAAACGACTGGCAGGCATTTTGAAGCAAATTCGTAAATGGATAATGCGCAACTCGCATCGATTATTGTGAGGAGAAAATTCATTGAGTGTAAAAAATGTTTTTCAGAATAAATCTTTAATAAAAATTGAAAACACCAGACCGTTGAATTTATTGAAAAATGTAAATATTATTTTTTACAAGTGCATTTTGCACGCCTTGTTTTTACTCCCTTACAGTAATCTCGGGACTTTGTAAGTTCGACAGAACCGCCTTGTGTTTTACATCTTATTGATGACTGCTTTTAGTCATCCAAGACAATCTCGACCTGTTTCCCGACGCGGAAAATATGTATCATAGCTTCCAGACTCGAAATCACTCAAAACCACTTTTATAGGGTTTCTTAGGTGCTGAAACCGATAGAACAATTAAACTTTTTTTGTCGCTTCGCCTTTAAACCGGTTTTTGAACGGTTTAAAATTGCCAAAAATGGAGATTTTTGACCAAAATTATGTATCTTCCTGTGGACCAATTGCAACAAATTTAGTATCATTCGACAGCTCTCGACGAGACAAATCGATCTAGATGTGTCGGGACACGATAAGACGCCATTTGGATGCCGTCCGACTGAGTCCCAGTGTAAAAAAGGACATTTCAGTACCATTAAAAAACCGATAGGGGAAAAGTTAGACAGTAAAGTGGAAAATAGCAGCCAAAGTACCGCACACTCGACTACGGCGGCCAGTAGGTGGGGCGAGACTCCGGGCTCCGGAAGAAGTCCGCGCGTGACCCGGCTGGGGGTCTCGCGCGCGCCCGCTCCGCGGGTCCCCGCGCGCTCGCCCCCCAGTGGCGCTCGTCAGACTTCTTCCTCCGCCCTCCGTCTCGCCCCACTACTTGCTCCGTCTCCGCATGCTCGCTGTTGGCGGGCCGCCAGCGGCCTTTCATTTTATTTTATCCGGCTTTTATTACTCAAAAGTCGTTTTTTGCTTAATTTTCAAAAATTTAAACCGGTTCAAAAACCGTTTTAAATTCTCAATTTTGATTTTCTATCGACAGACAGTAATTTTTAAAGCCTATTGTTTTCTGTTTACAGTTGTCTGCGGAGAAAGGGGTTCATTTTTACTTTTGGTACTGAAATGTCCTTTTTTACACTGGGACTCAGTCGGACGGCATCCAAATCGCCTCTGATCGTGTCCCAACACAACTAGATCGATTTATCTCGCCGAGAGCTGTCGATTGATACCAAATTTGTGCAGATTGGTGCACAGGAAGATACAAAATTTTGGTAAAAAATCTCCAATTTTGGGAATTTTTAAACCGTTCAAAAACCGGTTTAAAGGCGAAGCGACAAAAAAAGTTTGATTGTTCTATCAGTTTCAGCACCTAAGAAACCCTATAAAAGTGGTTTTGAGTGATTTCGAGTCTGGGAGCTATGATACATATTTACCCCCGACGCCCCTCTAAGAAGCAATCGGAATTAAAAACTGTCTCTGAATCGATTACTATCAACAAAAGTAAAAATTTTCGAACTGGCCCCTAAAAGTGTTTATAAATAAATTGTAAATGAAAAGTATTGAAATTTAACACAATTAAGATAATTCTCATTTTATTATCCTCCAAACGTTTTAATTTTGAGCGGTGTTTTGTCATATTTTCCGACGTTTCATTACGAAAATACTCATTTTTTCTCAATACTCAAAGAAAATTTTGTGTTTTTAAGAAGGGTTCAAAAGTAGGTACTATAAGCAAACTAGACTTCTTCAATTTACTCCATCTCCAACTTTTTTTGTTCAAAATGATGACGAATGACATGAAGATTGCCCAAGCAGAAGGTAAACTAGAGGAGAAGCTTTCGCCGAGCTAAGGAAAAGAGTTTTTCGATATTATAAGTTTATAAAAATATGATGTCTTAGAACTTATAAATAATGTTTTTTCAATTTTAGAAAAATATGATTAATTTTTTAGAAACAAAATAAAATTTGAACAAATTAACGTTAATTGCAATAATTTGCACTTTATTAAAAATCATTTGGTATACCTATTTTTCAAGGCTTGCTTGAATTTTTTTTGTTTTAATTTCTTTTTAGTTAATAGATTCATAAATATTTTGTTATATGCTAATAAACTCCCATTTTCACAATTTTTTTCAGATATACTTTCACACAACCAATCGGACTCATTTTTAGAGAAAAAAATGATCAAAAATCTAAACAAAATAAATGTTGTAGACTGATTTTTACCCGCGTTGTGTATTGAATTAAATTTTGTAGAAATCTTTTCAAAATGCCGCCTTTCACCACCATTTTCTGTCCGATCACGCTTTTTGCCATCATCTACTGTTGTTTGGCGACGGATCCCCATGAAGCCAGCGAACCCTTCCAACAGTTTATGAAACAATCGGCACTGTTCAAGGAGAATGGGTCAAAAGCCAAAGGCAATGGTTCTTCGTTTGTTTCCCATATTTGATGGATTTTGCCCATCATCCTGATCGCACTGCTGATTGTGGTTGGTTTTTATCAGGTTGAATGATCTCAACAAATTAGTCCCCAGATTTTGTTGATAGTAATCGATTCAGAGACAGTTTTTAATTCCGATTGCTTAAATTGGGACCCTTAAATAATTTTAACTCTCCTGATCATTGATCAATCAACCAAGTCAGTTTGGTTTTACTAATCGACCCAATCAGTTCATTTATTATTATTTGATCATTTTCAATTTTTAATTTTGAAAGATTTGTTGCGCTATTCGTGTGTGGAAGGCAAAAAAAGCTCCGGTGGCCAATTTCTTTAGCAAAAACAAACACGTTCGAGGTAAAGTTTTTGTGCTATTTTTTACTTTGGTTTTTGCATACTCCAATTTTTACAGGCGTTTAATTGACCGGATCAGGACAAATCAATCATTCCCAGTTAGAGGGGCGTCGGGTAGTGCTGCACGAGAGTCTCGGTCTCGAGTCTCGACTCGAGAAATTTCTCGGGTTTTTTGGGTCTCGGTCTCGGTCTCGAGTCTCGGGTACTTGGTCTCGAAAATCGAGACTTTTTTGCACTGGTAAAGATGGGATTTTTGGTGAGAATTCATTACAGAACTGAGCCTGAAAAATCGATAAACCATTAGAAATCGTTCATTTAATATCTTTTGCACGGCACAACATGCGACAGTCGTTGGCTCAGTGGTTGAACTATGTCTCATAGTTTATTTATCGTAGGTTCTATTCTCCCCTACTGCGAACCGATTTTATTTTTTTATTTAATGAATTGTTTTTTTTATTGATTCTTATTTGTTAGTCAAAACCAAAAAAAAAATCACTCAGAAAACCTTATGAAATGGTCTGTTTTTTTTGCAAATTTTAGTTGGGTTATTTCGCCAATTCAATTTACGTTCTAAAAAAAGGATGCAATCAACCACTAGTGATCATTTAGGCACATTATCCTAACTGAATTCATCACTAAACTCTTTTTTTCCCCGGCGGCGCTTTTCGGCACCACCGGGCGGACCCCTCCTATTCCTAAAAAGCTTCAAAAAATACCGCATTTTTAAAATTTTGGTTGCAAATTTCTTAACAAATTGAGTGAAAAATTCAAAATTTTCTCCGGCGGCGCCTATCGGCACCGCCGACCCCACCACCCCCCCTAAAAGTGTTTGTAAAAAAACCGTATTTTGAAAATTCCTTAACGAAATAGCAGTAAAAACGGAAAATGCACCCTTAAAAATCGACATTGAAAATTTGTGGAACTTAAAATCAAACTTTTTTTAGTGAATTTCAAAAAAAATTCGAAATTCTCGGTTCTCGAGTCTCGACTCGAGAAATTTCTCGGGTTTTTTGGGTCTCGGTCTCGGTCTCGAGTCTCGGTGTCATTTCTCGGTCTCGGTCTCGAGTCTCGGTGTCATTTCTCGGTCTCGGTCTCGACTCTCGAGTCTCGGTAAATTTTGGGTCTCGTGCAGCACTAGCGTCGGGGGTAAATATGTATCATAGCTCCCAGACTTTGCGGGAGCGGGATGCGGGAGTTTCAAAAAGTGCGGGGCGGGAATCCCGCGCGGGATTCCCGCGTTTTTCCCGCTCCCGCAAAAAATCCCGCTCGTCAAAAAAGTGCGGGAACGGGAATCCCGCACTTTTCCCGCGGGAGTCCCGCTCCCGCCGGTCTCTACAAATTACACAAGTGGAATACCATGAGACTGGAATTTTTGAAAAACAGTCAGGTATCGTCTGGTGTAGTGGTTAGTGGTGTATGTCGTAAGTGTTGTGGGTGTAGGTTCAAACCCCGACTGTGAAATCGGGTCTTTATGTCTTTTGATGATGATTTGTATGGAGGAAACAATTTATGAAATTTTTGTGTTTTTTAAAAAGTTTTTGGGCGCCTTTTTACAACTTTTTGAAATTTACATTTTTTGGTTGGACGAAATTACAAAACCATAAGGGGGACCTTTTTTAACCTATAAAATTTTTTGGTTCACACTTGACCATTACAAAAAAAAAATCCCCCCATTGTCAATCACGGTTAATCCCAATTCCGGTTTTTCTCAAAAATCCCGGTCCCGGCCCTAGTTACAAGTAGTCTTGGAAAAATAAGAGCTTCAAATGAAACAAATTGAGCAATTCGGTCCAGTTTGAAAAATGTTTTGATTTTTTTTGGTAAAATTAAAAAATCCCGCAATCCCGCGCGGGATCCCGCAAATTTAAAATGTGGGATTTGCGGCCCGCAAATCCGATCCCGCGCGAGATTTTGATTTGTAATCCCGCAGCGGGATCCGCAAATCCGATTTTGCCGCACTCTAGTACACATCACTTCAGTGCCGCAACTTTGAAAGTCTATCTCTTTTTAACTCAACCAAGTCAAACAAACAAGATGGCATTCGAAAGCTCAAGCTTTTAAAAGCTATTGTTAAGCCAAGCTAACCAATTAGAAAATTCGTGAAAAAGTTATTTCAATAAATTACGAAAAACCTCTATTTTGGGTGTTTTTTCACATTGAACTTTTTAAAAACGAATTATCGCTTGGCCTTTCAAAGGTTGCTGGCACTGAAGTGAACGTCACCGCAGTGCCACACCTTCTGCTGCTGGTGAGAAATTTGGGGGGGGGGCGAATAAATAATCCACGTCACACGCACGCAGGTGAAAAAGGGGATACCTATGCGGCAGGGATGGTCGGAATTCCGATTTTCGGAATTCTGACTTCCGAGTTCCGACATTTTTGGGCTCGGAATTCCGACTTCCGACTTCCGAAATTTTTTGAGGATGCGGAATTCCGAGTTCCGACTTCCGAAATTTTTTGAGAATGCGGAATTCCGAGTTCCGACTTCCGGAATTTTGAAGAAAAAATCGGAACTTTTCGGAAGTGTTACCCAAACTTTTGCAAAACAAAATGACAATTTGTACCGATTTTGTTTATAAAACATAATGCCAAATCAAATTTTAAAATCCTTAATTTAATACCTTTTGCACGAATTGTCTTATCAACAGGGCTTCCACTTTTAGGCACTAAAAATTGCAAAATAGGCGCCTAAATAGGCACAAAAAAGTTCTAAAATAGGCATGAAATAGGCACAAAAACCCTCAAATAGGCACAAAAATAGGCAAATAAAATTTTTTACCAAAGGTTTTAATAAACAAAAAAAAGGAAAAAATAAGCGATCATTTCTGCTTATTGCAGTTACAAATCAAAAAATGTTAGATATTTTCCGGTGTAAAGCGCATCCGAATTTGTTCACAAACACGATTTAGACCATGTCATAAACACGTGAGATGTATGAGATTCGGGTAGAAGAGTTTGAGGCCCTTAATTTTTGTTAATCCAGGTAGCTTTTGCCTTTATTTTTGGCATTTTTTGCAAAATATCTCAAAATCCTGAAAAAAGTCGCTAAAAATGTCGAAATAGGCATGAAATAGGCACAAAAATGTCGAAATAGGCACAAATAGGCATTAGGCACAAAAACCTCAAAATAGGCATAAATAGGCATTATAAAGTCTACTTTAGAAGCTCCAAATAAAGCTAAAAACATGTTTTTCGTTTTAGGTAACCCCGACCCCGACAGTCCCGCCCCAGAAAAACCCCGACCCCGCAATTCTCAACCCCGCACGCGGGGTGACAACCCTAGTTTATGTCATTCTGAAAACAACAATGATTTTTGTAATTAATGCAATTTTTGGGAATTGAATTTTCTGAACCGTTTCAATCATCCAACTTGCTTCCGGCGCCGACTCGCATTTGTCCCCAGTCACACGACTCGCCTTTTGCGTGAAGAAAAGACTTAGAAAAAAGTGTCATTTACCAATCGACTCCTCTCCCTCTTTAATGCACGAATCTAAAAACAACATTTTTGCGCGGAAGGTCGGGGTTGGGGTTGTGGGGTTTTTTTAAATTTTTCTTTAAAATTTTAACGGTCAAATTTTTCGTTTTTTTTTGAATAAAAATTTTTTGACATTAGAGCCGATAATTTTTTAAATTTGTTCTTATTTTCAAGAGGGAAGGGCATCAGTGATGTAACCGGATCCCAAACAGTGTCCGAAAACCGGAATTCCTGACCCAAAAATGACCGGAAAATTCAAATTTTGAAAAATTTTTAATTTGTCAAACAAGTTTTTGAGAATTTTTATTCACTTTTGAGTGGAGGGGGGGGGGGGGGGGGGGGGTGGCAGTGCCGATAGGCGCCGCCGAGAAAATTTTGAATTTTCAACTAATTTGTTAAGGGATTTGCAACCAAAATTTAAAAAATGCGTTAATTTTTTGAAGCTTTTTAGGAGTGGGAGAGGTCCGGAAAAACAAAATTTTTACAATAATCGGCAATCTTGGTTAAGAAAATGAAAACGAAAATTCAGAAAGATGCGATGAATTATTCAAAAATTCATCTTTTGCACGCATTTTAATTAAAAATATTTGGAAATTTATAAAAGTTCCATTCAGCGCACATAATTAGTAAATTATTGCAGAACAACAAATTCCATGCTCGTTCCGCAGCTTGCAGGTGCTTTTGTGCGATTTTGGCCTACCGGACATTTTGTCCGTCGGACCTTTTGTCGTTTTCCAATTGACCGGACCTTTTGTCTATTGGCTCGTAAGTAGAGTTGGACGGGACCGGGACTTTTGAAAAAACCGGGGCCGGGACTAAATTTGGTCCCGGTCAAAAAAAACCGGGACCACTGGATAAAAACAAGAAAAAAAATGCTTGGTAAAACCATTATAAGTACTGGTCCCGGTCCCGTCCAACCCTATTCGTAAGGATGGATCCAGGGCCGTAGCCAGGAGGACGAGGGGGTCAGCCCCCCCCCCCCCCTCCCTAAATGTTTGATGACAAAAGTTAACGAAAACCAAAACGCCTATGAAAACAACGATAAAACACGAAAACGAAACGAAATTTCGTCCATCCCTGTCTCCCCTCCCACCTCTAGATCGATTTGTCTCATCAAGAATTTGCCCGATTTGTGTTACCGGCTGAAATTTTGTTCATATTTCATTCATTCTTTCCTCTATTTTTTCTTCTTGCTGTATCTTTTCTCTCTCTCCCCGTATTGCACAAATCGCTTAATTAACCATTTTGATTGATTCTCTGATCAGTGTGGTTGGAGTAGACATTTTATTTGGATTGCTAAGTTACTACTTTGTTCTTTCCTTTTTTTAATTCGTTCACAAAATTTTACGAGTGAACTTCTAGATTTTACGATTTGCCCATACAAAACTTAGCCAGCCATTTAATAAAATAGAATTTCCCTACTCTAATGTTAACCAAAAAATAAAAATAACCAATTTTGTGCCTGGGACGGGAGTGGCCTTTTTTGCGGTACACATCATTTCAGTGCCCACACTTCAGAGCCGCACACTTCAGTGCCCACACTTCAGTGCCGGTACACTTCAGTGCCGGCACACTTCAGTGCCAAAACACTTCAGTGCCCACACAAAAAATTTATTTTAAATTATAATTATTCACATCTTTTCTATTTACTAATGTTTTGGCATGTACCATCAAGACTTAAAGCGGATCTTTTAAATATCCGAACAAGCTTTTTGTCAAAATACAACAAATAATATCAAATATTAAACAACAATCTAACTCCAAAGCCAAATAGAATAACTGGAGAAAAGTTAGAGATTTAGGGGTTCGTTAGGCTTAGGCCTAAGCCACCCTGGCCTGGGGTTCGTTAGGCTTAGGCCTAAGCTAGCCTAGGTTTAGGCCTGAGCCTAATTGCACGCGATTCCTGCATTGTTTCAGAAAAAAAATGCTGGCACTGAAGTGTTCGGCACTGAAGTGTTCGGCACTGAAGTGTGCCGGCACTGAAGTGTACCGGCACTGAAGTGTGGGCACTGAAGTGTGCGGCTCTGAAGTGTGGGCACTGAAATGATCGCCGCCGCCTTTTTTGAACTGGGACGGGATTGACCCACCTCGACAAAACTTATTGTGTTCATTCAGTTTCTTTTTCTCTGCCCATCTGTCCTCTGCATCAGGGATGGGCGGAATTCCGATTTCCGACTTTCCGATTTCCGACTTTTTTGGGGTCGGAATTCCGATTTCCGAAATTTTTATAGGCCTCGAAATTCCGATTTCCGAAATTTGGAGCGAAAAGTCGGAAATTTTCGGAAAAATATCGGCACCGCCGAGCCCCCGCATCTCCCTGGTCTCAATCCCGGTTGGGCAGGGATTACCCGGGATAAAAATTAAACCCCTAAAAGTGAATTTTTGAGCTAGATTTTTTAAAACTTTTTAAAATTTGTCTCAATTAAAAGTTTTTTGATAACAATTGAAATTTTTCTTTTTTTTTGCGCGATTTTCTAAAATTATTTTGTTGCGCGGGAGGAAAGAGGGAGGTATCGGTGGTGCCGATAGGCGCCGCCGAGAAAAATTTTTAAAAATAGGCCAATTTTGTTTAAAAAATTTTTCCGATTTCCGACTTCCGATTTCCGACTTTTTTGGGGTCGGAATTCCGAAATTTTTATAGGCCTCGGAATTCCGATTTCCGAAAAATTTTGAGACCCCGGAATTCCGATTTCCGAAATTTTCTGAGGTCGTCGGCGCCCATCCCTGCTCTGCATGTTTGTTTAGCGGAATTTGTACACACAAACAATACCGCATAGCAGGGATGGGAGCCGACGGCCTCAAAAAATTTCGGAACTCGGAAGTCGGAATTCCGGGGCCTCAAAAAATTTCGGAACTCGGAAGTCGGAATTCCGGGGCCTAAAAATTTTTCGGAACTCGGAAGTCGGAATTCCGGGGCCTAAAAATTTTTCGGAACTCGTAAGTCGGAATTCCGGGGCCTAAAAATGTCGGAACTCGGAATTCGGAAGTCGGAACTCGGAAGTTTTAAAATTTCTTAAATATCTTGGCTTGACTGATAAATTAATTTACGAATCAAAAACACTAATACATCAAACATTTAACAATCAAATTCAAAAATTGGCATGTTTGATTGGAAAAAAAATTTCGAGCATTTTTTAATTTTAGGTCCAAAAATTCCTGAAATTGAAACAGGTTTTCTGGGGGAGAGGGAGGGGGTCGGCGGTGCCGATAGGCGCCGCCGAGATATTTTTGACTTAATTTGTTAACATTTGCAACCAAAATTTTAAAAATGGTATTTTTTTGAAGCTTTTTGGGAATGATTAGGAAAATACTTTAAATTGCAAAAAATCACCATTTTATAAGGTTTTTTGAGCGATGTTTTTTTTTCGACTAAGAATCAATAAAAAGATTAATTATTAAATTAAAAAAATAAATGTGTTTTCACTCGGAGTAGAACTCCGATGAATAAGTTATGATAGAGATAAACCACTGAGCCAACCAGGTATTGATAAGCAGGGCTTCCACTTTTAGGCAAATGCCTATTTTTTCTGCGAACTTGGCGCAGTGAGTTAAGCACGAAAAACATGTTTTTAGCTTTATTTGGAGCTTCTAGAGTGGACTTTATAATGCCTATTTATGCCTATTTTGGGTTTTTTGTGCCTAATGCCTATTTGTGCCTATTTCGACATTTTTGTGCCTATTTCATGCCTATTTCGACATTTTTAGCGACTTTTTTCAGGATTTTGAGATATTTTGCAAAAAATGCCAAAAATAAAGGCAAAAGCTACCTGGATTAACAAAAATTAAGGGCCTCAAACTCTTCTACCCGAATCTCATACATCTCACGTGTTTATGACATGGTCTAAATCGTGTTTGTGAACAAATTCGGATGCGCTTTACACCGGAAAATATCTAACATTTTTTGATTTGTAACTGCAATAAGCAGAAATGATCGCTTATTTTTTCCTTTTTTTTGTTTATTAAAACCTTTGGTAAAAAATTTTATTTGCCTATTTTTGTGCCTATTTGAGGGTTTTTGTGCCTATTTCATGCCTATTTTAGAACTTTTTTGTGCCTATTTAGGCGCCTATTTTGCAATTTTTAGTGCCTAAAAGTGGAAGCCCTGTTGATAAGACAATTCGTGCAAAAGGTATTAAATTAAGGATTTTAAAATTTGATTTGGCATTATGTTTTATAAACAAAATCGGTACAAATTGTCATTTTGTTTTGCAAAAGTTTGGGTAACACTTCCGAAAAGTTCCGATTTTTTCTTCAAAATTCCGGAAGTCGGAACTCGGAATTCCGCATTCTCAAAAAATTTCGGAAGTCGGAACTCGGAATTCCGCATCCTCAAAAAATTTCGGAAGTCGGAAGTCGGAATTCCGAGCCCAAAAATGTCGGAACTCGGAAGTCAGAATTCCGAAAATCGGAATTCCGACCATCCCTGCCGCATAGGTATCCCCTTTTTCACCTGCGTGCGTGTGACGTGGATTATTTATTCGCCCCCCCCCCCCAAATTTCTCACCAGCAGCAGAAGGTGTGGCACTGCGGTGGCGTTCACTTCAGTGCCAGCAACCTTTGAAAGGCCAAGCGATAATTCGTTTTTAAAAAGTTCAATGTGAAAAAACACCCAAAATAGAGATTTTTCGTAATTTATTGAAATAACTTTTTCACGAATTTTCTAATTGGTTAGCTTGGCTTAACAATAGCTTTTAAAAGCTTGAGCTTTCGAATGCCATCTTGTTTGTTTGACTTGGTTGAGTTAAAAAGAGATAGACTTTCAAAGTTGCGGCACTGAAGTGATGTGTACTAGAGTGCGGCAAAATCGGATTTGCGGATCCCGCTGCGGGATTACAAATCAAAATCTCGCGCGGGATCGGATTTGCGGGCCGCAAATCCCACATTTTAAATTTGCGGGATCCCGCGCGGGATTGCGGGATTTTTTAATTTTACCAAAAAAAATCAAAACATTTTTCAAACTGGACCGAATTGCTCAATTTGTTTCATTTGAAGCTCTTATTTTTCCAAGACTACTTGTAACTAGGGCCGGGACCGGGATTTTTGAGAAAAACCGGAATTGGGATTAACCGTGATTGACAATGGGGGGATTTTTTTTTTTTGTAATGGTCAAGTGTGAACCAAAAAATTTTATAGGTTAAAAAAGGTCCCCCTTATGGTTTTGTAATTTCGTCCAACCAAAAAATGTAAATTCCAAAAAGTTGTAAAAAGGCGCCCAAAAACTTTTTAAAAAACACAAAAATTTCATAAATTGTTTCCTCCATACAAATCATCATCAAAAGACATAAAAACCCGATTTCACAGTCGGGGTTTGAACCTACACCCACAACACTTACGACATACACCACTAACCACTACACCAGACGATACCTGACTGTTTTTCAAAAATTCCATTCTCATGGTATTCCACTTGTGTAATTTGTAGAGACCGGCGGGAGCGGGACTCCCTCGGGAAAAGTGCGGGATTCCCGTTCCCGCACTTTTTTGACGAGCGGGATTTTTTGCGGGAGCGAGAAAAACGCGGGAATCCCGCGCGGGATTCCCGCCCCGCCCTTTTTGAAACTCCCGGATCCCGCTCCCGCAAATTTTATTTTACCGGTCTCTAGTAATTTGTAAGCATCGGGTTTTTTAATTTGAAAGATTTGGCAAAACGTCTATGCTAATTTTGAATAAACTGACATTCACTAACAAAATTTCCAATTGCGGGATCCGCATCCCAATTTGCGGATCCCGCTGCGGGATTATATTTCGGAAGGTCGTGCGGGATCGAATTTGCGGGATTAATTCCGCAAATCGCAAAAAATGCGGGATTGCGGCGCGGGATCCCGCAAAATCCCGCGCGGGATCAATCCCGCGCCGCACTCTAATGTGTACCCGTGGGACTGCTCTCTCCACCACTCAACTCCACTATTAGGTAATAGGGTAAAATATCAACTCGCTTTCTTTAGGTTATGTTTTTTCTCTGTTCTCTTACAGAATAGCACTATTTCTCTTTTTTCTCTTTCTCTCTTTAACACTAAAAAAAGCTAGTTGAATTAATAGCATCTTTGACTGATCATGATCAAAGCCCCTCTCATCCTCCACCTCCAATCTTCCAAAAATCAGATCATGATCAAAGCCCCTCTCATCCTTCCACCTCCAATCTTCCAAAAATCAGTGCGTTCATTGCACACGTTGCAACTGACGCCAAAATATATTTGCTATCGCAAAAATGACATAGCCGCTACCTTCTGGCTTCTTCCCCGTGCAACGATCAATCACTTTCACTTTCCGCAAAATTTCTCTCTCCCCACAACTTCCGTTTACTAATGATGGAAAGGGGTGGTTTATTTCCATTGTTGTGTTTTGTTCTTTGAACTGTTGCTTTCTAATAAAAACTATTATAAAACATTGTGGGTCGTTTGATGTGTAGTCTTTATTGTTGTTGAACCCACAACCGCAATGGACGATCTATGCATATATGACCAATTTTGCATTTATTTGAACAGTCCTTTCTCCCCGAATCAATCACCCCTCGTCTATGAAAACCGGACTACCAGGAAATACCGTTCATTAATAGAATATAATCCATAACGAGTGGGGGTAATTTCGGCCCCAGGGACCTTTGAAGTGCCATAACTCTTCATAGGATTTGAAAAGAGCGATAAACTAAGTTTTTGTGATAATTTTCGATTATAAGTTTTTTGAAAGTGATCTAATCAGCTTGTTGGTTTGAATACAAAATCTACCCAACAAAAGCTTTCGATTGATTTCGTTTTGGATGGTTCCAAGAAGAGTTATTGCACTTCAAAGGTCCCTGGGGCCGAAACGACCCCACCTATGCCAAATGGGGGAACTAGCCTGTGATTAGAGATAACACATAAATACAGACAAATCGTTTCTTCGCTGAAATTCATTGTTTAAACACCGAAAAAACCTAGTGGCAGACAGCGCGTGGTCAGACATTATTAGAGCCCGGATTTTTAGGGACTAAAAAACGTGAAATAGGGACATATAATAGGGACTAAAAACCCCTAAAATAGGGACTAAAAAGCCCAAAAAGGGGCAAAATAGGGACTAAAAAAGGTGCTAAAACTGACTAAATCCAGTCAATTTTTGCGTAAAAACCTTCAAAATCCATCATTCTTTATTAATTTTCTTCTCAATTGTAAATGTAATATTTTTGCACACGTTTTTGAAACTTTTATAAAAAATATCAAATAAAAAATCGATCTTTGGGGGTGGATTTTTGGTCCAAGAAAAAGCCTTTTTTTAGGAGTGCATTTTTAGTTTAAAAAATTTTAATTTTTAGGGGGATATTTTTCGTTTTTATTGCATTTTTCTCAAGAAATTTTGGGAAATGCCTAAAATATTGCATTTTTCTTAAGAAATTTTGGGCAAAAGTGCCAAAATAGGGTCTAAAAACGCAAAAACTGCGAAATAGGGATTTATTCTCAAAAAGGGCGAAATAGGGATTTTTAGGGACTAAAAAGTCGCTCTAATTCAAAAATTTTTCGAAATGAATGCTATTTCTGGGCTTCTCTCGTCAAACCCTATCCGCAAAAAAAATAGGTTAAACCCTAAAAATCCGGGCTCTAGACATTATATCCCCACCATTGAATTTCCTTTCGGGTTTCGAAAGCTTGTAACACAAGCTGACGGTTATATTTCGTGACGAAATTTTGCAGACATGCCTCTAGTGCTCCCTTCTTACCCCTACCAAAATTTGGTGGAGTTCGGATAATTTTGAAAAAATTAGGTGTTAAGAATTCAAACGTTTTACCCTATAACTCATTAAAATTACCTATTTTCCCACCTAAACAACCTATTATGCATTTCCTTATTTTGTTTTCTAGGGATGGTGAAAGTTTAAGAAGGATCCGCCGTATTTAAATGAAGTTAAGCGTATCGAAGTGCTTATCACTTTTTTACTGAAGAAAATCTCAAAATGCTGTTTATCGACACGATTCCATTAATGTTCTCTATCCTAGTTCCGTTTTTTGCAAGATTTGGCATAGGTGACCCGCTCCGTCCGAAAGGTATTTACCCAACTCGCTACACCCCAACTCGCTATTTTTTTTTCAAGCTTTTTTGCTCATAACTTTTTTCAAAATCTAACCAAATCAATGATTTTTGATATCATTCGAAAGCTTATTATAGTAGAAGCTATCAACAAGCAAAAGCTAAGCGATTGGACAAATCTGAAAAAAGTTACGGCTAAAGAAATCAAATTTTAAGCTTTACTGGCCATAACTTTTTTCAGATTTGTCCAATCGCTTAGCTTTGCTTGTTGATAGCTTCATTAAAAATCTTTGATTTTGTTGATTTTGAAAAAAGTTATGAGCAAAAAAGCTTGAAAAAAAGTAGCGAGTTGGGGTGTAGCGAGTTGGCAGGTAGCAGCGAGTTGGGGTTCGTCCGTCCGAAACACCCATTGTCTTCTTACTTAAGCTCATAATAGAATTTGTGATCGGGATTTTCGGGACAAAAAATTGATAGCTCCGGCTAAGAAAATTAGTTTTCCCATTTCCCCTCCAGGGTCATCAACATTATTGATTTCTACGTGACACACATCAGCAAGCCGATGTGATAGCTCCATTTGCATCCATCACGCCATTGATTTTTGTTCCCCCTTCTATGAACAGTGATCACCATCGCCTGCTGCTGCCTTTGATCGCTTTTTCTGCTGCTTTCCACCACAGTTTCACACGCGCTGGCCCAGTGGAAGACGAATCAGGTGAAGAAGCAAGACACCTGATCAAGCGGTGGAACATTTGTGCCATTCGGCGAAAACGCCTTAGGGCGTACATTTAAAATAATTATTCATCCCTAAAATTATGTGGACTTTGTTCATAAAGCTTAAAATAAGAAAGTGATAGCTGCATTAGCACCGGTTTAGTTTTGCATATTCTTTTGCTTTGAATGTTGCCAAATTTTGTAATGTAAATGTGGCGGGATCGACCAGATTTTCTCCATTTTACGCTTCCAATTCATTTGTTTTAGGATGTTGCATTAGAATGATAAATAACAATCAATCTCAGAGAAAACATGAGCTCAGCTGGCTCCAGGATGATGAGATCCGTAGGTTGGTCACACTGACCGATGCCCAGTCGATCCGGGCCTTGCTGAGGCCGATTCTTGTCGAGCGCCAGGTTGGCACTCCACAACACGACGATGTTGCCAATGTACGATTTTTAATGTTTTCTTTGAACCTCTATAACTCTTTTTAAAATGAACGCGACCAAATATAATTGGTATTTATTACTTGAAAGCACTAAATGTACTGTGAATAAAATAAACTTTAATTCAACCAGATTTGTTAGGTTTTGAGAAAAGATGACCCGAAAAGCCCGAAAAAATCAAAAATAAATAGTTTTTGACAAACTTTTCTCATACTTAACATTTCGGGTTGAAAGAAAGTTTTTTTTATTCGGCAGATTTAGAGCTTTCAAATGATACTAATTATATTTAGTTTGCTTCATTTTGAAAATTCAATTGGAGGTAATGATTTGGGTTGGTGATGAGATGGGGGAGACCCTTTTAAATTTACGGATTTAGAATGGTCTACATGCATATTTTTCTAATTGATGAAAATTTAATTGAAATCAAACCCGAAAATCTCAATTTCAGTATCTGAAGAACAAGGTCGAGGAGTTCGGCTTCACCGCCGAATGGGACAGCTTTTCGGCACACACGCCGATGGGAGTGAAAAGTTTCCACAACCTGGTGGCCACCTACGACCCGCTTGTCCATCGACGACTAGTATTGGCCTGCCACTACGATTCTAAAATCATTCCGGGGTTTGAACAACATACAAAACAAATATCTTTTTTTGGAAATATAAAATTTTTAACGGCTTCCAAACTTTTCGCCATTCAGAAAAGTTTTTGTGGGTGCCACTGATTCGGCCCTGCCATGCGCGCTGTTGTTGGACATCGCCAAAACGCTTGGCCCGATGTTGGCTGCCAGGACGTACCAGGTTCATCTCCAGCTTATTTTTTTGTTGTTTTGATGTGGGCGTACCCTGAAGTTTTTTTGTTTTGTTTTTGTTATCTTTAGGCTTAGGCGCGCTTGGGCAGAAAATTTTTTTGACAAAAAAGTCCGGTCAGGTTTTGATAATAATAGTAAAGACATAGGTCCCAATTTTTTTTTAAATGTGGGTTTTAAGCAATTCTGATTCGAAACACTTTGTTTAGCGACTTTGAAAAAATGTATTTTTTTCCAAAAAATCATAGATGTTGTAATCGTAGATTAGATTGATGTCATATGCTAACTCTGACGTCATATTTGTGATCAGCGACGTCGATAACCCCCGACGAGTACTTCTCAGAATTGCTTAAAACCTCCATTTTAAACAACAAAAAAAATCGGGACCTATGTTCTTTACTATTACCTAAGGTTTTCTGGAGCTGGATCGGCTAATTTGTAAGCTATCGCCTAAAAAGCCTAGAATCTGGCCTACAAATTCCCTCTGGGTACGCCCTTGTTGTGTTGTTGTTGCTTGGTGGGGTTTGGGAACAACACGCGCGTGCGGGTGGGCGAGTGCAGTGGCCAGACAATGTAGACCAACCCCCTTTTTTTGTGGCCAGACAATGTAGACCAACCCCCTTTTTTTGTGGCCAGACAATGTAGACCAACCCCCTTTTTTTGTGGCCAGACAATGTAGACCAACCCCCTTTTTTTGTGGCCAGACAATGTAGACCAACCCCCTTTTTTTGTGGCCAGACAATGTAGACCAACCCCCTTTTTTTGTGGCCAGACAATGTAGACCAACCCCCTTTTTTTGTGGCCAGACAATGTAGACCAACCCCCTTTTTTTGTGGCCAGACAATGTAGACCAACCCCCTTTTTTTGTGGCCAGACAATGTAGACCAACCTCCTTTTTTTGTGGCCAGACAATGTAGACCAACCCCCTTTTTTTGTGGCCAGACAATGTAGACCAACCATCTTTTTTTTTGTTGGAGAGGGTGAGCGCGTGGAAATTTGTTTTTTTAAACGAATTTCAAATAAATACGACAGTAAAGAGGTAGAATTCCTTGATTCTACATGTTTAATTACCTTATTTTCTTAGGAAATTCATGATTTTTCCCAAAAATTAAATATTATACACCCGAACTGAACA
The DNA here is from genome assembly GCA_020449905.1 of Globodera pallida. Lineage (NCBI taxonomy): Eukaryota > Metazoa > Nematoda > Chromadorea > Rhabditida > Heteroderidae > Globodera > Globodera pallida. Next base: position 123,305 of record JAIXHY010000042.1, read on the forward strand.
ATAACTTTAACAGCTAGCTACCGGTCCGAGTGTCAAATGTTTTGAAACATCTTACAAGTTAAACGGAGTTGGTCAAATATTATACCGAACGAAAGCTTTTGTGAGTTGAAGCTACCATTAAACTACAGCTTTGCGATTGGACAAAGCTCAAAAAAGTAAAACACTCGAAAAAGGCCAATTTTGGGGTTTTCTGGCCATAACTTTTTTGAGGTTTGGCCAATCGCTTAGTTTCTGTTTGAAGAAACTTTTTCTGAATGTAAGCTATCGTTTAGTATGCTTACTACTGAACCGGTTAAGTTTAAAGTATGTTGGGGGCCCCAACAATTTGTAATTCCTCGACCTTTCAACCCCGATCCCCGACTTTTCCCGCTCCGAACGTCGGGGTGTCAATCTTAGTTTAAAAAAGGACGTTGTTAATTTTTTTAAATAAATTTACGCTTTGAAACTCGGATTGGAAGCGAACTTAACTGCGTAATATCGTAGTAGATTGTCTCTAATTTTTATTAGTTTAAATGTTGTGCTTTGATTTGAATGTGCCGTGCCGTAAGGTGTGGCTCAGAAATAAAAATCTCGAATTTTGAAATTTTCTGTTGTTTTTTTATGTTTATTGCTCTGCTGTCCTGAATTTGTTTGTCTGTTGTGAAATTGTGTCTTTTGTGCGCTGTTTTTCGATGTATGCTGGAAGATGGTCAAATTTTTTTGATTCTGAAATTTTTTTCGAAAAACCTAAATTCTATTTTGAAATTTTGGGTCAAATTTACTTTGTCATCAAATTTGACCCTATTTCAAAAAAAAATCATAAACCGAAACATTTCAACTTCGATTTCCACTGCCTACATTATTCTCGCGATGCTTTTTTGCAAGACGAGGCCAATTCCATCTCATTGTTAGCAACTTTGTGTGCCATACTTTTTTCGGAAAAAGTGCATTTATAAGCCTAGAGCCAACCCAAAATTAGTGATCAAACCCTTTTTGTAGCTCCGACTTTAACCCGGGTTTTAGGCTTCTGGGTAATAATTTGATCATTCAAATGAATGAATTCGACTATTATTTGCCTTTTCGATGTAAGTTTGTGCTTTTTGAATGATTTTGAGGCCAACATCGATTTTATAAATTTTTAATTTTCAAAAATGATCGAATTCGGGTTTGGGGTTCGAAATAGGTCGAATTGGAGGTCAGATTCGGATTCTACGCCCCCCGAATACCACTAGGAACGGACAAAAATCCAGCTTTTGATAGGTTAAGTCATGGTGTCCATTAATCACTTAATTCACCCAAACATTTCTGAGATGGAGTTGACCCGACCCATAACCGCTTTTTTGTCATGAACATCAGGAAAAACTTTTGAGTCACCAAAACAGCAGCAGCAACAGCCATCCCACCGCCGTCAATGGCCCGTGGGTCCGCCACCGTCGCGGACAATTGGCCGGCGGGGGGTGGCTTTGGCGCCGCCATCGCGCGGCGCTTTCTCACAATTTCACCTCCCCCGCGGCGTCGTCCCAAACTCATGGCCAATTCCGCCACCGCTTAACACGCGTAGAGGAGAAGGCGGAAAATTTGATTCGGTGACATCCTTCGAAATCAAAGCCTGAAATTTAGATTTTTATAAAAAACGGGGGGGGGGGGTTGGGTTTAACCAGTTTTTGCTTTTTATTTGTCACACTGTCCAACTTCTACGGTTTCTAAGCTTGTTCTCAAAAATTTTTCTGGCAATTCGTGTCAGACCATGGCCAAGGATAATAGGAAACTCCAAACAATATGTTTTTTTCAAGCACATCACTCTCCAACTGGTCTTCCTGGACGGGGAGGAGGCCTTCCATGAGTGGACCCACTTGGACTCCATCTACGGGGCCAGGCATTTGGCGGGGATGTTGGAGCGCAAGTGGTACCCAAGCACTGATGGCAGTGCATTCGAGCTCAGTCGAGAAATTGATCGAATTGTGAGATGGATTGATACTTTTTGAGTGGTGGGCGAGAAATTTGGATTTACTATAGTTGACCGGTCCAAAATTACCTGTAGCATATAGTATATCAAGCAATCTATCCCGACGAGCTAAACACGAAAACTTAATTTAAAAGAGTGACACATTTCTGAGACTCAAAAAATGTGTATTCTGCGATGGGACTGGCTATTCTAAAAAGCTATTTCCGCACCTTGAGACAAGAGTTGGCCGGGACCGGGATTTTTGGGAAAACCCGGGATCGCGAAAATTAAAAAACCGGAATTTCTAAGTGGGAAAATTAATCAAATCCCGGCTAAAAAATCGGGATTAATGGTCAAAAACAAAGATTTGTAATTTTTTAAAAACCGGGATTTTATAATGGTGAAATTCAGGACTTCAGTACCAGTCCCGGTCCCGGCCAACTCTACTTGAGACTAACAAATTAGCTCGTCGAGACTTTGCTTCTGGACTTTAACGGCATTTAAATAAAACATTCTAAAACATAGGGAACGTTTTTTCCTTAAAAGGATGTGTTCATGTTGCTGGATTTGTTGGGTGCCAAAAATCCTCGTCTTCAAAGTACGTTTGGACATGGAACAACAGCACTGTTTGAGCAGTTACCGTTCATCGGTGGGAATAGGACGGGACAGGGTCTTAGCAAAAATATATTTAAAATTTGTAGAGGAACAGTTGGCCAAGATGAATTTGCTGAATCGAATCCCGCGAATATTTTATTACGGTACATCGTATGGTGCTGTCGAGGACGATCACATCGCTTTCATGAGGAAAGGTTCGTGGGCCAGGGTCGCCATTTTGTCCCAAAGTCTACATTTTTATCTCTTTTTTTAATTTGTTCTGATCATCGTTGAGTTGAAATCAGTACAAATTCTTAGGGTTCCAATTGGTGTATGTGTGATCATTGTTTGTGATCCGATCATCTGCTGATCGAATCATAACACACCTGCTGATGGTGTGATGAAATGTCGTTGACCAATAGTCCATTGACGAAAAGTCAGGGAACCCACCTGCTGATCAAGCTGTGGAGCTTCTCCAAAATTCAGCACTTTCCTATTTCACAGGTGTGCCAGTGCTACATCTCATCTCGGTGCCGTTCCCTCCTTTTTGGCACACCCCCGGGGACAACGAGAGCATTTTGGACAATGCAACCATCGAGAATTTGGCTTCCATTCTGCGAGTATTTGTTGCCCGCTATTTGGGCATTCACCCGCCGCTGATCGGTCGATAGGGCTGAATTCTCAAAATCTTATGATAATTTCAACTTCTACTATTGTAATTTGTGGTCTAGATTCATTCTTGAAAAAATTTGATCCAGCAGTTGTTCTGTTAGAATGATCTGATCGTGTCTATTTTAGTCTTAAACAACAACCCGATGTGGTTTTTGTACTATGTATCAATATAGTAGGATTTTAAATTAAAATTTGAGATCGACAACCAAAATTTGAGTTGAGTCAAATAGTGATCATTGACGCATTCCGAACGATCTCTTATTAAAGTTTACAAAATTCCATTAAAACAGGTTGAGTAATATACTGTATTCACTCTTTTAAGTCCACCGGCGACATTATTTTTCAACCTCCTCAGAAAGGGCGGCATTATTAGAAGTGGTGGCATTATTAGAAAGCTGTGGAATTATTTTTCAATTGTTTGGCGATATGTTCAGCTATTACAAAAATTCTTCACTTTCCCACACAATTTCCATACTTCAGCTGTCATTTTGAGAAAAAACCCATATGGGGGCCCTTTTGTTTTGCAAAATTTGTAGTTTTTGGACCAATTTTCATAACAAATTCTATCAAAAAATACAAAAATTTGACCCCTAATATTGATTTTGGAGAAAATTTCCTTCTGGAAAAATTCTTTAAGAAAAATGTAATAAAACCAAAAATCCAGCTTTTTCGGAAAAAATTCCTTAAGAAAAATGCAATAAACTCCAAAAAATTATGTGGAAGGCGGGATTGTCAGAAGATAAAAACTGATTTGAGCTAGGCGGTGTTGGCAAAGATGATGAATTATTTTTTCAAATTTAGATTAACAATTCCCATCTACTTCTCGTCAAATTTTACTCAGTGGAAGAGAAATTTAAATTTGGATTCGTAATGTTAAATGGGAGCGCCATTATTAGAGGGGGCGACATTATTATCCAACCTTCTCAGAAAGGTACAAATCGCATCCTCCCTGCTTTAACTTTAAAAAAATTCCGTTTTAAAGTCTTGTTTATATTGTTTGAAAATAATTCAAATTAAAAAAAAGCACGAAGAAAATGTTTCAAAACAGAGTCCAAGAAAGAGTTGGAATCAGAAGAAGAACTGAAAAAATCCCAAAAATTCAAAGCTCAAATATCTGATCAGATTCATTTGCCCGGAAGAATGTCCGACAAAAAGCCCTTCTGGCGTTGTAGAAGGTAGAACAGGCCAAATGTGGACAAAATGTAGATGATCGGCTGTTCCATGGCTTTATTTAAGGTGTTAAAAATAATTGTCAATATGACAAACGCGGCGTATACGACGATCTGAACAAGAAAATTTCGTATGTACATATTTGCTAATTTTTCGTAATGTTAAATCATTCTAGCCATTTCCATATGATCCTTGGGAAATGATCGTATCAATTAGGGCTGGTCCCCGTCCCCGAACCCCGACTTTTTTTAGTCGGGGTTTCGTCCCCGACCCCAACTTTTTTGAATTTTTCGGGGTTTTTGCTGAGAAAAACCCCGACCCCTGACTTTTTTAGTCGGGGACGAAAAACCCCGACCCCGACTTTTCCCGTCCCCGAAGGGTCGGGGACCAACCCTAGTATCAATCATCCAATGTACCCCAGCATTAATTTAAAAATCATCATTGATCACGCTAACACATTTTTGATCCCGACTTGACAAGCGGGAAAAGAAAATGTTTGAGCGACAAAATGACTTTTTTAAATGAAAATTCCTCCGTTTTGTATTATTTCTTACCGCCGATAACAACAACAGCATGAAAATCCGACTTTGTTGTTTCGATATAATTTCACGTCTTAAGACGTCGTTTTTGTGCATGTGTAAGCTGTTTGTGGAAACGATTTTGTTTAAACTCATTTTCCAAATTGGCCAATTCTGTTGCGCTTTCCGCTCTAATTTTCATCAATGTTGTGGCCATTTGCAGAATTTCGATTGGTTTAAATACCGCTGTACCCTTTACCAGAAATTGCTTCAGGGCATTTTTAGCGGGCCCCACTTCCAATTGCTGTTCAATCAATTGGAGAACTTTGTGCACCTGCTTGAACAGTTTGGGCCTTCTCGGGGCTCAAAGATTTCGCAGATGTTTTTGTTGCGGTTGTTTCCGCCACCGTCGTCAACTCCGTCAATATTTCCTCCATTTTCCGTTCACTTTTCTCGAAATTTAATGCCAATTTTTGCACAAATTCCTCATTGTGTTCCTCAAAAATGTTGTTACTACGACAGCAGTAGTGATTCAGTTGATCGTTGATCTCTTCAAAATCATTAGTTGATTTATATTCGGTTGCTCCTTTGGTTACTTTGCCGCTTTTTCCACAAATTTGTTTACAATGATTTGCCAACATCGACTTCAATAATTCTCTAAATGTCAAAAATTGTGTTTCCGTTGGTCCCATAAAAAGGCAGAAAATTGGCGACGATAAATGAAGCGCTCGCGATCGGAAATTTTGACATTGGGGGATTTGGAAATTTTTTCCTGTGGGGGGGGGGGGGGAGGGGAAGGGAGATCAGGGTGACCAGAGTACCATATTTATATGGCATTTGCCATATTTTGGGGGTCCGCGCCATATCTTTGCAATATTTTACGATTTGTCATATTTTGTGATTTTTTAAAATTTGTCCAATTTTTGAAGATTTTGTTCGAATTTCTTAACAAAAATTGTTAAATCGTGAACTTTTGCCAATAATTCTTCAAATTTTTTCTTGGCGGCGCCGATCGGCACCGTCGACCACCCCCCCCCCACCCCCCCCCCCCCCAGCAGTAAAGCAGAATTCTCAAAAAAATTTTTGAAAAATTCGAATTGGCAAATTTTTAAAAGTTTTACAATTTTTTTAACAAAAATTTTAAAAATTTGCCGAAAATCGGACTTTTTTTTTGGAAAAAATTGCTTAACAAAAATGCTATAAAATCTCCTCGTCCAAACTTGCTCAAAAAGGTGAAACGATGCAGAAATATAAAGAATAAAACCTTTTTTTTACTGTTTTTGCTCATGAAGCATTTAAAATCAGGCCATATTTTTGGACCTCGGCGTCATATTTTTGACTATTTAGAGATGGAAACTCGGCTCACTTACCCGAAGCCGAAGCTCGAAGTGAAGCTTAATTTTTTCAAAGCACAAAGCTCGAAGCCCAAAATACCCGAAGTTACGCGACGAAGCCGAGTTTTAAAATTTTTTTAACGTAATTCGGAAACGGAAATCCGGACCCTCCAAAAATTCCGGATTCCTAATTCCGAGCCAAAATCCATCGAAGGAACCGGAATGAGGGGCGGGGGTGTTCCGGCGGTGCCGATAGGCGCCGCCAGAGAAAATCTTGAATTTTTTAGTTAAATTGTTAAGAGATTTTCAACCAAAATTTAAAAAAAAATCCCTTAACCGATCCCAATCCAAACCCAAATAATGGTCAGGCGGGATCCCGACCAAATAATCTCGATCTCGATTAATCCAAACATTACAAAAAGAAGCTCGATTGGGACCCTAAATTTAATCCTTGGGATCTCAGACAATCTTGACGGGATTCCGACGATCCCGCCCGGTCTCTAATAAAAAGATAGGTACTCATAAATTGCATTTCAAGACAAAACTTACTCTGGGTGTTTGGTCCAATCATCATTTTTCAACATTCCTAAAATATGAGTAAATTGGGCTTATTAAAATAATGGAACTGTATTTTTTAATTTTAAGATTGACTAGAGATTCTCAGAAATTGATTCTCAAATCGTTTTGGCATACCTTCGATTTCCTGGAAAATGTTTTTCACATTCTCCATTTTTTGTAGTTCTTGACAAGGGAATAAATTAATTTTGAATAGGATTAACATCAAAAACAAAGGGAGCATTTTCTCAGTGTAAAAATGTAGAAATTTAATTATTTCAATTAAAATTTAATACGAGTTAGAATTATTTCAATCTAAAAATAGAAAAAGTTTTTTGTTTTTTTTTGGGTTTTCTTATTTTTTTTTGGTTATAAATCTCTTCAATAAGTTAGGGTTGATATTTATTTCTCAACATATTTAAATTATGGCTATTTTTTTCGCTTTTATGGCCAAGGAATTGATGAACGATGACGCAATTTAACAAAAACCAAATCAAAAATATTGTATTTCCTGGATTTAATGAGGAAGAGGAAATGCTCATTTCCTGTTTCCTCTTAGTTATGAGTTGGCATTTCTAATGCTTTATGTGGCAAACAAGCTTTTTATATTTGCTGGGTTGAAATGATTTATGATTGAATTGTAATGCCTTTTGACACAAATTTTGTTTCGTCAACATTTTACTTTGTCTCTTTAGAAATTTTTCATTTAAAAATTGTCCAAAATGTCTTTGAAAAATTAAAATTTATATATAAAACAATAAGTTTTAGTCGCTGGATCATTTACCGAAGGTTTCGGACCTCAACAGAAAGTGAAAGCGCGAACATTGTGACCAACGATCTAGTCCAGATCCAGAATTTGACCATAATCCAAATAGTCAAAAACAAGATTATAAAAATCATGCCTCATTATTAGGGTTGTCCCGAACCGGAACCGAAAAGCCGATGCCGGAATTTTTCGGTTCGGATAACCGAACCGAAGAAGCGAACCGAAACTTTTCGGTTCTTGTAGGACTAATTTGTTTTACCATTTACTGTAAAAATCCTTCAATTTCAATCTTAAATCCATATCAAGTGCCGCCTAGAAAAATTTTATATGTTATTGATGAGAGATTTCAACCAAAATTGCAAGGAATTGTGTTTTTTTTTTGCACTCGCTTTTTGAAAAGGAGCTTTTATTAAAATGGGAGAGGCCCGGTCGCTGAGAAATTTTTTGGAAACATTGTCGTGATCCTTTTAAGCGCTTATTTCAAGCTTCTGTGGGAGGGGGTCGGCGGTGCCGATAGGCACCGCCGAGAAAATTTTGAATTTTGACTCAATGTTGTTAAGAAAAATGGTCCAAAAACTGGAGGATTTTGCCCAATTTTTCGTTGGGGGGTGGCTGAATTTAAATATTAATTAAAGAATTCTCTTTAAAATGTTTTCATCTTGAATATTAGATCCAAATTCATGAAATTGGATCTTTTTGTGATTGGATCAATTCGTTCGGTTAATCTTGGAGGAGATTGAGAATAAATGTTTTTGCAGCAAGCAGCCTCGTCTTCGTCCTTTTTTCCCACCAAAACATCCAACTAGAGCGAGACAACCCGGACTGCGAAGGGCCCAACAGTCCTCGAGAGCGGGCATATTAATGTACTTGGCATCAAAAATATGGATTAGCATTGTCATATGAAATTGATTACAATTTTACTAGTTAAAGATATAAAAATGAAAATTTATAATGTATACAAAAATTTCGTCATAATGCTTAGAAAGGGCAAAATTTTTATAAATAGATCATTTAAATTATTATGTTTGTTTCTCATTTTTAGCGGCCACTTGGCGTATAATGACAATTTACATTTGGTTTAATAAAAAGGAGTTTTTACAATTTTACTGCTTTAAAGATATAAAAATGTGTAAAAGAGAAAAGATTTTTCATAGAAAGTCGCTCAACATCGTGCCTTGTTGAGCAAAGAATCACAAAGGCTGCATGCACCGCGATCTGCTGATGAGACAAAAAGAAATTGTTTAGTATTTTTGAACTGTAAAGACGTCAATTTTCCCAATTTATAAAAGATAAGAATAAAATTATATATAATAATAAATTCAATATTATATACATCTGTAGATAAGTAAAATTTTTGTCGACTTCCTTGGCATTATTTATGTGTTTATTAAACAACATATACCGCCGAAAATGCTAATAAAAGAATGTTTTTGCAGCATTTTTCGATTGCGTTTTCGTTGACGCTTTTGCGTTGAGTGACCATTTTTAGCAGCGGTTTGTAGCTAGAGTTGAAGCTGTTCAGTAAGTTGTACAGCTCTATTGCTCTGTTTGTTCAATTCGCTTGCAGTTTGCGCTATAATTGCTAACATCGTTATGGCCATTTTTAGAATTTCGCTTGGCTCAAAAACTGTACTCTTTCCCAGAATTGTCTAAGGACTTTCTTAGCAGGCCCCGCCCCCAATTTCTGTTCAATCGATTGAAGAAATTTGTACACCCCTTGAACAGTTTGGCTTTTTCCGAACTCAAAGAATTTTTTTCAGTTTTTTGCACTTTTTTCTTCAAAATGGTCACATCCTTTTTGTCGGTGGCTACAAAATAAACGGAGGTTGGTCAAAAATAGCAATACAAACAATGATGACATTTAGCTTAACTGAATCGGTACATACTTTTCATAATTTGATTATATTTTTGACAGCTTTTCAATACTTTTAATTTTTATGTAAAATAAACCACATCTTTTTAAATTTTGGAATTCTTTGAAAAATGATTTGGTGTTTTTACATCTACAAACATTTTTCAAAATGCTGGCATTTCCATTCACTCGATTTCCGGACATTAAATTGATTTTTTACAACAAACCAAATAATCGCTTTAAAATAAATTTAGTCATTTAATATTTGACGAAACAATTTTATTTAGGCTCGATTCAAAAATATTTGAAATTTTATTGCGCTAAATCTGCGTAGTTTTTAGAGTACGAATTTTGGTAGTTGTACTTACCAGACTTCTGGGGCAAAACACAGACCCGGCACAGCGCCTTGGGGCAACGGAAGCGCTCGTCGCCAACAGGATCACTGATCAACTTGTCCATCCCGGGCAGCTCAGAAGTCTTTTTCAGGAAAGAGGATGTGAAGCGGCAATACGCATCTCCTTATAGACAATAAAATAACACGAATTAAAAAATCAGGGAACAGAATAAATTTTTTTTTTACCACAAAATAATTTGTTTATTTATATTCCATGCAAAAATTTGCAAACTCTGAAATAATGTAAATTCCCTATTTGAGTTTAAAAAAAGGCGCTTTGCTCAATAATACGAGCAGTTCTTGGCGGGTAGGAGTTTACTCGGTTCAGAACCACCAACAACAAAAATAATTGTTTTTAAATAAATTTCATTTTGTAGAAAAAATGTAAATAATTTTTTGTTTGTTTGCGTAGGATGGCTTACAACGTCACAAAATGCCACATCATTTTTATTAAAATAAATAAAATACTTTTTGTATAAATATTATCGAAAAATGTCAGTTTTATATATTAATAATAAAAACAAAATAATAATTACCTACTTATGAATTTCTTCTGTTGGATAATAATATTAATCGGAAGTATTCATCCATCCCTTGGAAATGACTTTTCGTCTGGGCAAAATCTGTCTAAAATTGATCACATTCAGCAACTGATTCAAAAGTTGAGAGGTAACAAATTAAAATAATTTAGGAAATTTATTTAATTTTTGAAGGAACAATGGAAGAAGGCGCCGATTGGACCAATCAGTCTTAGTGAGTTTAAAATCAATCTTTTATTCAAATAAATCAACAATTTTAAGCTCACTAATGGGTTTACTACTCTTGGAAGAATGCAAAATGGTGGAAAGTGTTGAAATACCCGCAAAAATTTCGGATAATCAACTCAAGCTGGAAGTTGATCGGAATTGCGCAGCACTAAAAAGTGGCAAACTTTTAAGCAACAAAAGTGTAATCACTGATAAGATGGCATTGGCATTACAAACAGATGGTCAAAAAATGGTGGCACATTTGAAACGGATTGAAAATGAAAAACAAATTACGCTTGATGGAATGCACGGCACATTGGTTGAGATTTTTTCTCGAGCGCAGGAACATACTGAATCGAAAAAGCTGCAACTATTTGTTGTTCTCTTCAAGATTCTACGCCAGAAAATAGGGGAAATGAGTGCCGGCCCGGCTAAAAATGCCATTCAAACAGTTTTAGCACAAAATTCGGTGGCGATGCCGAGTGAAATGCTGCAATTGGCATTTCTATTTTGGCAAATCCATTCCCATAATCTCCATGATCAGCCACAAATACGCCTTGAACATCCTCGAAGTCGAAGAAAACGAAGACATGGTGAGCGTCGGTTGATTTTTGACGCGGCAATGTTCTTCATGGTTTTTATGATCACTTCCAGTCTCGTTGAATTTTTGAAAGAAGTGTTAGGCAAGGTTGACGAGTTTCTTGAATTCAAAATGATTGTCTTTGTATTGGCACTATTTATTTTTGCCTTCATTCGACAACAACCCTTCGTCCAAAAATTGGCTTCACTAGTTGTGTCAAATATAACCAAATAGAAGCAAGAATGAGTCTTCAAATGCTTGTTTTGTTCATCTATTTCCAAATTCTGTGAAGGAATGAAAGATTGAAAAGCTCGTTTTGTCCTTATGCGAAAATTTTTATATGATCATTATTGTTTCAACTAGGGTTGGTCCCCGAGCCCTCGGGGGCGGGAAAAGTCGGGGTCGGGGTTTTCGTCCCCGACCAAAAAAGTCGGGGTTCGGGGTTTTTCCCAGCAAAAACCCCGAAAAATTCAAAAAAGTCGGGGTCGGGGACGAAAACCCCGACTAAAAAAAGTCGGGGTTCGGGGACGGGGACCAACCCTAGTTTCAACCTAAAAAATTGTTTACAATTCGGCGTTTATCTGTCTATGTTTCTACGGATCAATAAACGGTTTCAAAATAGTTGATGACATTGTGAGAAAATGACTTGCCGACTGAAAATGTTCAAACTTTTTTCCTGGCGGCGCTTATCGACACCGCCGGACCTCTTAATTCTGTCTAGAGCCCGGACAGGACCTGGATCCAGGCCTGGTCCAGGACTCCTGATCCGGAAAGCACTAAGATAGGATATCCTGAAAAATGAGTTGATCCTGATAAATCCTGATCCTGGTTATTTCCAAATTCCGGGCTCTACTTATGTCACCAATTTCAGCATACAACACAATCACTTGTCACAATTTTCTATTTAAAAAATCAAATAAAGTAAGGTAGGTAAGTTCGTGCAACTACATTTATAAATTGAAGATAATTTTTTGGCAAAATGTTTGATTGAACTTTTACTTATTTTCTCACCCCATAAAAATTCCATCATTAGGGGGGGGGGGGGGGGGGGTGTATTTCTTGTTTTACAACCGACACTGGAAACCGGGGGTACCGGTTTTCGGTTAGGCCGGTTTTACGATCCGGTTTTTGGTTTTGGGCCAAAAAAGCCGGTTTTTCGTTTTGATTCGGTTAACCGACCGTGCACTACCCTAATTTGAATCACTAATAGTAAATCTCAAAGTGTTTCTGACTTGGTGCAGAGCTATAGCTGTAGTTGCACTTTCGAACCCTAATAGTGCTGTTTAATGGCAAGTATGCTTTATTTACTTCAGTTTATGCATCCAATCAAAGTTAAAACATGGATATGGTGTGCAACAGGGCTGGGCAAAATCGGAAAATAAAATTCGAAATCCGAATTCCGAAATTCCGGACGAATTTTAAATCCGAAATCCGAATTCACGTAAATCCCAAAATTTTTCCGGAATCCGAAACCCGAAATCCGAAATTTTTTAAGGGAAATTTTTGCACTATCGGTAATAAAAAAAACTGTCTTCAACTTCAATTGCTTCATCATCAATTTTTTTTAACAATTCTGTTTTACTTCTGGTGCGCGAGGGGTCGGCGGTGCCGATAGGCGCCGCCGAGAAAATTTTGAAATTTTTGACTCATTTGTTAAAAGATTTGCAACCAACATTTTAAAAATCATGGCACCTTTTTGAAGCTTTTTAAGAATGGGAGAGGTCCGTCGGGGCCGATAAGCCCCGCCGGGAAATTTTTTTTGATTTTCGATGGCAATTTGTAAAGAAAATTGGGTTTTCTGCGTTTATGACACTAAACAACTTTGAAAGAACAAAGTTATAAATTTTTTAAATATTCAGCGAAACAATCAAAAAAATGAAATAAAAACTTGTGAATCCTGTCTAAAATATTAAAAAAAAATTAAAAACACGAAAAATATTTTGGAATTGTTTCCCCAGAGTAAATGATCAGACAAAAGTAAGAAAAATTAGTTAAACAGACTCAGGGATTTGAACTACCACACCACGCACCAAGTGCACCCACCACTCGCCACTACACTATCACCAAACTTGCTCCTATTTCAAAAACCCCATCCTTAGGAGTGTAAAATCCGAAATTTAACCCAAATTCCGAAATCCGAAACGGCCAAAAAACCCGAAATTTTCCGGAATCCGAAATTTCGGATCCGAAATTTTGGATTTAACGGTTAAAATTATGTTTGCCAAACGCAAGCCGAATATGCAGTATTTCTACAGATGGCATCTCGACCAGGGGTGCTCGTAACCGTCAAAAAAAATTCGTAACTCGTAATCCGTAACTCGTAACAACCAAAAACCCCCGTAACTCGAAATTTTCTGAAAATTTTTTTATACTGCGACTCTCAATCATATCATAATCAAAATTGTAAAGGAGGATATTGTCGTGCAAATAGGAGTTCTCAAGATTCGTGCAACAATTTTTTCTTAGGTCGATAACCATCAATCCGACAGTCGAGAACAGGGATGTGCTCTGAGGTGGGGAATTTTCAAAAATGCGATTTTTTTTTTCAAATTCTGCTTCACTTTAAGGGGGGGGGGGGGGGGGGGGGGGGGGGTTGGCGGTGCCGATAGGCGCCGCCGATAAATTTTTGAATTTTTTACTGCCAAAAACCCCGTAAGGATTTTTTAAAAGATGACATCATGTTAAGTCAAGATGTGATGGTGGCTTCTTATGAATGTAGAAGAAGAGGTAAGTAATCCGTAACTCGTAATTACGAGCATCCTTGATCTCGACTGGTCAAATAAGAATTCAAATGTCCGGGTATACAGTAGAGACCGGTCGAGACGAGATCTCGTCTCGAAATCTCGAAAAATCTCGACGAGATTCTCGAGAAATCTCGTCTCGACATCTCGTCTCGACTAAAATTGAATTTTCGAGATTTTTCGAGATACGAGATTTTTTCGAGAATCTCGTCTCGAGTCTCTCTCGAAGCTCAAGTCCGGTCTTTAGTATACAGTAATTGTTTATTTCGCATTTACATATAAGGAAAAACTGTAAAAACATTATAATTATAATATTTTGATGAAAAATAAATACCTACGCATTTCCGTTTGCATATGATGGCATTGCCACATCACATATTAAAATAAATAAAATATTTTTGTATAAATATTATCGAAAATTGCCATTTTTATATTAAATAATAAAACAAAATAATATTAGTTATGAATTTCTTCTGTTGGATAATAATATTAATTGGAAGTATTCATCCATCTCTTGGAAATAATGACTTTTCGTCTGGGCAAAATTTGTCTAAAATTGATCACATTCAGCAACTGATCCAAAAGGAAGAAGGCACCGATTGGACCAAACAGTCTGAGTCAGTGAATTTATATAATTTAATATTAATATTTATTATACAGCTCGCAAATTGAGTCTATGTTGTTGGAAGAATGCCAATTTGTGAAAAATCATGGGAAAACCGCAAAATTTGTTCTAAAGAATGTGATTATGCTTGGTGCAGAAGAGCATGGCTGCCAATCATTGCTAAAAGGCGAACTTTTCAGTGATGGCACTGAACTTGTTGAAAAGGTGACATTGGCATTCCAAACAGGTGGCCAAAAATTGATTGAAAATTTGAAACGGAAGGAAATTGAAGCAAAAGTTGCCGTAAACGGTGGTGGCACATTGGCTGAAATTTTGCCTCCCACAAAAGTCGACAATATTCTGCGCATGCTTGAAGCAAAAATGAGTGCCGGACCGGCCAAAGATGCCGTACAAAACCTGTTGGCACAAAATTCGGTGGTAATGCCAAGTGATATGGTTCAGCTGGTCATGAATTTGTGGAAAATCTATTCACATAATCATGTCTATGTTCATCCACAAATACGTCGTGAGCATCCCCGAACTCGTCGAAAGCGAGACGCTGGCATGCAGCGAATACTTACTGAATTGGGATTGTTTTTAGTGATTCTTTTAATCACTTTCTCGCTCATCGATTTAGTAAAGGGAGGAATTGGCATGATTAATGATCTTCTCGAGTTCCAGATAATTGTTTTATTTTTGGCATTTTTCATTTTTGCCTTTATTCATCAACAACCTATTTACAAAAAATTAGCAACTAAATTTGGCGGGTGAACTCTATTTTTAATTGTTTTCCATGCGTTGTTATCAATCAATAATTCCAATTAAAGCAAAACTAAATTTTGTTTAAAAATAATCCATTTATTTATTAATTGAGCATAATTTGCTTTAATTATTAAGATCAATGTTTGGAATTACATATCAATATTTAAATTTAACTTCAAATCTTATTCGATCACACATAAAAATTGTTGATTAAAAATTCATTTAAATGCATCAAAACTCCCAATATATTTAAATTCTTGAATCAAGGTTTTGTTCGAATCGAATGTCTGAACTTGGCATAACAATGCTCGCACTCACTGTCAGGCACTTGAAATTAAATGTTCCCGTTCAACAACATCAACAAATTGATTGTGTTCATTCGCCGCTGCTGGTGCCTGACGGGTGCCGTTGAATGAACCACAAATAGTACGTCCAGTAGTAAGTGTTCCATAGCGCAAACGCCAACGGGAACAGCAGTCGACTCCATTTGTCGATGAACAAACCCTTGCGCGAGTAGCGAAAGCCTTCGCGCAAAAAGTGGTTGGTCGCCATCAGGTGGCCAGCCTCTTTGGCCTCATTTTGGTCTTTGCGGCGAGGTGCCGCCGGAGGCACT
Source organism: Globodera pallida (assembly GCA_020449905.1). Taxonomy (NCBI): domain Eukaryota; kingdom Metazoa; phylum Nematoda; class Chromadorea; order Rhabditida; family Heteroderidae; genus Globodera; species Globodera pallida. The sequence goes on from JAIXHY010000042.1 coordinate 139,130, forward strand.
TTAGCGCCCTAAAATATGGTAAGATTTAAACATGAAAAAAGGACGGCCTAATACTCACTCCTTCCTTATATGGCCTAAACACTATCTGCGTCTCGAGTGATGCACGATATTCTCGGTCTCGAGTCTCGGGGGCATTTCTCGGTCTCGAGTCTCGAAGGCATTTCTCGATCTCGAGTCTCGGGGGCATTTCTCGGCCTCGAGGGCATTTCTCGGTCTCAAGGGCATTTTTCGCTCTCGAGTCTCGGGGGCATTTCTCGGTCTCGAGTCTCGGAGGCATTTCTCGATCTCGAGTCTCGGGAGCATTTCTCGGCCTCGAGTCTCGGGGGCATTTCTCGGTCTCGAGGGCATTTCTCGGTCTCGGGGGCATTTCTCGGTCTCGAGTCTTGGTAAATTTTGGGTCTCGTGCATCAACTTACTAAACGCGCTTCCAAATTTTGACCTAACAACCTGTTGTTGTGCCATCGGCGATGGAGGCCACGGTTGAATGGTTGGCACTGGCACAGTGTGCTTCCGTGCGGTCGGCGTTGCCGCACGACTGCCTTCCTCACTGTTGTTGTTATTGTTTGTTCTGCTTTTTGTCGATACTGTCGTTGCCAAATGTAATGGCTGCTTTGCTTGAGGCGACGGTGCCCGAAGCGGCGGAAGTGCCGAATTTTTGGCCAGAGGCGAAATGACGCGCTTCCGCTGGGGCGCCGGCGGCGACATCATCAAGCTGTCGCTTTCGTCTGCATCAATGGAGCGCAATTCAGTCTCCACATTTGGTGACGTCTGCTGCAAAATGTTTAAAAAAAATCAATAATCAATCGATTGAATTGGCCCACCATTAGACAGTGATGATGGTTTTCTTTTGCTGCTGCTGCTGCTTTACCCTGGCTGCTGTTGGACATCCGCTTCTCCGCCAGCTGCTCAAAGTGCTCTACGGTCAAAATCCGTTCAGCCAAAATGGATGGATGCCTGAACAAATGCATCAAACTCCAAGAAAAATCAGGGTTGAGTCGAAATGCAATGAACCAATGATGTTGATTTGGGAAATTCGAATAAAATTTTTTTTGTTCAACATCAGCCTTGATCATCTTTTCATTTGGGCTACCGAACTGAATCCAGACCGGTTCGAATACAGACCGGGGCAATAACTCAACTTTAAACTTAACCGATTCAGACTTTTCAAAAACCATCCGAAAGCCCTTGCTAAGATGAAGCTATCATTCAACTAAAGCTTTACGATTGGACTAGTCTCAAAAAAGTTATGGTCAGAAAACTTGAAAAGTTTAAAAAAACCCGATTTTTGGAGTTTTCTGGCCATAACTTTTTTGAGACTTATCCAATTGTAAAAGATTTCCTTAAGATATATCTTCAACTCTACAAAAGCTTTCGGATGGTTTTTAATTGGTAAGAATCGATTAAGTTTGAAGTCAGTTATTGCCCAGGTCTGTATTCGGAACTGTCTGGATTCGGTCCGTACGCCTTCATTTGATCGGACTTTCGACCTCATCAACCGCATGGGTCCGTTCTGCTGTTGATGGCTGTTCCGGCGATGATTTTGGTGATGCTGTTGGCCATGATGTTTGTTGTCACCTGCACACCGTCCAAAAAGGGAGGGGATGGCGATGGCATGATTTGTCCAATTGTGCAGTTTGGCACCAATCGCCATCTCATTTTCATTATTGTTGTTGTTTTGATCATTGTCTCCATTAAATTCTGGCGTTTTGGCACATTTGTTCTTTGAATTTTTATGTTGTGACCGAAGGATTGGCGATCGACTGGCCGATGAGGAATCATCATCACTTAATCAATTGAAATTAAAGATAAAAGCACTTACTTTGAAAAATATTGATTATAATTAAAAATTTTAGATTATAAAGAGCAGCTAAAATTACTCAGAATAAATCCATGGGTTACCGTTGCCGTCATCATTTGTTGTCGTCGTCTCTAAAATAAAAAAAATGTTACTTTAATCGGACTTTTTTAAACAAAACCCTTTTTGGCACTATAACTGGCCAGCCGCTCGTACTTCTCAGCCTCACGCATGTACGAATTCACGGCCGCAAATTCAACCAGTGACAGAAACACGAAAAACATGCAAGCTGATGGGAAAATTCAAAAAATTATTATTTTTTTCATGCGTGATTTTATTAGAAATTTTAAACCCTGCTCAATCCGACATTTTTTTAACCCGTTAAACACGAATTTACGACCATTTCCGCTTTTACACCCTGTGTCATGTCAAATATTTCTTCAAAATGTCCCAAAAATTACAAAAAGCTGTTTAAAATTAGCCACAATAAAACCAAAGCAGAACGCATGCAAAATCATTAGGGGCAGGGTCGTGCCAGGGGGGGGGGGGGGAATTCCCACCCCCCCCCCCAAAATGAAATTTGACAAAAAAAAACAAGATGGGGGACCCTTTTGTTTTGCACTTTTACAATTTTTTTGACCATTTTCTTACAAATTTCCATAAAAAATCAAAAAAAAAATTTGCTTTTTTTTAAAATAAAATTTGCTGGCGCTCAAATGGAAAAGCCATCCGCCAGCGCTCAGATAGACAAATTCCCCCTCCCAAAAATTTGTTCTGGCTACGGCCCTGATTAGGGGTACAAAAAAACGAACACTTGGCTTGAACCTTGCGACTTGATCTCGACACCATTTTGCATTTAAAAAATTTTTATAAGTAAAATTTTAAAAAACATTGTCAGATTCGTGCTTTTGTCTCTAAAAAACGTCGGATTGGGCCATCTAATTTGCATTTGGGTTGGGTGACGCATAACAAAAAAGTATCAATTTGTTATAAGAACTTGGTTTTCAGAAACATAATTTAAACTTACATCCAAACCAAAAATCAATGGCCTTTGCATAGGCCACCTGAGGCAAGTTGAAGCGGAGACCATTGCCCTTAGAGTTAAAAAATAATAAAAAATGAATTTAATTTAACTCCTACGAGGGTGGAAAGTGAAAGAAGTGTTGTAAAAGAAAGTGTCACTCTTGCTGGGACAGCTCTTAATATTATTTAATTTTTTTTTTCTGAATAAAAATTTTTCAATTAAAATACCTTCGATCGATCCAAAAAGAGACCTGAATGGACAAGAAAATTAACGAATGTAAACCACGGTAGTTCAAAATAAGATAATCGAAAAAGCCCCTTTTTTGCGCGATTAATAAAGTTAATTTAAATATACAAATTTTGAATTAAAATTTACATTTTTTGAATTGCAAGATCATGGATTTTTCTTTTATTGCATAACAAATAAGACAAACCCAAGAAATCATCACAATAAGCCCTGTGGGGATGAAGGATTGGACGACGTGATAGCCGATTTGTCTGTTCAGATGAATCACCGCCTCAAGGCAGCTGAATTTGTCTAAGGCAAAAAAAATCTTATTCCTTGCAAATCAAACAATTTAATTTTTAATTAAGTGTTAAAACAATAATCATTTACTTTTGAAAAAACTGATCATTTTTGGATAAGTGGATGGCTGAACTAGTGCCCGGACTTGAGCTTCGAGCGAGATCTCGAGTCGAGATCTCGAGTCGAGATTCTCGTCTCGACCGGGCTCTAGTAGACACTAATACTCAGTACAGCCGGACATCGTTTTCTGAATCTATATTCCCATAAGTTTTGACTGTGCCGACCGTATTTAAACGTGTCGGACATGATGGCGTACATCTGAAAAAAGTGCATCAACGCCAATTATAAAGATTTCGGGATCCAAAAAAAGTACATAGGAACCGTCGCACGATTCGGGCGTCAGTTGGACAATTTTGAACTCGGGCAATCCAATCTCGGGATTGTAGCGGGTTGCACCAATTTTAAACCATCCTACGTTCACTTGGCTGGCCACATAGGCATCTGTCGTTAAAAAGAAAAATGTAATGTGAGAGAGAATTGATTTTGTAAAAATGATTCATTCCCCAACGGCCCCCGCTGATCGTTCATTCTGCTTTCCCATTTGCATTGCACACTTACATATTTCAACCAACTTTATATATAATATAGTATAGTACAATATGTTAAATTAATTCATTTTTGTCAGAAAAAAATGGAAGATTGGACCGCTGCTGGGGCGCAACAGCGAATTTTAAAAAAATATTTCCTACTCGCTCCCGAACATCTTTGGACCGTCAAAAAAGACAACAATATTCCCCCTCCCCCTTCCTACCTCCCATTTGATCAATAGGATGCTGATGCCCCATTGATCAGCACCCCCACCTCATCGGTGGAATCGCTGGATCAATGGGATGAAATGCCGGGGACTTCAGCGGCCTCGGAGGACCCCTGGCAGAGGCATGCCCCAAAGGGATGGGAACAGAAACCGCCTAGCGAATGGAATAAAACTGACCGGGAAATGTACAACAAACATTTTCTTGAAAAGGAGTATTCTAAAAAACCCCAATCTTCATCTCAGCCGAATAAATATTTTTAGCTTTTCTTGACTTGCCACATAGGCATCTGTCGTTAAAAAGAAAAATGATATTATTTGTGCCCTTGACAAAACAAGTAAAATTAAAATAAATTGACAATTCAAATGAATTTAATTATTTTCAATTTTATCAGAAGAGGAGCTGGTCGAAATGCGCAATGCTGCACTTCGGGAATTGGCAGCTGCTTTGTCAGAGGAGCCGGGCCCTAAGGGCGTTTACATCAACTGCCTCCCGGACAAACTCAGCATTTTTGGCCTTTGTTATGTGGGGCAAGGGGATGTGCGCAGAAGACAATCGGACTACGGTGGAATGCACCGGCACATCGTGCCGGACAACTACTCCTCATTTGCGCCAAAAGCATTTGGCGCAAAATTACAAATGCTTCTGCTGGCTGAGGATTTGTCGGACAAATTAGCCCGTACCATTGAGTACGGACTCATTCAAATGCTTGGTAAGTGGATCGAAATGAAAGTCAGATTTGAATTCTACGGCCCAAAATTCTAATTTTAATCACATTTTCGGATTTGGAAAGGGGTATTAGTTTCGTAAAAGGGGTATTGGTTACGGTAATGAGAGAAATCATACGCAGAATATGATATCATATCGGTAAAAATTAATTGAATTATTGAATAACGGTTCAGAAAATTCAATTTCCGAAATTTTCATTAAATTACAAAATAGTTGAAAATTAAATTTAATAAAAAAACATAAAATTATGCCAGATTTGCCGACCAACAAATTTGTAAATGTGCGCTACCCATGGCCTTTTGTCTCCACACAAAACGACGCCGCCGAAACGGCATACATCAACATGCTCCCTGCGGGGGTTTCGGACAGTGACTTGAGATCGCTTGTGGCCCCCCTCCTTTTCATTGCCTTAGAGCTCAGAGAGGAGCTGGCAATCGATATGAGCGGCCGTGGCCAACAAAAAATGGTCTTTTTTGCACCAGTTTCCCCCTCCCCCTTCCTACCTCCCATTTGATCAATAGGATGCTGATGCCCCATTGATCAGCACCCCCACCTCATCGATGGAATCGCTGGATCAATGGGATGAAATGCCGGGGACTTCAGCGGCCTCGGAGGACCCCTGGCAGAGGCATGCCCCAAAGGGATGGGAACAGAAACCGCCTAGCGAATGGAATAAAACTGACCGGGAAATGTACAACAAACATTTTCTTGAAAAGGAGTATTCTAAAAAACCCCAATCATCATCTCAGCCGAATAAATATTTTTAGCTTTTCTTGACTTGCCACATAGGCATCTGTCGTTAAAAAGAAAAATGATATTATTTGTGCCCTTGACAAAACAAGTAAAATTAAAATAAATTGACAATTCAAATGAATTTAATTATTTTCAATTTTATCAGAAGAGGAGCTGGTCGAAATGCGCAATGCTGCACTTCGGGAATTGGCAGCTGCTTTGTCAGAGGAGCCGGGCCCTAAGGGCGTTTACATCAACTGCCTCCCGGACAAACTCAGCATTTTTGGCCTTTGTTATGTGGGGCAAGGGGATGTGCGCAGAAGACAATCGGACTACGGTGGAATGCACCGGCACATCGTGCCGGACAACTACTCCTCATTTGCGCCAAAAGCATTTGGCGCAAAATTACAAATGCTTCTGCTGGCTGAGGATTTGTCGGACAAATTAGCCCGTACCATTGAGTACGGACTCATTCAAATGCTTGGTAAGTGGATCGAAATGAAAGTCAGATTTGAATTCTACGGCCCAAAATTCTAATTTTAATCACATTTTCGGATTTGGAAAGGGGTATTAGTTTCGTAAAAGGGGTATTGGTTACGGTAATGAGAGAAATCATACGCAGAATATGATATCATATCGGTAAAAATTAATTGAATTATTGAATAACGGTTCAGAAAATTCAATTTCCGAAATTTTCATTAAATTACAAAATAGTTGAAAATTAAATTTAATAAAAAAACATAAAATTATGCCAGATTTGCCGACCAACAAATTTGTAAATGTGCGCTACCCATGGCCTTTTGTCTCCACACAAAACGACGCCGCCGAAACGGCATACATCAACATGCTCCCTGCGGGGGTTTCGGACAGTGACTTGAGATCGCTTGTGGCCCCCCTCCTTTTCATTGCCTTAGAGCTCAGAGAGGAGCTGGCAATCGATATGAGCGGCCGTGGCCAACAAAAAATGGTCTTTTTTGCACCAGTTTCCCCCTCCCCCTTCCTACCTCCCATTTGATCAATAGGATGCTGATGCCCCATTGATCAGCACCCCCACCTCATCGATGGAATCGCTGGATCAATGGGATGAAATGCCGGGGACTTCAGCGGCCTCGGAGGACCCCTGGCAGAGGCATGCCCCAAAGGGATGGGAACAGAAACCGCCTAGCGAATGGAATAAAACTGACCGGGAAATGTACAACAAACATTTTCTTGAAAAGGAGTATTCTAAAAAACCCCAATCATCATCTCAGCCGAATAAATATTTTTAGCTTTTCTTGACTTGCCACATAGGCATCTGTCGTTAAAAAGAAAAATGATATTATTTGTGCCCTTGACAAAACAAGTAAAATTAAAATAAATTGACAATTCAAATGAATTTAATTATTTTCAATTTTATCAGAAGAGGAGCTGGTCGAAATGCGCAATGCTGCACTTCGGGAATTGGCAGCTGCTTTGTCAGAGGAGCCGGGCCCTAAGGGCGTTTACATCAACTGCCTCCCGGACAAACTCAGCATTTTTGGCCTTCGTTATGTGGGGCAAGGGGATGTGCGCAGAAGACAATCGGACTACGGTGGAATGCACCGGCACATCGTGCCGGACAACTACTCCTCATTTGCGCCAAAAGCATTTGGCGCAAAATTACAAATGCTTCTGCTGGCTGAGGATTTGTCGGACAAATTAGCCCGTACCATTGAGTACGGACTCATTCAAATGCTTGGTAAGTGGATCGAAATGAAAGTCAGATTTGAATTCTACGGCCCAAAATTCTAATTTTAATCACATTTTCGGATTTGGAAAGGGGTATTAGTTTCGTAAAAGGGGTATTGGTTACGGTAATGAGAGAAATCATACGCAGAATATGATATCATATCGGTAAAAATTAATTGAATTATTGAATAACGGTTCAGAAAATTCAATTTCCGAAATTTTCATTAAATTACAAAATAGTTGAAAATTAAATTTAATGAAAAAACATAAAATTATGCCAGATTTGCCGACCAACAAATTTGTAAATGTGCGCTACCCATGGCCTTTTGTCTCCACACAAAACGACGCCGCCGAAACGGCATACATCAACATGCTCCCTGCGGGGGTTTCGGACAGTGACTTGAGATCGCTTGTGGCCCCCCTCCTTTTCATTGCCTTAGAGCTCAGAGAGGAGCTGGCAATCGATATGAGCGGCCGTGGCCAACAAAAAATGGTCTTTTTTGCACCAGTTTCCCCCTCCCCCTTCCTACCTCCCATTTGATCAATAGGATGCTGATGCCCCATTGATCAGCACCCCCACCTCATCGATGGAATCGCTGGATCAATGGGATGAAATGCCGGGGACTTCAGCGGCCTCGGAGGACCCCTGGCAGAGGCATGCCCCAAAGGGATGGGAACAGAAACCGCCTAGCGAATGGAATAAAACTGACCGGGAAATGTACAACAAACATTTTCTTGAAAAGGAGTATTCTAAAAAACCCCAATCTTCATCTCAGCCGAATAAATATTTTTAGCTTTTCTTGACTTGCCACATAGGCATCTGTCGTTAAAAAGAAAAATGATATTATTTGTGCCCTTGGACTTATTCATTTTAAACTTTGAAGTGAGTGAATGCTGTGAACTTTCCTAAGGAAAGCCAATCAAATATATTCAAAATTTAAATTTTGCCCTCAAGCGATTCGCATTAAAGTGTCTAAGTGAATGAAGCCATATTTAAAAGGAACTTTCTAAGGAAAGGTTGGTTAAAATAAAAGCTAAAGCTCACAGCTGACCATCCGAATACCGCACGTTTGGCTGTCCATTGGGTAATTTGCCTGAACAAATGAATTGGAAAATGTTGTTTAACATTTTTCTGCTCACCAACTCCAAATTGCACGCCACGTTAAGTGTCACTCTAAATTTTTTACAATTTTAATTAAAATCAAAATCCAGTATTTTATTGTAAAAAATGAAGCTATAAATCGATTTCCCGTAAATTTCTGAAGGTTTGAGTAGAAATTTCTTTTTTTTAACTTCTCGTAGTCCTAATAAAAATAGCGCTTCCAGTCGAGAATCCCATACGTCCGAATCCCACTCCAGCCAAAAGTGTCTCGAATCTCACTCAAGCCAAAAATTCCCGAATCCCCTCACGTCTTAGGCTAAGCCTAAGCCTAAGCTTAGGCTTAGGTTAGCTTAGGCCTAAGCCTAACAAACCCCAAGCCATGGTGGCTTAAGCTAGGCTTAATCTTAGCTTCAGTACGGGACTGAATCGTCACTCAGAGTGGGATTCTGACCCGTAGCCAAAAATAGATTAAAATTCGGTCTGCAAATTGTGGTACGATCAAAAAATTGGCACTCATTACACCTCGTTGAATACGCAATGTTTCCGTCACGGTCAATGAACAGACTGAAGTTTGGTATGGTCACGTCATGGAACTTGCTGGTCCTTGCATTTGCAAAGTACAAGTCGGGGAGCCTTTGGAGATTATTTTAAGTAAATAATATTTTCAAAACAAAATTTTACCAAATTTGTTCACGAACTTTTGGGTCAGTCATCAACACGTACTCATCGCTGTTGTGCCGTAGAGATGGGTCACGCCAATGCGAATACAAGTACAAATCCACGTCAAAACTCTGCCAATTTTACAAAATTATCGTCGAGTTTTTTCGGATTACCGTATATCCTAAAATAAAGCCCCCCCCCCCTAAAATAGAGCCCCCCCCCCTAAAATAGAGCCCCCTCCCCCCTAAAATAGAGCCCCCCTCCCCCCTAAATAGAGGCCCCTTTTTGGGAGGGAGGATTGAAAAATAGAGCCCCCGAGGACTCTATTTTAGGGTATACGGTATTCTACTGGACATATTTAGAATATACGATATTCTACTGGACATATTTTAGGATATACGGTATTCTACTGGACATATTTTAGAATATACGGTATTCTACTGGACATATTTTAGGATATACGGTATTCTACTGGACATATTTTAGAATATACGGTATTCTTCTGGACATATTTTAGGATATACGGTATTCTACTGGACATATTTTAGGATATACGGTATTCTACTGGACATATTTTAGAATATACGGTATTCTACTGGACATATTTTAGGATATACGGGATTCTACTGGACATATTTTAGGATATACGGTATTCTACTGGACATATTTTAGGATATACGGTATTCTACTGAACATATTTTAGAATATACGGTATTCTACTGGACATATTTTAGGATATACGGTATTCTACTGGACATATTTTAGGATATACGGTATTCTACTGGACATATTTTAGGATATACGGTATTCTACTGGACATATTTTAGGATATACGGTATTCTACCGGACATATTTTAGAATATACGGTATTCTTCTGGACATATTTTAGGATATACGGTATTCTACTGGACATATTTTAGGATATACGGTATTCTACTGGACATATTTTAGAATATACGGTATTCTACTGGACATATTTTAGGATATACGGTATTCTACTGGACATATTTTAGGATATACGGTATTCTACTGGACATATTTTAGGATATACGGTATTCTACTGGACATATTTTAGGATATACGGTATTCTACTGGACATATTTTAGGATATACGGTATTCTACTGGACATATTTTAGGATATACGGTATTCTACTGGACATATTTTAGGATATACGGTATTCTACTGGACATATTTTAGGATATACGGTATTCTACTGGACATATTTTAGGATATACGGTATTCTACTGAACATATTTTAGGATATACGGTATTCTACTGGACATATTTTAGAATATACGGTATTCTACTGGACATATTTTAGGATATACGGTATTCTACTGGACATATTTTAGGATATACGGTATTCTACTGGACATATTTTAGGATATACGGTATTCTACTGGACATATTTTAGGATATACGGTATTCTACTGGACATATTTTAGGATATACGGTATTCTACTGGACATATTTTAGGATATACGGTATTCTACTGGACATATTTTAGGATATACGGTATTCTACTGGACCCAACCATGTCAGCCGATTGGAAATTTCCCATTGATTCAATGTAAATGCCGATCAACACTCGCGATGGACCTTCCGTCCCATTCATTGGCGGTCTCTTCGCACTTTTTTGCATTTGCTCCAAAGGATAGTTGCTGTTTTCATCGACATGTGTGCTAAAAGATTATGTTTTTTTTTAAATTTAAAATTGTTTTGAACAAACCTTGTTGCATATGCAATAAGCTGACGAGTGACTGTTTGAAGGAATACAACGATAAAAAGTGATGGCAGTCTTATTTGGGCATTTAGGTACAACATTTTTTTTCTATTTTAATTTAACTCTTTGAACCATTTAATTATAAAAAATAGCAAGATGAATAATGTTCGGAAACTCTAGGTGCAATCTGATAAATAGGCTATAATTTGAAAAATGTAATTTTTTATTTTTTAAATATATTAGAATAAAAAATGATCTAAAATTAAAATCCAGGTATTTAAAAATGGAATCAAATAAACATTTTAAAGCACCTAAAATTGGGTAAATTTAAACAAAGCCAGGGCACACTCGAGCGGCTATGAGAAAATACGAATTGCCAATGGAACGGGCCAAGAAAATGCTCTAAGCCCATTGAAGTGGTTAAAACAGTGGCCACGATTTAGCGTTGGGTTTTGCGTCGAATTTGTGACAGATGGCTGACAAAGCTGTGTTTAATGCCCTTTAATGCATTAAAGCGCCAGGAGACAACATTCGGTGTTCCTTTTTTGCCCCACAGAGGGAGTGCTTTCTAAGTGCAGGAAAGGCATTCTGGATGGCAAATGGCACTTATATACTTTTGAAAAAAAGGAAAATGCCAAAACAAAGTCATTCAAGGGTGACACAACTCTTGAGAACAAATATTTGGCAATGAGATTCGGACGGTGTGAAGGTGGAATTCCCAAGAAACTTCAGATGTTCAAAAATAACATAGGTATGCCATTGAAATAATTATTAAGCAGTTAGGGTGGAAGCGAGCCCGGAATTTTGGACAAAATTTAGTCACAAAATAAAAATTTCAGTACCAGTGCCGGTGCCGCTTGACTCTCTAGTTGAAAGTGAATCCATAGAGCTTAAATATGCGCTCGACTGACTTCCATCTCTATTCCGCAAATTTGTGCTCCCCCCTGTTCACTGTCGGGTTTTTTTCAAAATGGAGAAGGAGGGCGGCGGCAGGAGGCACAAACAAAAGAAATTCATTAAAAATAATCTTGACTAAAGGTGTCGTGGCCCATTCCTAGCAGTGAGCTGCAGAAAGCCTCGAAATCGGGGATCTCAAAATGCCTTATTTTTATGGCAAATGCCATAATTTTAGAGATATGCCATATTTTCTTGCAGATGAGTTGGCTCAAAATGTTTTTGAAAAACAACACAAAAAAGTAGTGAAAGCGAATGAAAAAATGGGAAGAACAGATCGCCCAACTGGCACATTTAAAAAATGCCAAAAAATGTTTTTTCTCTTCCGACGGACAAAAGAAAAGAAGAGCAAGAAAGGCGAAAGAAAATGTTAGCAAATTAACATATTTACTAGTGCTGCACGAGACCCAAAATTTACCGAGACTCGAGAGTCGAGACCGAGACCGAGAAATGACACCGAGACTCGAGACCGAGACCGAGAAATGACCCCGAGACTCGAGACTCGAGACCGAGACCCAAAAAACCCGAGAAATTTCTCGAGTCGAGACTCGAGAACCGAGAATTTCGAATTTTTTTTGAAATTCACTAAAAAAAGTTTGATTTTAGTTCCACAAATTTTCATTGTCGATTTTTAAGGGTGCATTTTCCGTTTTTACTGCTATTTCGTTAAGGAATTTTCAAAATACGGTTTTTTTACAAACACTTTTAGGGGGGGTGGTGGGGTCGGCGGTGCCGATAGGCGCCGCCGGAGAAAATTTTGAATTTTTCACTCAATTTGTTAAGAAATTTGCAACCAAAATTTTAAAAATGCGGTATTTTTTGAAGCTTTTTAGGTAGAAGGGGTCCGCCCGGTGGTGCCGAAAAGCGCCGCCGGGGAAAAAAAGAGTTTAGTGATGAATTCAGTTAGGAAAATGTGCCTAAATGATCACTAGTGGTTGATTGCATCCTTTTTTTAGAACGTAAATTGAATTAGCGAAATAACCCAACTACAAAAAAACAGACCATTTCATAAGGTTTTCTGAGTGATTTTTTTTTGGTTTTGACTAACAAATAAGAATCAATAAAAAAGAACAATTCATTAAATAAAAAAATAAAATCGGTTCGCAGTAGGGGAGAATAGAACCTACGATAAATAAACTATGAGACAGAATTCAACCACTGAGCCAACGACTGTCGCATGTTGTATCGTGCAAAAAATATTAAATGAACGATTTCTAATGGTTTATCGATTTTTCAGGCTCAGTTCTGTAATGAATTCTCACCAAAAATGCCATCTTTACCAGTGCAAAAAAGTCTCGATTTTCGAGACCAAGTACCCGAGACTCGAGACCGAGACCGAGACCCAAAAAACCCGAGAAATTTCTCGAGTCGAGACTCGAGACCGAGACTCTCGTGCAGCACTAATATTTACCCCACAAAATGGGATTTGCTCCTCTGTTTTTGTTGAGGAGAATGTCCTCCAGGAGATGCGTTTGCTCTGTTTGCCCCCCGGCAAAGGTAGGAACAAAACACACAAATTTCATCTATCATCTGGTCAATGTGAAGTAGAGCTCGGACTTGAGCTTCAAGCGAGATCTCGAGTCGAGATTTTTCGAGATCTCGAGACGAGATTCTCGTCTCGACCGGGCTCTAATGTGAAGACTCTTTCCTTTCATGAATGAACTAACTTTTAAAGGAGCTAAAACGCGAAGATTTTTGAAAATTAAAATCCAAAAACACAGAAAAATATTTCCCTGAAGGGATAAGAGTGAGAAAATTGTCAAATAAATACAGCAGACGGGGTCCTTCCAAAACGACCTTTTCTTTTTTGTCAGAAATGAATTTGTTAGTCGAATTGTCCTCATCATCGTTGTGTCTGTCTTTTTGTCTAAGAAATTCAATTTGGAAACACACAAATTGGGGAAGGGGCAAAACAAAAAGCTGGGTGCCAATGCCACATCATCATTACCATCATCAACGCCTGGGAGGAGGAGGAGCAGGGGGGGGGGGGGGCTTCAGAATGAAAAAAAGCATTGGAATGGAAAAACATTATTGCCTCGGGTGACCGAAATACGGAAAGACGGAAGTTTTGTGAAGTGCCTAAGGCAAAATTGCTTCTTTTTAGCCCCGCAATAAAAAAGAAATTAATTCCCGGGTTAAGCAAGAAGCGCGTGCAATCTTCCCAAAACAATTTGTATTTACAAATTTTATTGGAGAAAAATAAGTATAGGTTCAAAATTACTAAAATATTTAATCTCCGATTAAAAAACATTAATACTGATTATAATTTAAATATGAAAGACATTTGCCAAATGACATTTTTGTTTAATGACCTCAGAGAAATTGGCTAAAATAGAAAATATCTAGTCTATTTAAAATGTTTTTTTCTTCCTGGTTTTTCGGCAATATCACATATTTTTGCACTTTAAATAAAAAATTTCAAAAATTTCACATGTCAAGGTGTACATTACATTTTGAAAGCCGTACCCTTTCACAGTGACCAGCCTGACATCGACTTGTCCGAACATTTAATATGCAATGTTTGAAAAGTTGAAATTTGAGCTCATCAAAACAGCAGCATTAGTTAGAGGTTATCCAGGAAATTTGTAGTTTGGTTACCATTGGAAAAATATGTACACACATCGCGTCCAATTGTCAATTTTGGCAGACGATGAAGCCGTATTGGGAGGGGGCAGGGGTGGGGGCCAGGGGGGGGGCAGGGGTGGGGGCCAGGGGGGGCAGGGGTGGGGGCCAGGGGGGGGCAGAGGTGGGGGCCAGGGGGGGGGCAGGGGTGGGGGCCAGGGGGGGGGCAAGGGGGCAGGAGGGGGGAGGGGGAGGGGGGGGTCAGGGGGGGGGACAAGGGGGGCAGAGGGGGGTAGGGAGGGGGGGGGGGGGGGTCAGGGGGGGGGGGGACAAGGGGGCAGAGGGGGGGGCAGGGAGGGGGGGGGGGGGAGACGGATTCTTCAAATGAAATGAGCTGCTATTTTTAGGGGTTTACCTATTTTTCCTGCAGCTTTGTTTTGGCGAGTTATGCACAAAATATTGTTTTAGCCGAAAATTTTGTCGTTTTAACGAGTCTATTCGGACCTAGAAACCCTAATTTGGGATTTTCGCGTCTAAATAGGCTCGAACCTATTTTAAGCATCTGAAGATTTTTTGTGCCTTTTTTGGCATGTTTGGCGACTTTTTTTGAAACTTTTGTGCCTATTTCGGCTTTTTTCAAAAAATTTCATAGGAAAAATTCAATAAAATTCGATTGTCTTGTAAAGATCCTCTACTGATAATTTACCATGTAAAAAACAAATTTTAAGACATTATTGTTATTTTTACAGTTTTTTTCTCACCTATTTTGAGATTTTTCGAGCCTAAGCCTAAAAGTAGCATCCCTGGTAATGAAGAGAATGAAAGAGTTATGATGGATGCAGATTTAAACATGAAAAAAGTGCAAAATGATGAATAGACAAAAATGAAGATGGCGGGAGAATGGGCCGCCGCGGGTCATTCATTAACAGAATAATAGAAGAAAATGAACTAATTTATAAGAAAAGAAACATTGTGCCTCTAGGCAGCTTAGCAAATTAAGGAAAAATTGGTCCGTAATTGGCAAATTCCGTGCATAGAGCTGTCGGCATTGGTACAAGCGAGCTGATCAATGATGATGCTCTAATTACGTTAGCGCTTGTGCACTGTTAATTGGAAATTCAATTTTCAGAATTTGTATAATTCAGTGAAAAATATTTTTTTTATTCCTTAATTAAAAATTGAATTAAATATAAATAGTGTAAGAAACCAATTAAATTCAATCCAGTTATCTAAGGTTCTTTTGCCTATTCTTCTGATGGAATAAAAAATATCTCCGATCTAGATGAAAGCAAATGAGTTTTCTTTTAATTATTATTAAAATTTGAAAAATGATTTGAGATGCTAATGATGATGATCTCTGATGTTGGGGAGATACTTTAGCAAAAGTGCTGCTATAGGAGCTAATGGTTTGCCGTGGTGTACAAGTGCTATTAGTGAATGTGTACACGCGCCGCGTTGGGAGGCCGCAAATCCAATTCTGGATTAATTCTATGTTTAGGAACTTTTTTAATCTCACATAACAATTTTTGACATGAGAAGGTATCAAAATTTTGACAAGGTGTCCGTACGTTTTGTCACCTTACATTTGCCACCTCAGCAAAAATGGTACGTTTTGCCAACTCATCAAAAACTTAAATTTCGGTCAATTTCGAACCCCAGACACAAATTCTAAGGTTTTTCGATTTCAAAATTTTTTTGGGAACTTTTGGCCTCAAAAACATGCTCAAAATCATTCAAAAACGTAACATTGCCAAAACGTAACGGAGGCAAAACGTAAGGTGGCAAAATGTACCATTTTTGCTGGGGTGGCAAAACGTAGTGTTTACCTTCTGACAAACTTACAACCGTAATTTTTGGGGACTTTTTAGGAATTATTCAGGCTATTTTTGGTGCCTATTTTGAGGAATTGGACTAACTACATATTTTGGGGTTTTTAGGAACTATAAATCCGATTCCTACTCATAAGTGGTTGAATTTAATGGTTTTTATGTGCTATTACAGTGCCATAAATAATGTTTGGCATAATCCAATTAAAAGGAAGACTAATTATCCGCCCGTCATATTTTGCATAGCCGTTGTTTTCCTTATATTCCACGCCAACCCTTCCTTCCACCCCCCCTCGGCGATGGCGTGTTTCCGTTATTGCCACCAAAATAATTGTTTTGTTAGTTTGGGAATTCAGAAAACCTAATTTATTGAATTTTTTATTTTTATAAAAAATGATTAAAATGCCTGTCCATTTTTAGAGTTCTAGCTTTTTTGGAATGAAATATATATATAAATAATGATCACTTAAAAATAAATCGAAAAGCCTAGCTAATTAATGTAAAAAGTCTAATGTTGTTTGAATGATAAATTTACAGGACCGTACAACATAATAAACAAAAAAAAATTTTTTTGAAAACAAAGTTAGGTAAATTAGTATTTTCAAAACGTCCATTGTCGAAAGCCGCGGGCATTATTTCAAATATTTAAGTCACTCATCAAAAGTAGGGTTGGGCCCCCGACCCCGACCCCGTCCCCGACCCCGCAAATTTAGGCCATTTTTCGGGGTTTTCCCCGACCCCGTCCCCGACACCTCCAACCCCGCAAACCCCGATCCCCGAACCCTAACCCCGAGTCGGGGTCGGGGTTAACATACACCCCTAAAGATGGCATCATTGAGTGACAAAATTCATTTCTTCCGAGGGCTTGGCTGTGGTCTTGCGGACTTTGGTTAGCCCACATTTGCGCCTCCACATTTGCGCCCCCCACATTTGCGCCCCCACATTTGCGCCCCCCACATTTGCGCCCCCACATTTGCGCTTCCACATTTGCGCCCCCCACATTTGCGCCTCCACATTTGCGCCCCCCACATTTGCGCCTCCACATTTGCGCCCCCCACATTTGCGCCTCCACATTTGCGCCCCCCACATTTGCGCCCCCACATTTGCGCCCCCAGATGGAGAAAAAAAATAAAAAATTCATTTCCGATAAATCGCCTTTCCCAAGGGCCAACAGGGATTGTATCGACAAATCATAAAATCATGCACAGCCAAACATCGTTCTAATGAACTTTTAGTTTGCTAATTAATCAAGCCAGTTGTCTATTCCTTTTGTTGTTAGACGAAATGAAAGGGCATGGAGATGGGTGATCCAAGCTTGATCGTTTCGCTCATTGGGATTTTGTTGGTCGAAACGTTCGACTAAATCTCTAATAGATCTGTCATTTTCCAGATATTTTTTGGAACGAGGGATTTCGGCGACTATGCACTTATGAAGAACAAATGTTTTGAACTCTATTTGTGTAACTGAAGCACATTGATCCCTGTTGGCCCTTGGGAAAGGCGATTTTATCAAAAATGAATTTTTTATTTTTTTTTTCTCCATCTGGGGGCGCAAATGTGGGTGGCGCAAATGTAGGGGGCGCAAATGTGGGGGCGCAAATGTGAAGGCGCAAATGTGGGGGCGCAAATGTGGGGGCGCAAATGTGGGGGCGCAAATGTGGGGGGCGCAAATGTGGGGGCGCAAATGTGGGAGCACGCGGACTTTTTGACAAAAAATTTATTGAACTTTACAAAAATCCCTAATATAAAATTGGTGGCTTGGTGGTATGTCTGTCCGACGAGTAAACTATTCGTTTGGGTTCGAACCCGCTTGAATGCAACCACTTATTTACGTCTATTTGGACTTATTCTCCCCCAATAATGGAACTTTTTTAATAAATTTCCAAATATTTTTAATTAAAATGCCGATGAATTTTTGAATAATTCATCACTAGGGATGGGATTTTTAGGTTTTTGCCTATTTTTTCTGCAGCTTGGTTTTTTACATAGAATAAGGAAAATATTTTTTGATAAAATTCGCGCAAAAAATTAAATTGAATACATCTTTCTGAATTTTTGCTTCAATTTTCGTAACAAACATTGAAAAAAACTTCTCGACGGCGCCTATCGGCGCCGTCGGGCTCCTCCCATTCCTAAAAAGCCTCAAAAATTTTCATATTTTTTAAAATTTTGGTTGTAAAACTCTTAACAAATTGCCATCAAAAATTCAAATTTTTCTCGGCGGCGCCTACCGGCACCGCCGACCCCCCCCCCCAGAAGTAAAGAATTCTACAAAAAAATTTTTCGGCGCCGTTGGATCCTCAAAGAGGTTTAAGAAACTTACTGCAAGCTGCGTTAATTATAGGGGTGGGTGAAATTCAATTTTAAAAATTTACCGGAGGAATTTTTCCGGATAAATCCGTATCCGGAAAAAATCCGGAAAGGGCAATAAACGCGGATTTCGGACCCGGAACGGATTCAGGACCCGGAACGAATCCGGCCTGACTCCGGTCCCGAATTAATTATTTTGGTTAGAATTATTTTCAAAATTGAAATTTTTCGGACATTTTTGGGTCAGGAATTCCGGTTTTCCGGACATTTTTTGGCATCCGGTTACATCCATGATGCTTCGCTTCTTTTCTATAAGAAGAAATTTTAAAAATTATCAGGTCAATAGATTATTCATTTAGGTACCCATTATTTTCAATGTAAAAAAAATGACACCTAAAATTTTGAAGAAAATTTTTAAAAAACCCCGCAACCCCGACCCCGACCCCGACCGATTTGGGTAACCCCGACCCCGACCCCGACAGTCCTGCCCCCGCAAAACCCCGACCCCGCAATTCCCAACCCCGCACGCGGGGGCCCAACCCTAATCAAAAGCCTTCGGAACATCTCTCGGAAAAGCATCGTCACCACATCCTCAAAAGCCGGGCTTTTTTTCTTTATTCCCCTGGGACAAATACATAATATTTATGCACCTAAAGAGACCGATGAATGTGATATGTTCTGAACTGCTTGACGAATAATAAATGGTCAGACATGAATTGGCATTTTTAAAGTTTCGATGAAATTAGCTAAATGCATATTAACACTTTTATAGCTAAGACCTTAACAAATGCTTAAAAAACAAAATGTTGCTATTTTGAAGAGTTGAACGCATATTTTGGCCAAATTTGTTACAAGGCTTTTTTGGCCATGCCATTGCATCATATATCTCGGTCACGGTATTATGATTGATGTATGGGTTTATTTTTGGTATCTTCTAACTTAAGAAAACGTATAAATTTCGACAAAATGGCAATTCATATAAGAATTAAGAAAAAGAATTGAAGAATGATATATTTTATTAGCTGTGGAACGTCATGGATCGGCTTAGCAGGGGCTTTCGAGGTCAAATAATTCCCTCAAAGGTTAACTAAACCTCTCCAAGCTAACGAACAATAGCAATAAAAAGTTTTCGGTTCCATGTATGGAATGGATTGCTGGACAATACACGATTGAGCAAGTTTGTGTGAAAGTTTTAAAAATAAAATTTCAAAAGTTAATCAAGATCCTTTTATTAATACATAATAATTTTTGATGTTATTCAGTATTTTAATAGATTGGCAAAAAAAACAAATGCCCACTGCGGAAACGGGTAGGCATCGCGAATAGAGTTTTGAATAGACACGAAAAAAGAATGAATTCTTTGGCACTAAACGAAACGCCAAATGGGGGGATAGTGAAAATTACGGCGGCGATCGGTTCAGTGCCCACGGTTCAGTGCCGGACGGTTCAGTGCCGCACGGTTCAGTGCCGGATGGTTCAGTGCCAGCGATTGAAAGGCTATAACTTTTTTCTAACTCAACCAAATCAAACAAACCAGATATCATTCGAAAGCTCTAAGCTTTTAAAAGCTATTGTTAAGCCAAAGCTACTCAATTTAAAAATTCGTGAAAAAGTTATCTCAATAACATTATGAAAAACCCTTGATTTTGCGTGTTTTTTCACATTAAACTTTTTTAAACCAATTAAACCGCTTGGATTATTTTTTAAATGCTTCATCTCATTTATAGCTTTCGAATGATATCTGGTTTGTTTGATTTGGTTGAGTTAGAAAAAAGTTATAGCCTTTCAATCGCTGGCACTGAACCGTCCGGCACTGAACCGTGCGGCACTGAACCGTCCGGCACTGAACCGTGGGCACTGAACCGATGCGTACCCTGAAAATTATTCAATTATAATTAGAGCCCGGATTTTTAGGGTTTAACCTATTTTTTTGCGGATAGGCTTTGACGAGAGAAGCCCAGAAATAGCATTCATTTCGAAAAATTTTTGAATTAGAGCGACTTTTTAGTCCCTAAAAATCCCTATTTCGCCCTTTTTGAGAATAAATCCCTATTTCGCCGTTTTTGCGTTTTTAGACCCTATTTTGGCACTTTTTCACAAAATTTCTTAAGAAAAATGCAATATTTTAGTCATTTTTCCGAAATTTTCTTAAGAAAAAAATGCAATAAAAACGAAAAATATCCCCTTAAAAGTCAAAATTTTTTTCAAACCCCTAAAAAAAGACTTTTTCTTGGACCAAAAATCCACCCCCAAAGATCGACATTTTCCCTAAAATTTTTTTATTTGATATTTTTTATAAAAGTTTCAAAAACGTCTGAAAAATATTACATACGTAAGAAGAAAATTAATAAAAAATGACGAATTTTGAAGATTTTTACGCAATAATTGACTGGATTTAGTCAGTTTTAGCACCTTTTTTAGTCCCTATTTTGCCACTTTTTGGGCTTTTTAGTCCCTATTTTGGGGGTTTTTAGTCCCTATTATATGTCCCTATTTCACGTTTTTTAGTCCCTAAAAATCCGGGCTCTAATTATAATTATTAATTAATGTATTTAAAATGGCCACCCTTCAAAATCACATAAAATTTTAAAAAATCAAATTCCGATTTAGGGGAGAATATAATTTAATTTAAAAAGGAATGAGAAAAGTGCAGGAGCAGTTGATCGAATATCGTAAGCGCAAAATAGCACTGGAACAAGTGCAAAAGCAAAATGGAGCTGGCGAGCACGACGAAACAAAGTCTGTCTGTGATCAAAAGGTTTTGGTGGCACTCTTTTAGCATTTAAAAGCAAAATGGGGGGGGGGAGGCCTCATTGTTTTAATATATTGTGTTGTTCGGTTCCCGAATCCGGACCGGACTCTTGCCTTTCCGGGTTTTTTGAGCGCTTCCGGATTTGGGATTTTTTTAGGATTTGTCCGGAAAAATTCCATCGGCATAATTTTTGAAATCCAAATCCGGAAAATTCAATTTTGCCAAACACTAGTATATCTAAACTCGGTTAAATATCAAAAAATGGGGAGCTTGCTGTATTGGTGCGCACTGCGCAACGCTCTAGGGGCTAAAGTCCCCATTCGAAATTCGAAAAATGAAAAGGATTTCCAAAAATACATATTTTGAAAAAAAACTTTCTGCCACAGGGAACACAACAATCTGACGGAGTTCGCCGCCGAAATGCTTTCGAATTTTTGACATTCGATTTGCTGAACATTTATCCGATGCGAAAATGGAGAGAGTTTTGTGCGCAAAAGCCATTTCAATGCTGGGTGTTGACCGCATCTCTGTGGCTTTCGGGTTAGGGCAGTTTATGAAATATTTTTCAATAGAATTTGAAGAAGATTTTAATTGAAAATTGCCAATTTAGTAATTTTTGAAAATTTTTCTCATAGTTAAGAATTGATCTCATAGTTAAGAATTGATTTTAGAACATTCTTTGAAGCATGATTTTTTATAGGTTTAAAAGGCTTAGTTTTTGTAGCCAACTCAAATTTTAAATATACATATTAATGCATTTTTAGTGTTGAACAGATCCATCAATATATTCCAGGACAACTGCTTGCCGCCCACGTTCAGTTTGGGTTCGTCTATTTCGTCCTGTCTGTGCTGCTGCTGTTGCTGCTCAATCTGGGCGTCCGACGGGAGGGCGAATTGTCCGCATATTCCGTGTTCAACCCAAACTGCGAGCGATTGCTTGGGCAGCTGACGGGTGAACACTTTGAACGGGACATGTTGTTCGCCAGACACTGATCGGGCACTTGGCATTTTCGACAAAATTTTACGGCATTTTTTTTCTCTAAATTTTCGCGAAGTTTTAGGCTTAATCAGCTGAACAGAAAATCTGGTCTGTAATTTGGATCCACATCCACAAAAAAAAACATGAGCTCCAAAATTTTGCCCAATTTTTAATTGTACTTGTGTTATTTGTAGGCCTTGACCGATCGAGGTCTCGACGCGAGATTTTTTCGAGATCTCGATCGAAATTTCGAATATCACCATGTAATTACGGGACGAGTCTCTCATCTGACAAATTGTGATTGTTGAAAAATGCTCTTTTAAAATAAATTCCGTTTTTTCTTAAAAAAATGTAATCATAATTTTCAAAAATCAATAATCAACTTTGGTCAATGGGTGAAATTGTTAATGCCGCGGGCACTGACTAATCAGCAAAAATGTGTTTGCTCGCTTAAAAGCGGCCTCCTTTTCTAATGGAAATCAATTGCCTGGAGCGGTGAAAAGTATCATTTTCTTCTCATTACAATTTAATTAAAATGAAACCTTGAACTCAAACCATTTTAGACCTCAAAATGTTCACAAGATCAAGAATTTTTTGAAACATTAATAATTACAACATCAACTCTTAAAAATAGAAAAAAACCCGATTAAATTTTTTTTTGTAGAAAAAATGACACGCCTCACAAAAATTATTTTTTCTTTTTACCTAAACAACTTCATTTGGCAATGTGCTGTTGTCATCAGAGCATGTATGCTTTTAACTAAAAGCCAGAAAATGGCTTCTGAAGGGTTTGAAATCAGGGAAAAAACGGATTTTGAATAAATTTAATCAGAATTGTTCCACTTTGATGAAACATTTTGAGCAATTTTTAAGTGGTCCGAACATCGAAGGCTTCGAACCCATTAAATAAAGATGACGTAGAAAGGCTTAGACGAATCATTTTGGGAGATGGTGAATCAAAAATTGGCCATTTTGCATCATCCAAAGCTACCATTAATGGGCGAGAGGAAGTGGTGCTAAATCGATGGCATCATTTCCAATTCCAACATGAAGACACACCGCGATCGGGTCAGTGAGCAAATTAAACATAAAAACGAAAGTGTTCACGGGTAGAACTCCGACTGCAACGAATGAAAAGTCACTTACAAAGACGAGAATTTGTGATGCCAAGCATAGTCTTTACAATGATATGGAGAACCATGAACATATTTTTAGGGATATTTTGAACAATTTTCCGTTAGGGACGAAATGACCGATTTTCTATTGGGGGGGGGGGGCTTTTGTCCGCGTTCGTAGAGTCAGTCTCAAGAGTTGTAGAGAAAATCTAGAAATGCATGGCACTTTTATTGTGAATGAAAGTGGGACTCTAGACGAAGTTTTTTTTTTGCAACTTTTCACTTTAATTTCCACCCACTTTATAGTCTAATTAATGATTTAGGCACCCATAATTGTCTAAATCATTTTTCCATTGGTCAGTGATGCTTCTGTGTCTGTTGGCATTTGTTTTGCTCGTGTTGCTGGCGGCTGCCATTGTTTCGGCATTTGTTTATCGAAAAGCGCGGATTGAAGACGAGCAAGAGGAAACAAACAGAAGAAGGAAGAGGAGTGGCACAAAACGGAGGCGAAGAGGTGCCATCAGAATTGCCCCCAGAATGGAGAGCATTAGTCTGTAATCCGGACGGAGATGGAGAATAAAGCAACAATTTCGTCAAAAGCCGAGACTCTCGAACATTGTACTTACAATATTATGTGTATTTAAGTGTACCCTTTCTTTTTTTTATAGAGCTGAGATAACAGGCGTGGGTTGCTGTGGAAAATTTAGGTTAATCAATCTAAATTTAATAATATGAATTATTCTTTATTGAAACATTCACGGGTCATTTAATTTATAAATGGTGATTCAAAGTAGAGCCCGGTCGAGACGAGATCTCGAAAAATCTCGTCTCGAATAAAACTGAGTTTTCGAGATCCGAGATTTTTTCGAGAATCTCGTTTCGAGTCTCGCTCGAAAGAAGCTCGAGATTCTCGATCTCGACTTCAAAAATTTTTCATGAAAACAGTGCTTTTCTTAACAAAGATTGCCAATTTTTGTAAAAAAATTCCTCCGGCGGTGCCTGTTGGCACCGCCAAACATCCTCCATTTTGGTCGCAATTTCTTAATAAATTGAGTTAAAAATTCAAATTTTCTCGGCGGCGCCTATCGGCACCGCCGTACCCCCCCCCCCCCCCCCCTCTCACTCCCAAAAGTAAATAAAAATTCTCAAAAACATTTTTGAACAATTTCATAACAAAAATGCTAAAAAATTCTAACATTTTCTCGCCGGCAGACAGCACATATGGTCAGACAATGCCCACCATTGAATTTTCCTTTGATTTTCAAAACCTTGCAAAATTTGGTGGAGTTTGGAGAATTTTGAATTAGATATTTTCATCAAAAAAATCTCGAATCTCGACTGTTCCGGCTCGAGATTTTTCGAGATCCGAGATTCTCGAGAAATCTCGTCTCGACATCTCGTCTCGAATAAAACTAAGTTTTTGAGATTTTTAGAGATCCGAGATTTTTTCGAGAATCTCGTCTCGAGTCTCGCTCGAAGCTCTAGTCCGGGCTCTAATTCAAAGTACTGATCTGATCACAAAATTACAAGGATTAATCAAAGAATTCGGACTAACAATTTAAAAAATAAACATTCTCAGTTTTAATCAACAACCACCAAATTCCATATAATTCAAAAAATTCCGATCAAATTTGCAGAAAGTCACGCACTAACTTTGGCGTATTGATCAGTCGGAGGTATAAATAGGCTGCAATTGCAGCTGTCAGCATTATTTGATTCAGAATTTTGTCCATCTTTTCCAACCCGATGCTTAAGACGAACGCGATCAGGCAGATTATGGTCAATGATGCCAGAAACAGTCCAAATTCATGGAGAAAATGGCGTCGGCTGCTTATCATTCGTTTATAACGACGTCGGAGTGCGGGCTTTTCTTTGCGTATAAGTGCCGCTAAAAAACTTAGATATGTAGCAGTTAGCCAAAAATGGACACTTTGTCCAAAAGGTGTCGACTCTTTGTCCGGGGTGACAATAAGCTCAAAATGCGTTCACAGTTTGTCAAAATACCCCCCCCCCCTACCAATTTTTAGGGATCCCAGCCCCAATTTCGACACTTTGACCAAAAAGTTGTCGACACTTTGTCTTAACCCAAAATTTCCACCATATTCGTGATCAGCACATCAAACTACCCCCAGTTCGAACCTCTCGGAATAAAGCGACGCGACTTTTTCGGAGTGGGAAGAGATGGAATGACGGAGCGGTGGAAGGGACTGATCACCCTGGGAAGCCCACCCTTCGGGAATGAAATGCTTATCGGTCTCCACCTCTCCCCGTGGGCAACCGGCTCCGCACCCCTGGCCTTAAATGCCAGCACCCTCCAGGGGCTCGGTATAACTGATAAATGGCTTATTACCATTTAAATTGCAGCTAAAGCAGATAAAAAGTTTTTAAAGTCTGTGGATGCGTTGTGTGTTTTAGCTAGGCGGAAAAAAATTCTAGAGCCTTCAAATAATGGCGTCTAAGCCAGGGATGTGCAGCACATGTCAAAATCAAACATCCGTGCCCACATTAGGTGATCATTCAGTGCTTGTTTAAATTTTGCAGACCTGGAACAGAACTGGAACAACACTTAAAAGACTGGAGAAGACTTTGCTGAATTTGTTGTCGTTGAAGCATATGATCAGCATTGCCTTCCTCTCTGTTGAACACTATCAGCCACAAATTCATGACCAACTGAACCATATCACTTGGCATTACCGCCGAATTTTGTGCCAACAAGTTTTGTACGGCATCTTTGGCCGGCCCGGCACTCATTTTTGCTTCAAGCATGCGCAGAATATTGTCGACTTTTGTGAGAGGCAAAATTTCAGCCAATGTGCCACCACCGTTTACGGCAATTTTTGCTTCCATTTCCTTCCGTTTCAAATTTTCAATCAATTTTTGGCCACCTGTTTGGAATGCCAATGTCACCTTTTCAACAAGTTCAGTGCCATCACTTAAGCTTTCGCCTTTTAGCAATGATTGGCAGCCATGCCCTTCTGCACCAAGCATAATCTTATTATTCGAATTATTTTTGAATCTTTCTCTAATATCTGGCATTCAGTGACGAGCATTGACTTTATCAGAAAACTTTTGTAAAATAAAATTAAAAATTTTAATGTTTAAAAAGGTTTACTAACTCCATTTGTTTGATCTGATTGCCATTTAGCTTGTCTTGAATGTATTTTTAAAATAAATACAAAAAATAATTATAATGATACCCGTCCATTCTTGGATCAGTTGCTGGAATTGGTTGATTTTCTGTAAATTTTTTTCTGAAAATTCTCTTTCCTAATGACGTTGACGTTAATTTGTGAGCTCGGACAATGGTAATGAACAACAGCAACAGTAACGAAAACGGCATATTTTTAGACTAAAAGTTATGGACCAAAAACGGGCGGTCTTTCCTTTGATTAAAAGGAATAAGAATTAATTATGTATTAAAATTTAAACGGTTAGAGTTAGGCCAAATAAAAAAAAGAAGTTAAATAGTGATGAAATTTTCAGACATTGAAATTGGTTTGTTGGGTGGAAATGTTTTGGAATCAATTAAAAATAAATAAATCTTTGCCAGCAAAGCATTGGACGTGACAAACAAAAATTGGCATGAATTGTGGGGATAGTATACGTGGATATATCCCGTCAATAATCTAAAAAAATTTTTAAGCCGCAATCCGCTATAATTTTTTCTTGATGGAGTTTCGTTTGTCGTCATCATGAGGCAAATTCAAAGCCATTTAAAAGATTTTAAAAATAGTATAAATTTTAGAGAATTGACAAGTCCGATATGAGTCGATATAATTAATATACAAAAAGGAAAACATTCCCACAAAATTGCATCAAAAATAATAAACAGGATAGTTTTTTAATAAAAATTTTCATCGATGATATTTGTTGTTTTCTCCCTCAGAAAACCAACAGAAGGGACCGATTTCCCTATTTTTCATATTTTCGTAATTTTAAGAAAAAAACATTTAACCAAAAACGGAAAGAATCATGCTCTTAGCCATATTCTTAATTTTCAAACCAAAAATAACTTTGAGTCTCGATTACCAAAATTCTTGAGATTCAACATGCGTAAGCGTATTCAAAATATTTTATGCTCAAAATGAACAGTGTATACTTTACCAATTTTATCGACAAATTGCTTTCTTATCATGTGAGGAGAGGTTTGAGGGAAAATGTTGAAAATATAAAAATATTTCTTAAAAATTTCACAAAAAAAAAGAAATGAAAAATTGGATGGTGTGTGAAATGAACAGATTTAAAATTACCAACAAAAAAAAAACAACAACCGGCGAGTTTAGTGATTTGTTTTCTTTTAAATTTGTCGGACAAAAAAAATGATAACAAAAAACGAATGAATGACAAGGACAAATTACACATGAAAGATGAGGAACAAACAAACAAATTGGGCGCGCGGGTCAAGGAGGAATGTTGTGCCCTGCGGGTCGGCTAAAAGATTTTGGCCACAAACGACAAAATTGGCCAAAATCTGTAATAAATAAATATGAAAAATGACAAAATCCAGCCCTAAATATGCAATTTTATAAATTAAATTTTTTTACGACAAAATATCAAGGTCTTTTTCTGCTTTTTATTAAAATGCATCTTCTGAAGAGGACGCAGAGGCTATTCGCAGGCGCTTTGCCTCGGGCGATCCGAAATCGCCGTCCGCGGTGCCGCCACTGTCTCCGCGTGTGTCCGGCTCATCAGCCGCCGGTGGCG
This sequence comes from Globodera pallida, assembly GCA_020449905.1. Classification (NCBI taxonomy): domain Eukaryota; kingdom Metazoa; phylum Nematoda; class Chromadorea; order Rhabditida; family Heteroderidae; genus Globodera; species Globodera pallida. The sequence continues at coordinate 167,143 of JAIXHY010000042.1, forward strand.
GTGCCGTTCTATTCAGTTGATGCTGCTGCTGTAGTGCATGCTCGCCTGCGGCATAATTGCCGTTGTCTGCCGTTACTTCGTCAACTCGCAACAAGACTGCCGACGCACTGCTGTCCTGTTCGCCGACGGGCGTCCGTGTCTGCGGTCGGCCTGAGGACAGCGCTGCGGGCGATGGGCCGGCGTTGACGAGCTGTAGTTGTTGATGATCCGGTGTTGAGGAACTGAAAAAATCCGGAGAATGTGCCGAGGGTTAATAGGTTAGATATTGCACGGTGAATGGTTTGCCTTAGCGTAGATGCGGATTGCCGATCGTCGCCACCGCCCCCATGCGGGGAGCACTTCAATTGGCCTACAACAACACGCAGTGACGAATCCATGCTGCTACGGTGGTGTGCCGGCACGGTTGGCCGGCGATGCGCGGCACCGCTCTCCTCCATGATTTCAATGTCCGAATCCAGCGCCACACGAGTCGCTGCTGGTTCCAATGAGGTTGTCACCGGCCCACCAATGGGCGTCATGTCCAACAATCGCTTCCGTGTCATGCGCATTGCATCAACTTAAATTTAATATCCAATACTGGCAGATTCTAGTTGGGATTGAATCGAGGGAATGTGCCGCCATCCTCACTTTCCACTGCTGTTGTATGCAATGTTGTTGAAGTTTCCGCTCCAACACCATCACCACCGCCATCTTGTTGTTGCTTCAATTGCTGCTGCTGTTGCATTTGTTGCTGATACTGCTGCAACTGGTGGTGCTTCTGCTGCAGTTGCAAATACTGCTGCTGCAACTGATGCGGCGTCATGTTGCCCGGGTAAAGACAGGGTAGCGGCACCGGCTGTTGCACTGTCAGATGTTGCGTCGTCGCCGCCGCCGCAGCACCGCCTCCGATTGACCCGCGACGCGTGTCTGTGCCGCTGCCTCCGGCGTTTGAAATGCCGATCAGACACTGCCGACTAAGGAAGCCCAGATCGCCACTAGCGGTCGTCAGTTGTGTGCCATCAGGAATGGTACCAGCGGCTATGGAGGCGGCATTACCGGCTAAAAACATGTAAAATATCATTAAAAATAGTAAATTTAATTTAAAAAAATATAGATAAATTTAAACTTTTTTTTAATATGTGATTTTATTGAACCACCTTGGACCATTGTGAGCGGTGCACTAGCCATGTTGCTGCTGTTAATACTGCAGTTGTTGGCAGTGGTTAGCTCACTCCGTGCCTTACGAAAGATAGGATCGATTGGGCGAGAAGAGTAGTCAATCTGATCAGTTTCGATTTAAAAGATTTTAACCAAATAAGTTGGACTTTATAAACCCAAAGCGTAGAGTAGGTTGAAAAATAATTCCTCCACTCTCTAATAATCCCCCACCTCATTTAACAGTTCGAATCCAATTCTATCACCTTTTTCCTGACGAGATATAACGGGGAAAATGGATAAACTATGAGTGTGTTCCAAGTGTACCCAGGAATTTTTTTCGGGGAAATTGGGTGAAATGAAGAAGAATTTCCTGATAGATGAACATATCGCCAAACAATTTGAAAAATAATCCCCCACTCTCTAAGAATCCCCCACTCTCTAAGTAGGTTAAAAAATAATCCCTCATGGGGGATTACAAGAGGTAATACGGTATATCCCTTGGTCAAAAGCTGCTACCGGTAGTCCATTCTGGTCGTAGTAGACAGCCATGCCCTGTCCTTGAAGTGTGGACTTTGCTGTCGTTAGCATATTGTTCATAAAATTCATCATCACGCTCGTTGGCATTGGCGTGCTGGTTGCATTGTTGTTAGCAATAGCTGTAACTGGTGCTAAACTAGCAGTACCAGCACCAACAGAAACACAACCACTGCCGCCGTTTGCCTGCTCCTTACCATTCATGTCTTAAAAAAGTTTTTTTTTTCTTCTTTTTAATGAAAATTTCTAAATGAAAAAATAATAGGTAATTATATGTCTAAATAAGTACTATAGTAAGCACTCACTTCCCAGCATGTACACACCGCTCTTCCGGCGTTGACTAAGCCCAACTCCGACCTCAAGTTCGGCCTGCTGCTGTTGTGCCGTCTTCACTCGTTGCTGCTGGATTTGTTGTCTATGCTGAAGCTGTTGCTGATTCAGCTCGGTGTTGTTGTTGTTGTTGTTGTTGTTTTGGCTGAACGTTTCCGTGTAGTGCATTTCAGTAGCGGCCAAAAGTGTCGGACAAGTGTCGCCTCCGGCGCTTTCCCCACGGGCAACGGGTTGAAGCAGTTCAGAACTGCTGACGTGTGGTTGAATTGCAGCGGAAAGCTGGACCAAGTGCTGCTGCTGTTGCTGAGCGGTTGATTGGAGATGTACTGGTTGAAGTCCAACTGAGCCGTTAGTTAGCGAACGCTGCTGAATGGCATTAGCCTAAGATGGAAAAAATAATAAATTAAAACAATACAGAAAAATAGGATTGAACCCCGACCCCGACATTTTGGAGGACACCGCGATCTGCCCAACAATCCCTGACATCTACTTCCCCGAAAGGTCGGGGCTAAACACCTACAAAAAAAAACAAAGTTTGTCACCAAATGATTGTTGTTGTTGTTGCTGTTGCCAAATGCGGCCGAAAGTTGCGCCGGCGTCATCGTCAAACTGTTTGTTCCAGTTGCGCCAGCATTGTTCTGTTGATGTTGTTGCTGAAGCTGTTGCTGTTGCTGGAGCAACTGCTGATGCAGAAACTGTTGATATTGCTGCTGCTGTTGTTGAACCGATGTGGCAGCGTTAGGAGTCAATTGGGCACCTGCGCAGCCGCCTGGGCCGGACGCGCCCAGTGTGATCAAACCTCCGCCGCCACCACCGTTGCCTTAAATTTCAATATTTTAAAAATTGTAAGCAGAACAGAAAAAATTGAAACATCAAAATTTCTTTTTTACATTGTCACCAATTCTTGAAAATTTTGAATCACAACGCCACGTCCAAGTGTTGATTGATTTTTTCTTCAAAAATTTCGATCCTAATTTATTCATAGAGCCCACCATCTCCACCCCCGCCGCCCGCAGTTGCAGTTGCCATTGACACAGTGTTCAGATTGGTAGCCATTTCGTCCAGCCGCTTCTGCAACTCATTGTTCATCGCCTCGGGGGAGCGCAGTGCGCTCAACCCGCGCTGCTTTAACTCGTTGAGCTCAACCTGCAAGTCAGTCTGATCCAAGCATATTTATGAATATCCTTGAAGAACACTTATGTAGTTAATTTTTAAAAAGTTTAAACCCAAAAAATTAATATTTTACAAGTGAACAATTTTTTCAAATTTAGCACAATTAATAGTTTTTATTTTGAATCTGTAGCTTACATTCAGCGGGTTGACGATGGATGCCAGTGACTGTTTCCGTGGTGCCGGATCCACTGGTACAGCAGTTGATGATTTTGGCGATGCCGAATTTGCCAATTGGTGCCCGTTGGCACTGCCCCTGCCCCCATTTGTACCTCCGTTTGACTGCGGCGTACTGTTGGCGGACCCGCGAAAACGTTCACCTTAAAACGGCATTTTCTTCAAATGTAATTGAAATTAGTGGTACAAAAATTTTAAATTTATTTTACCCTGCGCACTGTTGACGTTGTTGGAGTTGCCGCCATTACCCCCCATTTGTGTGTTGTTTGGCGTTGAATTTGTCGATGTGCCAGACATTGTACGTGCCGTTGTTGTTTGCGCTGTTGTTGTTGATGTTGTTGGTGGCATTGGCAACTTGTTGCTGCTGCTGTTGCTGAACTAACTGCTGCTGATGTTGACGTAACAGCTAGAATGCGATTGGTTTGAATATAAATGTTATGACAAATTTGGCAGAATACCAGATTTTTAAGTTAAAAAATGCTAAAATTCCAAAAAAACATTATTTTTTTGAAGTTGATTAACTTCTACAACCTCGTTGGCGTTCTGTTGTTGTTGTAGCTGCTGCTGATGTTGTTGCTGTCCATGGTGCTGTTGAGTTTGTTGTTGGTGTTGTTGAGCATGCGCAGCTGCCAAATTTTGTTGTTGCTGTTGCAGAAACAACTGTTGCATAAATTGAGCATTTTGTTGAGGTTGGTGCTGTTGTTGTTGTTGTTGTTGGTGTCTCAACTGAGCTGCCTGTTGGCCAACAACTACTGAATATTAATTTGTTCTAATTGTTCATATACCATCCTATTAAATTAAAACCTCCGCCTGCCCCAGTGCCACTTTCTGAAGTGTCGCCCGCGGTGACAACACTCCCAATTCCAAGAGCGCATTTCTGTTGCTGTTGTTGCTGTTGAGTTGCAGCGTTCATCATTGCAGCCTGGCAATAAAATAATGTTTATATTCTATTGGCTAAACGGGAGTTAACTTATTTACTCATCACAGATTAAGTATAAGCCACTTTAATCGGTGTCCTCCTTACTAGTTGGCTCATTTGCAGTGAATGTTGTGACCCGGGGGCGCCGAGTCCCGCGGTTTGTTGCAGCAATTGTTGTGTGCCACCGGTGGCCCCCGCCGATGCCGTCTTTTCCAGTTGATGAAGCAATTGCAAGGGCATCACTTTGGGCTCTGAACTGTATTAAAACTACAATATTAAAATAGTTTTAAACCTATAGTTTTCAATTTTACTGATTGATTTTTAACTTGAATTTTAGCTTTTCAAATTAGATTGCACCAATTTTTACCCTTAATATTCAATGAATTTTTTTAAAGCTTATAGTTTTCAATTTTAATTATTGGGTTTTAATTGAATTTTAGCTTAATTAGATTGAACCAATTTTTACCCTTAATTATTCAATGATTTAGAACGAACGATACGTTGCGAGACGTGCTTATTTAATTTTAAATTGTTTAACACCTGCTGCTGTTAATTTCAAATGTTGTTGTTGTTGTTGTGGTGATTGTTGCGGCGGGTTGCCTTCATCATCACCAATTACCCGTCCATTAATGTTATTAATGATGCTATTTTCATTGCCATTTCCGCCATCAAATTCATTTGGTCTTTTGCCCTTGTGCGCTCTTCCAATAATGCCAGTGCCATTTTCACCGGGTTTTCCTCCCCTTTTTATTTTTGGCACATTTTTCTTTTCCTCTCCTCCACTCTCTCCGAATCCAGAGTTATTTTGTCGCAAAAAATGTTGCTGCTGTTGTCCTGACATTAGCAGTAAAAATTCAGGTGAATTTTATGTCCATAAATAAAATGTTTTAAATATTTTGATTAACTCAAGTTTGAATTCTATAATATTTTAAATGTCGAAGCTTTCGTCGCAACCTGCCAATGCTGTCATTGGCACTCTTGGCATTGCCATCATTATCGAGTTCGGAGGTGCCGGGCTCAGTGTACTGCTCGAATTAATGCCGCCCCCACTGTTGGTGTTGATCATCCCTCCAACAAATTGATTATTGCTAGAGGGCATCATGTTGATCATCGCCCCAGGCGGAATGATGGCCACCATTCCGCCCGGCTGGTGGGCACCGCTTCCCAGCATTGGGCTCATCATCATCATTGCTTGCTGGTGGTTCAGTGCCATAATGCAATTTCCGGTGCCTACCCATGCCACCACCAACGACTGGCCGAAATGCGCCACTACCTCCGCCAACGATACTTGTACCTAGACCCCGACAGAGTAGCGGCTTTTTTCAAACTTTTGTTTGGTTATGAGTAAGAACGCTTTGAAGCTTCTCTAGCTTCAGCCAGTGATGTTCGAGATAAAGTTGCCGATTGAGCTCGAGAATTAGCCTGATTGATGCTCATGAAACCGATACCAAAATGAGTCGAAGGCATCTCGAACATCATCAACTAACTCTGTCAGCGTCTACCTCCACTAAAAAGTTGTTGGTGCTGCTGTTGTGCAGCTGCTGTTAATGTCGTCGATGTTGTCGTGGTTGTGCCCAGCAACAGGTTTGTACCGCCGCTCTGATTGATGCCCGGCGTTGACGCCATTGTGCCACCGCCATTGGTGCCATTATTGTTGTTGTTCTCCCCTCCGGCAACCGCCCCTCCTACGCTACAAATAGCGCTACTATTTGCCAAATTTAAACTTAGTGTGATGGATGGCCCCCCCCACCCAATGTTTTTTGAAAAACAATATAACACGGCTTGCCAATGCAGTACAACAGCCACAACATGCTTATTTTGACTATGTAAGAGGAACCAAACAAATCTAACAATTGCTTTTTGTTGTTTAACATTTTGCTCGTTAAGCAAATACAGTTAATGCTTTTATTTATTTATTTTTAAAATGAAATTTATTTTTGTGCATTTTTAAATGAACTAAAACTCACTTTAGCATCGGCTGTTGAGCAGCCAACAGTTTCTGGTGCATTTGGAGTTGTTCAGTAGCATTTGCCAACCTTCCAAAAAAGGACAACCAATATAGCATTTAATTCTTTTTATTAAAAGTGCTATTTTATTTTTAGTTCTTCATAAATATTTTCACTAAAACTAACTCTTGAGCACCGGCAGCTTGTTGTCCCGCGGCGTTTTGTTGCTGAAGCAGTGCAAACTGTTGTTGATGCTGCTGATGCTGGTTGAGTTTGTGAGCTGTTGAATAAATTTTTTACATAATTTAAAGGCTTAGTTTTGCCTTTTTATGTGATTACACCTGATATGCTGTTTAAGCAGAATAGCACGCGCATGTTGGACACCAAAATTGAAGAAGAAGCGCAGCGTGTTGAATGTCGCGCAGTGGCAAGTCCATCCCGTTCGGCATCGCGCTGGGCAACGCGTCCAGGTTGACTCGCTGGTAGGTGGGAATGTCGAAATACGGAATGTTCACGATGGGCTAAAAGAAAGTGGTCAAATGGGATAGTTCAAATTGAATAAAAAAAATCACATAAAAGATGGGCCATGCTAATGACGGTATGGGCAGTTGCTGCTGCTGCACTGCTTGCACAGGTGCTGGTGTAACAACAGTCGATGCAGCGTTCTGCTGGTGCTGTTGTTGCTGCTGCTGCTGCTGACTGGAAACCACTAAATGTTGTTGCTGTTGTTGTTGTTGTTGTGCTGCTGCTGCTACCTATCATTAGACAAGACCGAAATTTGTGACTTAAAATTGGATTCAGAATTTTTTTTTTGGCTGATTAAATGAAGCCGAATACCAAAGCACCGCGCGCTACCTGTTGCTGGTGCAGGTTAGCTGCAAGTGCGTTTGCGGACATGCCTGCAGCAGCAGTAGTCACTGGCGCTGTTACGGCACCAGCGCCTGCAGCGTTGTGATGCTGGTGTTGTTGTTGTGCCGCGGCTGCCGCAGCGGCCAGTTGCGCTTGGGCAGCAAACGCGGCGGCCATCGGATGTGCAACAGAAGCGGCATTTTGTTGTTGTTGTTGTTGTTGTTGCTGCTGCTGCTGCTGCTGCTGCTGCTGCTGCATTTGTTGCAGCATACCGGTTGCCACAACACCTCCTGCAGCGGCGGCATGCGAATGCTGGTGAGCTGCCATGAGGCCTGGAGGCAGAAAATGTTGCAAATAAATCCAAAATATTTAAAATTTTCAATAATTTGCTGAAAAACTTTATTTTCACATAAAGCCATGCCTAATTGCAAGTGTTGCGCAACACCGCCTGGGACACCAGTGCCGGCGGGGCCCGTTTCCGCCGCCCCGATTGCAGCAGCGTGTGCGGCCTGCAACGCGGCCACATTTACCGCTGTTCCGGCATGGTGCTGATGGTGGTGGTGCGGATGATGGTGCTGAGAGGTGACGGCGAGCATTTGCTGCTGTTGTTGCAGTGAGGCGAGTTGTTGCTGGAATTTTAAATTCTCAATTTTTAAAAATCCCCTTTTAGTGTCACCCATTATAAGATATTTCAATTTAAAGTGCAAGGCATACAGCAATACATCATAATACCCAATTTAAGATGGGCGAGAATAGAAAAATAAGCTTGATCAATCGGAATTCAAGGAGAGTCTTGGGCCAATAAGTTTTAATTAAATCTACTTCCAAAACACTTGCTATATTTTAAGGCAATTTTTCAGAATTGTTTTTTATTTTAAAATAATTTCTAATCATTAAAAACAGAATTTTTGACAGTCTCGGCATTTTGTTCTCACGCTGTTCAGGGTTGCCTGAGTTGACACATTGCCTGCAGCAATGGCACCGGCTGAAAATGTTTGCTGTTGGGTTGGGCTGACCCCGTTGGCAACATTAGACGGAGGTTGCCAAAAGAAGCGGGACATTTTGCAGAACACAACAAAAATGCGAAGTTTCAGTGAAAGAAGGCAAACAAAATTTATTTAAAAAATACGTTTGATGATGCCGATGGAATAAATAAATCAACAAATCCTTAATTCTCTTTTATAATAGGGAGCATAAAACCGGCCAGTTTCAATCTAAAATCTTAGTACTACTCGAAAGCTCTAAGTCTTTAGAATATTTGTGCAAGTATAAGCTAATTGATCAAGTAGCTTGCAAAAATGTTACAGACCACTGATCCAAATTTTCGGACATTTTATTTTCTGACAGTCTCAAAAGTTAATGCAGCATTTAGTCCGCTTAATCATTAATTCTACAGCACTTAAGCTTTTGAATGTTCCTAAATTTGTAAAATTTGCTTGTCAAGGAAAGGAGTTTTGATGTTTGAAAGGTGTCAAAATTGCTCGGGGGGAAACTGCGCGGGGGGGGGGGGGGGAGGGGGGGGAGGGACGAGCAGTACCGAACTAAATTAGGCTGTTCCTGGTGGTTTAAAACATTTTCACGCGTTTTTAAGGCCATAGGATTGATGTTGAATCAGTTAATTTCGGTAAAAGTTCAGAGATAATGGGCATCGCCCAGTTCCAATACCCGAATTGCAGATTGCAGCTCACACCCTTGACTTATTTGGGAACGCACGCATACCAGTAAAAGATAATGGGTCCATAAAAGTGGGGGGGGGGGGGTGGTGTCAGACGATCTCTCTCTTTTTATTGGGAAATTGAGCAGCAAATTTTTCGGAATTCCGGTAGGGTGAACTGAACTGATGGACTGGGGCACGTCTCTACTTTTGAGACAAGGACGGACGAGAGTGGTTGTTATACACATATGAGTAGGGCCAATTGGGGCGAATGGCTGTGGCCAAGATTTGCTGATATAAATAGTTATTAAGTAAGGAAATGAATGAATGATACATTAGCGGAGAAAAAAAATGAAAAGCCAAATGCATTTGTCAATGACGACAATAAGATGTGGGCGCATTGGCATATAGTTTTGTACATAGAGGTAATTTCATGATAATTGTATTTTATATTATTTATGTACATTTTTATTATTCCCAATTTAGGCAAATTTAGCAAGCAGTGCCATTCAATTTAAACCAGATGCTCATAGAAATGGATGTGCTTGATAAAATAAAAATCACCATTTGTGTGCACAACAGAATCGGCACGCCACCTACAAATTCATGGGGAAAAAACTGCCCAAGGCCTGAAAGAGAGTGGTGGAAGAGAGGAAAATGAATGATGGAGAGAGTGGGTGGATTGGATGAAAGTACTTAACCCAAATAAAAGGTGCATTTTGGTGTAAATAATGCTAATGGCTAAATGAATGAATATGCTTAAAATGTGAGCGCCAATTGTGTGTAAATAGAGAAGAACATTGTTTGCTCACCTGTAGCGCCACAACACCTGCTGCTGCTGCCGCAGCAGACGTCGCGCCTCCAGCAGCTGGCGCAACGCCCGAGGCGCTTGTCGTCGTTGACGATGCCAAAAGCGCTGCGGTGGCGGCTGCCAAATGCTGAGGCACGGGTGCGGGCGGCACAGAAGCGCCAACATTGTTGCTAGTGCTAGTGCTGACAGCTGCCGCAGTCGGCGGCATAGCACTGGTGGCGCCAGCCGACGAAACCAAAGCTGACGATAGTGATGAGTTGGCAGAGTTCATGGCGGACGAGGAGGAGGAGGAGGATGTGCTGTTGTTGTTGACCTGCTGGATGATGGGGCAGAAGCATTGAAAGCATTTTTTTAATGAGTTGGATCTTTTTTTTCTCTCTTTTGTAACTGTCGCAAAATCGATCTTTGAATAATTTTATTTGCCCCTAAAAAAGCTGAACAAACAAACATTGGGTGTGTCTTTTCACCACCATTTGCCAGCAGCAAACATTTATATAAATGTTTAAGCTGAACAAACATAAAGCGCCCCCGAGGCAGTAAAATATGATCGATCGCCTACGCGCCAATGTTTTAGGGCTTGTGATTGGAAATGGCTTATCAAAAATTACTATTTTTTAGCGTTGTCTTATATAAATGGGAAGGAAGGTGTGGGTGGAGAGGTAAAGGAAGCAAAAAATATTATATTAAAAAAACAAGAATTTGGATGATTAGGCAAATCAATGTCTTAAAAAAGTACTTTTGGAAATAAACAAAAATGTTTCAAAAAGGTTTTTCAAAAATACATAAAATAAAATGCTAAGAACTCTGTTCAATTTTATGTTGGTCAAATGCAGAGCGACTATTATTCATAATTTCTTTGAAATCTTTTAAATTTTCCATTTTCTTAATAACTCTTATTTAAATAATCTTTTAAAAATTTATATCTTATTTATATTTTATAATAATAATTCATTTTGATTTCAATTTTTTCAAAAATTCCAATTAATTTTCCTCATTTATCCGTTCAACGAATTGCTTGACAAACAAACAAAGCGTTATTTTCAGCAGATGTTTTGTGTTTCCATCTGCGAGACCATTGGGTGCTAGCCAACTAATTGCCCCTCAATTAACGCTTTTCGGCATTGAGAGTGGTTTGGTGGACTTTTTTGTTGACACAAAAATGCGACGAATGCGGAAATTTTTGATTGGTAAAATATACTGTACATATTATTTGTTTGGATAGCTTTACACATTTTTTGTGGGCAGTAAATTTTCAAAGGCTTCAATTATTGCCCCTGGATTTGAGGGCTTTAAAACTCAAAAAACAAAAATAATTGATTTTTTTAATTGCCCACCTGCTGCATTTGCTGTAGAATGTGCAGCATTTGGCCAAGCGGAATGCCCGCCTGGGTGGCATTTTGTAGGATGGCCTCAATGGAGGAGGGCATTTCCATCACACAATGGCACAAAAGGCTGAAGAATAAAGGGTGTCAATTCAAATCAACGGAAAAGATTCTGTCGTTGATGGCGCATGCTTTTTTGGCTAAATCTAAAAAAAGAAAATTTAGTAATCAAAATGAGCCTTCCGTATTGATTTGAATTTGCGTGAAAAAATTCAGCTCATCTGATTCCCGGAACAAAATTAAATATTCTTCTCGGGATTTTTGTTAGAATTAATTTGGGAGATTTTTTTTTCACAATTAAATGAATGTTCTTTCTTGAATGTTGGTTGATATGGGAGACTTTTATGCTTTTTTGTTGTTCGGGATTGGCATAGGGATTAGCCGACGAGAGGAATTATGGTCAAAAGATTGGCATCGGTGTGCCGAGAATCCCTTTTTTCCTCAGGGGATGTGATGTATGATGATGAACAAGATAAATAAATAAATTTACACTTGGATGGCATGGATTTGTGTTGGCATTTTCAAAGAACTTTTAAATGTTGAGCCCAGTTATTTGATGTTGCAAAATGCCTAACGCCTGTGTAAGCTCCGGTTCTAAGCTAAATAACGTGACTCGATTAACGGTTTAATAAATTTAAGTTTATATATTAATTCATTTAATGGTAAGTGCACAATTTAATGCGAAGTTTCTTTCGGAAAAAAACTTGCACAAAATGAGCATGACTATGATTGATGTCTGAAGGCCTAAGGATTTAAAAGCAGCTTTAATGCTCCTTAATCCGTAGATGTCATCTTTTAATTTTGGCACATTGGCAAAAAAGACCAATGATCAAACAAACTTTTGCTCTTTAACAATCATTAAATATATTTTAAAGTTCAGTGATTTAATACAAATGATCACATTTAGATTACCTATTTAAATTGATTTATTTTTTTCTGTTTTTAGTGATGTGGTTTTTATTTGAGCATATGGTTTTGAATTCTCAAGTTTTTATTGGAAAATCGATCAATTTAAAGTCTTCAGGTCAATTTTTAATGAATTTTTGATTGACCTAAATAATTTCAGCCCTGATAGATAAGAGGTTCATGCGAAAAACAAAAACTATCATGGGACTGATAAAGTGTAGGGAAAGGAATTCGTGACAAAAAAGAATTAATACTTTTATTTTAAAATGCGAAATCGGTAAATTGTAAAGATAAAAGGAGATTTTTATTGTGCAATGTGAACTGGAATGATCGACGTCATTGGCCAATTTATGTTTTTTGAAATAACAACGGGTGGAATTTTGATCAAATTTAATTTAATTTTGTCTAAATTCTATAAAAAAGATATAATTTTTGTCCAACTGACTGATCAAATCCTGTAGAAATTTTGAAAGTCAAACCAGTTCGGAGTGACAAAACTGATCGGGTTCTGAATTGAGAATTTTTTGACTCGTAAAAAAATCGTTTGATTTGGTGGTTACATAAATGACATTGACTCAATGAGCGCAAATATTTTTTCATTTTTGCGATGTTTTGATCGGCCTGTCACAAATTGATTAATTTGGCGATCGGCTGTCAGAACGATGCTCATATATTTTTTACCAGGGTTACTGTCAGCAGTCCTCTCTCCCCCCTCGGGAGTTTTATTTTTTCATTGAAAATTACGCGGAAATTATTTTAGTCAATGAAAGTAATTAATCGGTTTAAGTCGTCTGTACATTCATTGAAATTTTCATTTTTTTGAATTTTTTTGGCAAAAACCTTTTAAAATTTTTTTGGTAATGGTAAGCCTCGGGGGTTTATTGTTTGAAAATTTTTATTTTAAAAAGTTTTGGTGGCAGTAATATAATTACACTTAATTAATTAATATGAGCATTTATGTGTAAAGCGTACAATTTATGGAGTCATACTGCGCAAAATTTATGAATTAATTTAAGAGAGGAGAGTATATACAAAGAACCAAAATTTATGCCGATTAAAAAACTAAATAAAATGGCTTACACATAAAATGGCAATAAAAGGAAAATGCGCAAAACAGACTAAAAAGTGTCAGATTGTTTAATAATTTTCTCAAAACATTGTATAAACATAAAAACGGAAAAAATGATCATTGGGGTGTTCAAGAGTCTTAATGTTAAGGCTTGAATATAAGCCTTTTTGAATTTTCTTGGAATTTTTGTTTAAAATTGCCCAAAATGTAACAATATTTTCTCATTTTTTATCCAAATTTCAAAAATTTTAAAGCTATTTTCTTAACAAATGGATAAAAAATTCAAAATTTTCCCGGCATCGCCGATTCCTCCCATTCCTAAAAAGCTTCAAAAATTACCACCATGCATTTTGAATGTCACGAAAAGCATCAAACTGCTGCTTTGAAAGAAAAATTCATTGGAAACAAAAAAAACATTTCACGCATTCTCGTGAATAAATTGTTAAAAAAATGTGTTGTCCCTTTATTTGACCTGCAAAATCTTTATTTTTTTATATCTTGGTCCTTTTATTTTTACTTTGGCCTTATGACAGACACCCCTGTCCTTATCTCGTACTTGCGTCTTAATTTAAAAATTTTGGGACTGCCTTGAAAAATGAGGTCCTCAAAGGTTATTGTCCGGAAAAAAACTGGTGGTACGTATAAATAAAAGCACATTTTGTAGCCTTAACCGTACTTTAGAAAAGTATAAAATGCTCTTATTATGACGATGTAGGTAGAGAGAGGCTGTATTGATGACGATGATGATGAGGTAATGATGCTGAAAATGTTACACAAACACTCCGCAAAAAATCCTTTCGTATCTATCAACCCTTAAATATCTGCCATTTTCTCTACAAATTTTAAACTTTTCTCCCAACCCCCCCCCACCCCCCCACCCCCCCCCCGTGCGAAGTGTACGCGCAGTGAGGAGGAGGAGGGGGCGGATTCCGTGAGATTTATGTCATATATTGTATAGTTTGGATGTTGTAGAAAGGTTGGTGGTGGATGCGAATGAGTGATGAGAAAAACCGGATTTTTTTTTTGAAAAATTGGACGAAATTGCTCTCCTTCCGACCTCATACATATTTCCCAAAATTTCCTGCCCCCCCCCCCCTTTTATCGAGAGAATTAAATGTGGAAATATAAAAATTCCCCCTTTTTTCGTTCATTGCGCAATTTGAAGCAAATGTGTAGGGGGAAGAGAAGATGTGGGTGTAATAATCATTTATTAGTGACGGACGGATACAGCGCAGGACAATTGAGCGCCAATCAGTTTTGAGTGCCAGCCCAAAATATAAAAGTTTTTTGATCAGTTTTTTTAAAAAAACGTTGATCAGTGAAAAAGTAGGGAAGGCAGGGGTGCCAACTCACTTTCGAGAAAATATGGCAACCGGTTCCAAAAATATGGCATTTTTATGGCATCAAGGGGTCAAAAATATGGCATTTATGGCAGTTTTCTTAAGAAATTAAAAAAAAATTTTTTTTTTTGAGAATTCTGCTTTACTTCTGCTGGGGGGGGGGGGGGGGAGGGGGTCGGCGGTGCCGATAGGCGCCACCGAGAAAATTTTGAATTTTTTACTCAATTTGTTAAAAACTCCGTAAAATTAAAATTTTTCAAGGGGTGGAATTATGGCAAAAAATATGGCAAATTTCAAAATTATGGCATTTGCCATAAAAATAGGGCATTTTGGCACCCCTGGGGAAGAGGTGGTAGATAATAATCGGTGAATCGGCGGACACTACTGATGCTTAAATCCAATATTCAACTTAAGCAATTTGTTCAACCATTAAAAGCATTTAAAATTTTGTAGCTTTTCCCAATGTGATCTGGGGCCCTTGAGAGGGGCGATCGCAAAATTCCGCCCCCGGGGTGTAATAAATTCTCCCGTTTCATTGTTATTCTCGAAGGAAAATTACACACAAAATGAAAGGAGAGCCCCCCGCAGCGGGGATTAATTGGAGGGCCGGCCCCAAAATAATTTCGGGCGTGGAAGGAGACATTAAACAGTGAATTTTGTGGGACTTCGTCAAGAAATCACTCACTAATTAATTTGATAATAGATAATGACACTTTCAAGCGAGGGAATAAAACGTAATTAACTTTTTATCAACAATTTTTTGGACCGGATTTTCTGTACCAAATATAGTAAGATGAAATACGAGAATGGTGATGAGATTTTGACGAGCCGAGAAACTTAAAAAAGCTTGAATCACAGTTTATGAAATTTCGCGTCTAGCACAAACAGTAACGAGACAACTAAATAACTCGAAATAAAATTTCTTTTTTTTTGTTGAAATAAAAATCTCTTTTTTTGTTGAAATTTCAAATCTATCAAACTTAGTTCTTCTTACAAATAGCTCCAAAATATAATGCTTTTTAAGTGCACACAAAGTGCCGAGTCGCGTCGTTACTCAAAAATGGGCATAAATGTGCCGGGGATGGATTATTTTTGATTTTGATGAATAATGGTGCCGCGTAAGAAGGGATTTGTTTGTCCGGAATGTGGAAATGGAGTTAGTGGTGTGAGTCCCCCCCCCGTCCCCGTAGGCGTCACCAATCCGTTAATTGTCTTGCTCGAAAGACATTAATCCTCCCCCCCCCCTTCCCTCCTCTCCCCGCCCACAACCATCACCGCCATTCCCGCCAGGGGGGTTAATCGCTGCCAATAATATTTTGTCGAGAATTTCGCATTTTGCATCTTTTAAGGCGGGGATATCGTGGGACGACAGACAGACAGACGGTGAAAAACCGCAAGAGATAAGCCAAACTTTCATTAACGTCGGGAGTTATTGAAAAGACCATTGAGGAAGAATTAATTTGAAGATTAATATGCTCGTAATGCATAGATAAAAATTACTTGATAATGTTTTATTCATTTTTGATGGTTGGCTTATCTTTTTTGATTGAATGACATTTTAGATTTTTCTTATTTTTATTTAACAAAATTAAAATTTCGATAGTCCTTAAAAATTGGACAAAATATGTAAATGGTAAATTCGGTGTGAATGTGCGTCGTTAGCACAAAATTGGCCCGATGTTTGCGTAGCCCCGGGGGTATAAAACTCAAATGGTGACGTGGACATGCCTTCCGGGAAAATATCAATTTTGATGTTTAAGCGGCTGGAATCATTGTAGTCCCAGGCCGCTTACAATAAATCATCAATGACACACATTTGTTAGTTTAAGAAAATGCAACCAAAATGTAAATTTGATATTTAATAAATAATAAAATTAAGATTAAAAGCTTCGTCACTCTCAGAGAATGGAGCAATCAGATGAAGGCAATGGAATGGGTCCACAATTTTCTTATCAATTTTTTTTTTGTTGCTTTGCGGGGCAACCACAATTGATTTTCGCTGTGCTCGGATGGTGAGTTTGTGCAGCAATTTGGTATGCAAATCACGCGATGGCCTTTTTTTCTCTCTCGAACACAAAATTTGAATAAACATATCGGGCAGTAATGGAATGAACATGATTAATATTATGACATTAAAACACAACTTTTATAAAGAGCAATAAAGATTATAATATAATTTTATTTTGAACATACAGATCAAGACTGATCGAGCCAAAGTTTTGAGCCCGTTTTATGAAAAACTAGGAAAATTTTGGGGTTCAAAAAACACAGGAAGAAAATAAGTAAAATGACCTCTAAAAAGGCCTAAAAATTGGTAAAAATGTGAACGGAACTTTTCTTTAAAAGAAAGCAATTTGGAGGAAGTCAAAAATATAATAACTTATCTAACAAAAATTGGGTTTAAATCGAATTAAAATAAATATTATCTGGAAAAAAAATAGATAAAAAAATTTAAATATTTCGAAGTCGGTTTTAAAAAAGTACGATTTAAAAAAATTTAGAGCAAATACACTTACGAAATATGCGAGCTCAACCTAAATTCTCTCCAACAAAAAGTGCAAGCTTCTTGATGATTTATTTGGTCATTCAAACCGAATTTTCACAACGAAATTTTCACAGCTTTTGTCATCAAATTTACGCTGACAAATGAGTTTGCGCAGCCTATGCAAAATTCGCAAATAAGACAACAAAAAAATTTGTCCTAAGCAAATAAATGCGGTGAAGAGGCTTCGAAAATTGTTTGGCCACGAAAATGGGTTTGGCATCCAACATTTGCTCAGTATCAACAAATGAACTCAACAAAATGCGAGTGTCGGGACATTGGTTGCTTATTTCGCAATAATTGAAAAAAATATGATCAAAAAGTTTAGGTAATCAAAAAGCACCTTTTTAACAGGGAACCTTTCAAAACCGTTGTTGTGTCGCCTAAACCACAGCCCATAAAATTTTTGATCGATTTTATGGTACATGTTTTGTAAAGTTTAAAAAATTTTTCAGGGTGATTCTAGAACACAAAGTTTTTTATAGAAGTTCCGGGGCTGTCCAAGAAAAGTTTTTTCCAAATTTATGTATGGGTTCACTGGTCTCTCAGCACCTTCCCTCCCCCCCCCCCCCCGGTCCCCCGGGTCCCGAAAGTCCCGCTCTTCCCCATCAAACAGTCTTGTCCCAAGGTCGATGATCTTCGTTCGGTGCATGGGGGTCTCGTTCGCTCTTGACATAATTGTAAAAAAATGATGACACAAAAAATGTTGTCCGTAGTTTGTTCAAAAATGCATTTTTGCACAAAATGGCAAGAAACGAAATTAATATGGTGAGAAAGAGATTACTACATGATGGAATTAATTTTTAATTTTATGAAAAAAAAAATTAAAATTATTTGAATGCTGCCATTTTGGGAATCAAAATGATTTGTGAAAAAAGTTTCTCTAACATTTTGTCACAATCAGGCATGTCCATGGATATCCGGAGGCCCGGATATCCGCGGAACTACCCGGATATGGATGGATATGGATAAGGAATTGACGGATACGAATGGATACGGATATGAAAAATCCACTTATCCGGATATATCCGCTGTATATCCACGGATATCCGGATAACCGATACGAATTTCGAAAAATAAGACAGTTACAAAGGGGTACGGATTCAAAAGGCACGGATAATCCGGACACGGATTAAAAAATTGTACCCATGGACATCCCTGGTCACAATACATATGCCTGTGATTTATGCATTGCAATTAAATAATAATTACCCCTCAAGGGCGCAGGGATAGATTGATTACATTTTTTTAAAAATGGTTTGGAATCTGGTATAATATTTGTATTATCAAATCTTAGGGGTTACTGATTTTTTTTTAGCCTCTAGAATTTCTGTCAAAATCTTTTTAATTTAATTAGCATTTTTATTCAAATGAGGCTCATATGAATATTTGAGTTTAGCTCCCTCGGGATTTGACAAAACATTCTTGTTTAATTCATAATGATATTGAATGGATTATAAATAATTGTCCCCTTGGGGGCTTTATGTCACAAATTGCATTTGGGGGCTTATTAAAGGAGTGAGTGTTCATGAAAAGTTTGCATGCCTTTGTCTGTATGCTTCCTCGTCCAACGGCATTTCTCAAAAAGCCATTTGGCAAACACTCAAGCACAAAAACAATAATGTGCTTTTCGGAGAAAGAATTTTTTTGGAGAGGCGGGCGCAAATGTTTTCCAACCGTCAAAAAGTGTGTAAATAAAGAGAAATTTGAACAAAGCAGATGGCGGAGGCGTTTAGCGATATGATCCGACCCAACCTATTTTTTTTGTTTAAATAAAATATTTATTTTACATACTTTATGTAAATATTTATTAATAAATTTAACTGTCACAGAACTTCTGGAGTTCAATTGTTTTTGGTTCGATTTAAAATAAATTCAGTTTCTAACATTTCTTTTACGGTTCAACAATGCTGGTTAGCCGAGGAATTTTCAGACATCAATCAATCAACTTTTAGTAACAATATGTTTTATATTATTGTGACGACCTTGTGCCTTGCTGGAGGACGAGAATGTGAAGGGGGTGCTACGTTGCCAACAACACTGACTGATTAATAAAGAGTTTGGCGGCAGTGAGTAACCGGCAGTTTGGATATGGTATGGGGGAGGCTGGAAATGTCTGGTTGTGTTGGCTGAGGTTCAAAGGTGGACTTCGGCATGGCATTTCTTAGTAGGGACCAACATTTTGTGGGCCTTGTGTTTGGGAGGGAATGGCATGCATGGACAAAGGTTTTCGGAAATAGCATGTCAGGGGTGACATGTTGAGGTCGGCATTGAGAAACGCTCGGGAACGGCATACCCATGGCCTGGTGGTTTTCAGGGATAGAATGTCAGGGGTGCCCAGTCCTTTCAAGCACGGTATTTCTCGAATTGATTTGCAATTTATTTTTGGAGACGGCATGTCGGGAATGGCATTTCTTCGGGGATGGCATTTTACCGGGAACGTTAGGTAGGTGAGATAAAAGATCAAAGATTATTAGTGGCATAAATATGAAGATTTTAGAGAATTGTATTATTGACACAAGGTTTAAACTGTAAAAAGATAGAATATTTGGGTCATCATCGCACTAAATTTAGTCCGATTTTTACCTATAAATTACTGAAATTGCGTGGGATGGCGCTGAAAAAGCGGATAAACAAATAGTTAATGAAAAACACAAATTTTGAATGATTTAAAAATTGTAAGTCATTTTTGAATGCTAAAGAAATGATTTAGTGACTTTCTGTTTAAAAAACATTGACTAAGTAGAATAAATGTCCAAAAAAAGAAATCAGAAAGGAATTTAAAAAGGTAGGCAAAAAAGTATGGGTACGGTATTTTATTTACAGTATGATAATATAAAATAATTTTAATGAGGGCAGTTGAAAAAATGAGAGATAATCACATTTAAAAATGCAAATTGTGTAAAAGACAGATGGCTTAAGCGATAATTGACAGATGTTTATGCAAATTGAGGCTGATGTTTTCTAGAATTAAGTTAGTCTAATATTTTAGATTATAAATTTTTTGTTTCAAGAATTTTATTTAAATTAAATAATTTTCCAACAATTTTTTGAAGAATCACTGTAATTCATCGTGACGTCAAAAAGACCGTGACATGTTTTGGCAAAAATAATGTAGTATAAAAACATTCTTTTTAGATTGTATTTTGGTGTCACGGCCAGTTTTAGCTAATTAGGATGGGGATAATAATCTTTTTTTTAGAATTGAGCTCATGTTTATTGATGGGTCAAATTCTTGGCATAAGCTGATTTTTCTTGTTTAATTCCTGGATTTTATTTTTTTTTAAGATGTTAAAAAGTCTCCAAGAAATAAATTGAATTGTCAAATGCATGGCATAAACAAAAGATTAAAAGTGCCATATTGTAGTTGATTTTTAATCTTTGAATTTAGCGTGTACCCGGAGAAGACATTTTTCTCGTAGTTTCTGTGGAAAGTTCTACAAATACGAGTTTCCTACGATGGAAAACTTTTTATCGGAAGAAAAATGTCGCAAAATTACAATTGGGCGAAAGGAGCGCCCCGAAAATTATTTTTTTGTTCACAATGATCGATGTGCGAAATGAGCAAATTGAAAAACCATTAAAAATCAACGTTTATTTATTTATTTATTTTTAAATTCAATATACAAACATATTGGAGTATTTCAATAAATTTATCGCGATAAAGTGTCGAACTTAAATGCATTGTGCGATTTAAATTTTAAATGGGCAGGATAAACGGAATGCCATTTTAAAATTGGCACTTTATGTTTATGCAATGCACGCAGTACAAAATGCTAAAACAAATGAAATGGAAATGAAAGTGAAAAATTGGCCGTTTGGAAAATGCCATTTATATACATAGAGGTGTATTTATGCAGATAATGCCGATATAATAATAATGCGCATAGTTATGGAACAACAAAATTGCAATTTTAAATGCTTTTTAAGATTTGAACGAAATAAATTCGAAAACATCTTGAACAATACATGCTTATCACGGGACGAGTATCAACTCGTTCCCCTTTTCCCAACTTTTTTGAACCTTTTCATTATACTTTTTTTCTAGCAAACCAAATCAAATATTTGATATCATTCAAAAGCAAACACTGAGTAGAAGCTATTAGCTCGCAAAAGCTAATCGATTAGACAAAGACAAAAAAGTAATGGCCCGAATTCAGAAAGTTTGAGTTTTGTGGCCAGAATGGCAAGAACTTTTTGGCATGGCCAATCGGTTAGGGGTTGCTTGCTAATAGCTTCTACTCAGTGTTTGCTTTCGAATGATACCAAAAATATTTGATTTGGTTCGCTAGAAAAAAAAGTTATAATGAAAAAGGTTTAAAAAAGTTGGGCAAAGGGGAACAACCTTCCATTACATGGTAGAAATTCTAGTGTTTTGAAAAAAAGAATCTTTAAAGCTCAGATTCTCATTGGATTAAAACGAAAATCGTAATTTTGTGAAATTTAATACATCCCATAAAAAGTGTAAAAGTTTTATGCATAAAGCAATTTTAAAACGAAGTGACAATTAACAAGTCAGCGAGACGACGGGGCAACGACAGAGTTGGGTCCGGTGGGGGGGGGGGGGAAGTGCTTTCCTATGCCATAAAAATTGTAGTAATTCGTCACAAAAAAAAGAAAAACAAAATAATGAGTTGTGCCAAATAATGATTGCTATGCCAATTATGAAGGTGCCATTTTCAACAGTTTGTTTACAGAGACAAAATCAAATACGGACTCTCGACAAATTCGAGAGTCGAATAATTTTTATAATGAACAAATTTTGAATTGAGCTGTTTGTTCCAACATTGGAACATAAAAAATGTCGATATTATCAATATATGCAAACATTTAATCGCAATTTTGTGCGATTTGGTGAAGATAGATGATAATCTCGAAGTGAGAGACAGGGCTGGCTTTTAAATGTCGATGCAATTTGTGAGGGGGACCATTTGTTGTGTGGGTAAAAAATTGAGGAAATTGTTGAGAAAGGACAGGTTATTTGGGGGGTAAAGGAATTTAATTGGGCTGATGGGGGCAAGAATTTAAATCGGACTCTCAAATTTGGCAATAAATGTTTGACTATATTTTTCTTATGTTTGTTTTTCCTTAAACACTTCAATTCAAAAAATGATTAAAGTTTAAACATAATATTTACGGTAAAATAATTTAATCAAAAATTCTCGCCAAAATGCGCGCGCGTTCACCCCCCGAGCATGAACAAAATATTACACAATATTTAAAGGTGACAGACTGTTGTCGGGGCGCCATTCATTTGCTGAATTAGTAATGAACGGACGGACGGACGGACGGACATTAAACCGTAAATTTTACTTCGTCGAAAGGTCGTTTAATCGGAGGGGGGGGGGGGGGGAGGTGGGGGCAAAAAGGTAGAAACTGGGGAAGGATATAAATGCATTTTGACATCAAAAAATTCACTTTACTGCGCGTCGGGAGCGCAAACGGTGGTCATAAACAAAAAGAAACGGTGGTGGAAAAAGAAAAAAGGTAAAAATAAAACAGAAAGTTTAAAATTATATAAAAATGCGTTTAGGAAGGAAGGAAGCACTAGAAACCTTTTAATTTTTTTTAAATACTAAAGTAAAGCTTACAAAACTTTTTCTGTTTTGAAATTTTGACATTGAAGCTTGGGACCAGGGGTGCTTTGGAACCAAAGCGCTTCTTTGTAACCGGAGGGTCTTTTATTTTAATTAAACTTGGTTAATTTTTTTGTGTGATTCAAAAGAATGAGTGATAAAGAGTCCGGGGATAAAGCCGTTTTTTAACAAAATAATCCTTTAAAAAGTGGCACAAAAGCGTTATGCGATGTGGTTGGTATGGGGGGGGCGATAATCTCTTTCGACGAGCACAATCAAACACATAATTGAGTCGGGAGTATGGGGGAGGCGAATGCATCACATCGAACCCCGCTCGGGGCAATTTTCGACCTCTTTGTGCCCTCGAGGGAATGTTATGCGTCCTTTTTGAAGTTGAGGGCCTTCCAAAATGCCTTGGAAAACTGCTTTATACTATCCGTGACAAATAATACATTTTTTTAAATGTTTGACTAAAAGTTAAGCAAGCAGTCCCGTCTAAGTCAAGATTCAGTCCCGAGACTTCACTCTCAAGTACATAGGGTAGCACGGGACGGGGACTTTTGGGGAAAACCGGATTTGGTCTAGCTCAAAAAAACCGGGACTAAGGGACAAAAATAAAGAAAAATAGTTGTTGTTTTTTATTAATAGTTAGTTTTATGTAATACCTGTAATTTTGAAATCACAACCAAAATGGAAAAATAGAACATTTCAGTACTGGTCCCGGTCCCGTGCTACCCTATTCTCACTTAAAAACTAGATAACAAAACAACCTAGAAATTTTTAAATACAAAATATAACAACAACAAAAAAAGTATTTAAGTCCGTCTAAAAGTAAAATTTGAACAAATTGTTCAACTTGCTTTCAAAAAAAAAGTGTGGGAGGCTCATCTCTGGTCTTTGAAGACGTTCCTCCCCCCCGGTCCTTCTTCACTATAAAATTTCAATCTTTCGCCTCTTTTTATAAAAGGAATTTTGCCCCTCTGGACCGACAGCTGTCCCCAATTATTTCAGCAGTTGAGAATTGTTGAATTTTTGCTTCTTCCCCCCCCCAAGTCTTATGCTGCAAAATTTCCATTTGGAAACCTTTAAAAGTGTCCTATTCCCTCATTTGCATTTTTCCTTGTGCAAATATTTGTGGAATGTTTATTTACAATGTTGTGATAAAAAGATTTATTTAAACATTGTATTATTTTTAGTGTGTGAGTAAAAAATGCTTAAAATATTTGAACCAAAGGAGAGTGTTTGAAATGTAAAAAGAACTCTTTTTGGCATATACCGGTACGACACTTTTCATTAATAAAAAAAAGTTTTTCGGATTGAATTTCAATCAAATTTCCTCCGCCATCGGTTCGTTCAGTTCAGCTCGTTAGACAGCAAATAAATCGGTTTTATTCCAGTATTTTTGAGTAAAAAAAAGGAAAAACCGCTCATTTTTAATTTCATGCATCCAGGCATGATATGTAGAATAACTAGAGTAGGACGGGATCGGGATTTTGGGAATCCGGGATCGGGATTGATAAAATTAAAAAACCAGGATTTAACGAGTGGAAAAATTAATCAAATCCCGGTCAAAAAAAACTTAAAAATTTTGAAAAAAACCGGGATTTAATAAGGGGAGAAAATTCAGTCCCTAAATAATTTTTGTAACAACATTATAAAAGAGGTTAAAAATTTAAACCAAACAAATAGGTAAACAAAATTTTGATTATTAGGACCAAAAAATATTATGTCGGACAGTTTAAATATGCGCCAATTGTACTGTCAGGCCAATTTTTTCTTCTTTCCTTTCAACACGGGCCACAAACTGTCCCAATAATACACATTTGTCATCCCCACTTTTTCTTTGGCTGACGCACACTCACAAAATGTTGGATGATTAAGTTTTGAGCGTTGGCACACCGACAGACACAGCCAGCCAATTAACGCCCAAGGGGGGCGATTCATCAAAAATTATTGCGTGAGTAAGAGAAAAAGAGAGAAATTAGAGAAACAAAATAATTGAGAAACAGAGAATGGCGAGACCATGAAACAGCAGAATGAAAGAGTAATGGAGAGAAAAAAAAGTGTAATATTATAAGATTTTTTTGAGAAACAAGAAAAAAAGTTTGTAAATTTAAAATAAAACGATATTATAAATTAGAATTATAATCTAGTTATTTATAAATGTGAGTGGTAGATATATATTTTTAATTCATTTTTACTTTAAATTTTAAAATATTTTTTTTTTAACAAATTCATTTTTTTTCTTCCAATGTTTTATTAGCCTTCTATAACGTCACACTTTTAAAACCCCAATCATTTGGCCAAAACAATTTGTTTAAATGCATGCACTTCACTAAAACAAAAAGAAGAAAAATGGATGGATGGAAAATGGATTTGGGCCGAGAGGGGGGGGGGGGGGGGGGGGGGAGCCGGAAGAAAACGAAACAATGAATTGAATTGGAAGAGACCAGGGGGCCCGGGGGTGGGGGACAAATTCGGTGGAGCGGACCTAATCTGTCGAGAAATGAAACAACACAAATTTGTTTTTCGCGAGGCTTTGCAAAATGTGTGCAGCAAACAGAAAAACAAAAAATGATGTACCCTTGAAAATGAAAATTTTGGAGGAAAGTGGTGAAAATTTAGTAACAATGTTCAGGTTTACGGAGAAAATGTTAAAATAAAAAGTAGAGGGCCAATTAAAATACCTAATTGTGAAACTTTTTTCTACCCAATTGGGAAGGAAAAAATAGAAAATGGTTAGGAAAAACTTGAGTCACTTTGTGGAAAAATAATCGAAGTCCCATAAATGGAAAAAAATATTTTCAGAGAATTTTCTTAACAATTATAGACACTACAGAAAGAAAAACAAAAACAAGCCCTTTTTGGTATTAATATGAAAATGAATGACTTAAGATAGAACAGAAAAATGAGGGGAATGATTTCATTAGCAGAACCATAAAAACATTTTATGTTGATTAGGTTAGGCCTCTCGTCCTTTGATTGGCCTTGAAACAAATTACACCAAAATTTTATTTTATCCCATGATTAAATTTGGCGTGCAATGCAATTAAAGGCAAAAACACTGGTCACAAAAGTACACAAATTTGGGCACATTAAATTAGAGAAATTTATTTTAAATTGATATTATTCGCATTTAAAATCAATAATAGTACAAAAAATTTGATTAAAATATTTTTGGAAATGGGCAAAGCACGTCGTAAAAAAAAAAATTCAATTTGTGAGGGTGGGAATTCAACCTCATTTTTTTACTAATGGGAATTTTCATTTTTATAAAAGCTTTAGGCGTTGTGTGGGAAAAATGAGAACATATTTATGCAAATATATGTATGTATAACAACTTGATTGGGCTCGGAATTGGATTAGCATTTTTTAAATGATTAAATCAACTCCACCTACATCTTTCGCGAAACAACAAAAATCACATTTGTATATTTTCAAATTATTTGGAACATAATGGGTGGAAAATAATTATATAAATTGTCAGAATTTTTTATTTAAAATTTTTGAAGCTCAAATAAAATACAAAAAGTATGAATACCTCAAAAAAGGACAAATCTTTTAAAAAAGACAAATGTAAAAAAATTATTGTTGACATGTTTTCAAATTTCGCAGAAATTAATCCCGATTTTTTTACATTTAAAATTTATTCAAAACATAATCCATATTATGTTAAATTTTGACTTGAGTATTTTAGAAAAAAAAGTCCTAAATTTTTAGGCTTTGGTAAACATTCAAATATTTACATATTTCCAAAAAGCATAAATTTCATTTCCTTACTTTTCTCCACGAGAATTTCCATGAGCAAGCATTTGCAATGCACAAATATTGCCGACAAACAAAAATAATATTTTGGCGATAAGAAATTTTTAAATTTTTTTTGTGTCAAAAATAATAGTTGCTTGCACAAATTTTGATCAAAGTTTGGGTCCCAGAGGACTCCGGCCGGATTTTTCCGGATCCGGTCGGTCCGGAATCAGGGGTTTTTGGACACTTTGGATTATTCGTCCCCAGCAAATATTCTCTGGGGAAAATCGCAGAGCTTAGGCAATTTCTTAGAGAATTTTGTGGCCTTTCTTTCCCTCAAAATGGTTTTTTGCAGAAATTTTTTTCCAAACCCTAAGGGATTTTTTTCCAAATTTACCCCCGTTTTCAGTGTATTTTGGAGTGCCCGATCTCCCACAAAGGATGTGGCTGATCAACTTGGAGTAATTAATTCACGGTTTTAATGAGTATCAAAAATTATGCGTTTAGGAATTTTTTGGAATTTTTGTGAACATTATTTCCGGTAAACGTTACGATTATTTTTTGGGACAAGATTTTTCTTTTCAATTTTAGACAGTTGTCTTTTTTCGACCAAATATCTCGCAATTTTTACGATAAACATGGAAAACATTGAGGGTGAGTGAAGTGCACACAAAATTAATTGTGTAAAATTCATTAATACGGCTAACAAATTTTAATTGAAATTTAGATTTTTGTTTTTCCGATCCTGTTCATATAAATCTATTTATATTTTACACCCCCTTCTTTAATAACATTTAGGTATTTTAATGCGACAAAAAATGCTTTGGAATGAAAGATTAAACGGGAAGAGATAAGAAAAATTGTGTAGCGAGTGCAAATTGACTAAGTGACAGCCGCTGCCGGAGGGGTGGAATTGAGTGATGGGGGACGGGCAGAGCCGCGGGTTCGAGAAAAAAAAAATTGAAATGCAAATGGAAACATAGGGGGTTGCAGGCGGCCAATTATAAGGTAAGAGTATGGAGATGAGAGAGAGGAGAGAGAGAGAGAGAAAGAGAGAGAGGGAAAGGGAAGAGAGGGGGGATAGAGAGGAGAGAGGGGGGAGAAGAACGAGAGGAGAGAGGGAAGACAAAGAGAGGAGAGGAGAGAGAGGGAAGAGAAAGAGAGAGAGAGAGGAGAGAGCGGGAAGAGAGAGAGAGGGGGAGGCGGGAAGAGAGAGAAAAGGGGGAGAGAAAGAGAGAGAGAGGAGAGAGGGAGGAGAAAGAGAGAGAGAGGAGAGAGAGGAAGAGAAAGAGATAGAGAAGAGAGAAAGGGAAGAGAAAGAGAGAGAGAGAGGAGAGAGAGGGAAGAGAAAGAGAGAGAGAAGAGAGAAAGGGAAGAGAAAGAGAGAGGAGAGAGAGGAAAGAGAAAGAGAGAGAGAGGAGAGAAAGGGAAGAGAAAGAGAGAGAGAGAGGAGAGAGAGGAAGAGAAAGAGAGAGAGAGGAGAGAAAGGGAAGAGAAAGAACAAATAGCGGCAATGAAAAAGAGGAAATAAATAAAATAAATGTCACACTTTGCACCAAACCATTGTTGCGGACGACAACAACTGCTGTTGTTATTGTTGAATGTGATTAATGTGGGGGGGGGGGGGGGAAGAGGATTGAATATTTATTAAAATTTAAAAACACGATGCAATGTAAACAAAAGCTGTTGAGCAAGAAAGGTGGCTCTGATTTCGAACAATGTTTCCATTGATCGGCCTTTTTCACTTCAATTCTTCGAATCCTAATTCAAAAAAATAAAAACATTTTGAAGTAGAAAAGTCTATCCCACAATTGTAGACTATTCGTCCATAGAAAGCTTTTAATCCTAGGCTTAACTTAGGCCTAAGTTTGCTTAGGTTTAGGACTGAGCCCAATTCACCAAGCCATTTATATTAAAAACTGCAGAACAGCTCCAAAATGTCCAAATTAACTAGCTAACTTTATTTTGTGGGTTTTTGGCTGCTGGCCGATGAGGTTAAATTTCCAAATTGTGCAACCCTACCCTCGGGGCAAGGGGGGAGCCAGGAAAATCAAAAAAGTCGAATCTTAGGGGTGTATTTGTGGGTTATGTGCCTGCAAAATAAATTTCTTTTTTAAATCGGTTTAAAACAAGGGTTTCCTGGCCCGTAGAATTCAAAAATGACATCCGTTTCGACCGATTCGAACCCCAGACCCGGATTCGAACAATATTTAGAAATTCAAAATTTTAATTTATGTAGTGAATATGTATCACATAACTGATGCTTTTAAGGCCAAAAAGAAAAAATAGTATTTGGAGAAAAATCAAAATTTTGAATTTCTAAATATTGTTCGAATCCGGGTCTGGGGTTCGAATCGATCGAAACGGATGTCATTTTTGAATTCTGCGGGCCAGGAAACCCTTAAAAAAATGTTTTAAACCGATTTAAAAAAGAAATTTATTTTGTGGGCACATAACCTACAAGAAGCGTATTTTTTGCTGTTTATTGCATTTTTGTTAAGTAATTTTTCCGAAAAAAGTTGGATATCACTTTAAAATTTTCAAAAAAATCATTTTCAGGGGGGGGAGGCCCGGGCCCTCCCCTGGCTCCGCCAATGCCGGGGCATAGTGAAATGGTGGTTTGATCGGTCGTGGTCAGTTTGGCACCCCAGAATTAGGCAAAATTTTCAAAATTGAACCACCCTTTTAACAAAAACGGGCACAAATTGTACAGACAAAAATGGATGCTAATTGTCAATGCTTTATTCATGCTGCTTTGATTCAATCAAACCCACTCAAATGTATGGACCGCTTCAGATCAGATGTATCCATCCTAATACTGGTACCAAATATTCTTTTGACGAATTTTTTCCTTCTGTTCCTCCGTTAAATCGTCTTCAATACCGAACATTTCACGAATCTCTCCATTATTTTTCGACTTCAGCAGCGAAGCCATCGATTGGCAGCTGTAATCATACTGAAAATGGGGCAAATTGGGCCTGAATTTGTCGGTGTCCGGCGGGTGTTTAACTCGTACCCGGAGCGATTGGTTTTACACGGCATTCTTGGACCCGAGCCTTTTTGATGAGAAAATCCAAGTACCCGGCGCCTTCGGAAGGGCGGGAATGTGAGATTTTTGGCCCAATTTATTAACAGATTCAGGGCCGTAGCCAGGGGGGAGGCATTTGGGACAGCTGCCCCCCCCCCCGAAATGTTTTATGAGGAAAAAAAACCATAGGGGGGACACCGACGACCCACCCGCGCCCCCAAAAAAAGGAGAATTCGCAACAACAAAAAAATTTGCATTTTTGAAAAATTTGTAAATCGACAAAATTTTCAAAATCTTAGTAATTTTTCAATAAAAATGTTAAAAATTTACTGGAAATTGAATTATTTTTTTTTTTAGCAAAAAAATTACTTAAAAAAATAAACGGAAAATCCACCCCTAACTTGTAAGAATCGACTTTTTCGGCTTGGCCCCCTCCGAAAATTTTTTTCTGGCTACGGCCCTGAACAGATTTGCAACCAATTTAAAAATATGGCAATTTTTTGAAGCTTTTAAAGAATGTGTTGGCTAAAAATTACTAATGGTGCAAAACAAAAGGGTACTCTATAAGTTTTTTCTCTTTTCGGGAGAGGGAATTCCCCCCTGGGGGCGCTCTGATGAATTCGGCAGTAGACGTGGTAGAAACGTTATAACTTTTCCCTAACCCAACTAATCCGAATAAACTTAAAATTTTTAAGAGTAAGCTCTAAGTGCTTAGGTTTTTAAATGTAAAGAAAAAAGGAATTGGAAAACATTAAGAACTGTTATTGCCCAAATGTCCTATTTTCACACATTTGACCAGATATTTTTTTGTTCCAGATTGTATAGTAATAATCTAATTGTTGAGATATTAAGTTAATCAAATGCTTTCAAATGATATTAAGTTTTTTTATTCATATTTGTTAGTTTAGAGAAAAGATACAGCGTTTCAAACATACCCACTGCCGAACTGTCCGGACACCCCCCCCCTGGTTACCAAGGGCTTACCCAGAAATTTTTTTCAGGGGGGGGGGGGGGGCTGATTCAAAAAAAAAAATTCGATTTACGCCACTGACTACTCACAAGCGATTTGATGTTCAATAAATTACTCGCATGCAATAGAGCGGCCAATTCTTCAACGCTGATCTGAAAAATAAACAGCAATTTGCTTTCAGAAATCAAAAAAAAAACAAACAATGAAAAAATTCTTCTCAAATTCGTCGAGAGTGAACCATTTGCGCGCTTGGGTAATTGGATCCTGCAACAACAAAAAAATCAAACATTTAAGAAAAACGGACCAAACTTAATCAAAATTATGGATTTTAGAATTTTAACATTTCTGTTAGGAAAATTGATCAGAATTTGTTTAAAAAATTGGGAAAAATGTCGTTTATAATTATCGTTTGAAATGCTCATTCACAAACCATTTCAACGAGTGGCTCTGGCTTGCCTAAAATAATAGGATGAGTAAAAAACAAATTTTATTTTTCATTCAAACAATTTCATCCAGGCCCGTACACAGGAAGAGGGGAGGGGAGGGGGGGGGGATCCAAAAAAGTCGATTTGTTGGAGTGTATTTTTCCCTTTTTATTGAATTTTTGTTAAGGAATTTTCAACTCAATTTGTTAAGAAAATGATTAATTTTGGGGAGGGCCGAGGGGGCCAGGCCCTCCCCCCCTCCCCGAAAGATTTTTTGAGAAAAAAAAACCATAAGGAAGCCAATTTTCTTAACAAATTGAGTCAAAAATTAAAAGTTTTCTCGGCGGCGCCTATCGGCACCGCCGGACCCCCTCCCTTCCAAAATAAAGCAGAATTACCAAAAAAAAAAATGCATTTTGAAATTTCCTTAACAAAAAAACAGTATTGGCCCCTTCAGAAAATTTTTTCTAGTTACGGCCCTGATTTCATCATTGTAAATAGCTACAAGGCCAACGCCAATTAGAGCCCGACCTGGAACTGGATCCAAGCCTGGATTTTTCCTGGATCCAGAGTCCAGGAAATTCAAATCTAGGTCCAGGATTTTTCCAACTGTCAGGCTCTAATGCCAATGGTTGCTAAACTATAAAAAATTCAACTTACCGACGCGGTGTTCCATCCATTCGGCCATCTTTCTGAAGACATCCACTGGAATTGTTTTCAGAGGGAACACAAAGTCCTCCGGTAGGTCAGTGGGTGAAAGGTCCAGACTCTAAATGATGATTTGAAAATTTTTGTAAGCTTAACGAGGGGGGGGGGGTAGGTCACTGGGTGAAAGGCCCAGACTCTAAATGATGATTTCTTTGAAATTCAAGGATTTTTGTAAGCTTAAAAGCGAGGGGGGGGGTGTGTAACAAAATAACAAATTAGCCAGAAATCGAAGAAATTTATAAAATTTAAGCAATTGATGATGCAAAAAACAATGTACAAACCTTCAAAACGTCAGCGAATGCTTTGCTTTGAAGCAACAGTGAGACGCGGACTTGGACACGCCTGCCACCAGCACATTCACATTGAACCTAAATCCAGACAGGACGATCTAAACAAAAAGCACCAAAAATCTAAAAATAATGTGCCTACTGAATTCGTTTTTCTATCAGTCACCACACATGGGATTCACCTCTTTTTTGAGCAGTTCATCTGAGAGACACGGTGAACCGCTCGGTACAACGAATGATGATGATGATGATGGTGAAGAAAATTCGTTTAACATTTTTTTGTAAAAAGCACTCTAAGAGGTAATTTTTGACTGTATTTTTGTCCTTATAAATCAGGGGTCGCTTATGTTCCAAAAAATGTTCTTATTTTATTGGATTCGGAGAATTTCATGAAATTGTATTCAAAACAGATTAAATTCAGCCCCTTCAAACGAAAATTGGGCAAAATTCTGCAGTTTTTGGATCAATTTCACTAACAAATTTCGTTAAAAATTTTTGGCGGCGCCCCCCGCCCCCTCCCTACCCCAAAAGCTCGATGCGCCAAAATTTATGCCATTTGACCACTAATTCAAAAAATGACCATGCGGCAGACAGCGTAGGTCAGACACTATATCCCCCACCATTGAAATTTCTTTCGATTTTCGAGACCTTGTAACACAAACTAATGCTAATATTTCGTGACCAAATTTTGCACACATGCTTCTAGTGCTCCTTTCTTACATCTACCAAAATTTGGTGGAATTTGGAAAAGTTTGAAAAAATTTGGTGTGAAGCAGGTAGCATTTTAATGCTCTCATATAAAAACTAATGATCGATATTTTATAAAAGTAGATCTAA
Organism: Globodera pallida; assembly: GCA_020449905.1. Lineage (NCBI taxonomy): Eukaryota > Metazoa > Nematoda > Chromadorea > Rhabditida > Heteroderidae > Globodera > Globodera pallida. The sequence goes on from JAIXHY010000042.1 coordinate 199,487, forward strand.
TCGATTCCCTATTTTCTTCTCGTGGGATGTTGAAAGTTTGAAATGGATCCGCCGTATACAAATGAAGTTAGGCGTATCGAAGTGCGTGATGCTTTTTTATTGGTTAAAAAGGTGAGAGAGAACGCCAAAGGAAGAGAACATGTTAGAGATAAAAAGGAAAAGCGAGATAGTACAGGGGTTTTTCTCTACTGCTGGAGGTTGCGGCGGCGATCATTTCAGTGCCCACACTTCAGAGCCGCACACTTCAGTGCCCACACTTCAGTGCCGGTACACTTCAGTGCCGGCACACTTCAGTGCTGAACACTTCAGTGCCCACACTTCAGTGCCCATTATAAATGCGACATTTCAGTGCCAGCATTTTTTTTTCTAAAAAAAAATGCAGGAATCGTGATCAATCAGATGAATATTTTGATTCCGCTTAGAATTATAAAGTAAATAAGGTTCAATTTTAAAAACATTGTCTGAACTTTTAAAATTGAGAAGGTTCGACATTTTAAAGCTTTTACAAATTGTATTTTTGTAGCAATGGAGCAGAGTATTCAATCCATAAGAAGCAAAAAGAAACTTCTCCACGAAGAGAAATTGTACGTATACGAAAAATTAAGCAAGGACGGAGAGACAAAATTCTGGAGGTGCGAATTGTTCGGGTCCCGTGAAATTAATTGCAAAGGTAAAACTTTTGATTGTGCTTAGATTTTTTTTGTTTTTTAGGCCGAATACACACTGATCTGAACGACAATGTTGTCAGGGACAAAATAGGCGTTCATTCATGCAAAACAGATGCGGCTCGTGTGGATGTTCAACGAGTGATTACAGGTGTCAAGCGACGGGCATGCGACACGTTAGAAGCGCCTGCGACCATTCGTTCTGCATCGTTACAAAATGTCGCGACTCCCGTGCTGGCCTATTTTCCGAGCGTGGCTGCTACCCGATTGGTAAAATATAAAAATGGTATTATAAAAACATCCTATTAAAACCAGATTGTCAAGCGTGTGCGCCGGGAGATAAACGCTCCGCCACCAGTTCCTGTGGATTTGACACAACTGGAGATTCCGGTTGACTATCAGCGCTACACACGCACTAACGAAATTGACGAGCAGTATCTGCTTGCTGATTCGGGTGTTTTTGTACTTCCCAACCAAAATGTACAGCATAGGTGGGTAGTAATCGCTTCGACTTTTTAAAAAGACTATTTTAAGAATTCTGATATTTGGACGTGAAAAGACGCGAAACATGGCACACCAAGTCCGTCACATATACGCAGATGGAACCTTTTCCATCTCTCCGACTCTTTTCTCGCAGGTTTACGTCCTGCTCGGAAGGTAAAATTTTAATTTTCTTTGTAAATTTTCGGTTAATTTATAGATTTGGTGAATGGGTGCTGCCCGTCTGTTACGCTTTACTTTCGTCAAAGTCAGAAATTATTTATCGCCGGATGCTCGGACTTTTGAAGCAATGTTGGCCAACATTTGCTCCAGAATCGATTACAATGGACTTTGAACAAGCAATGGTCAACGCTGTTCAAGCGGAATTTCCACTCTGTACTGTCCGCTTTTGTTTCTTCCATCTCGTCAGAAATCTCAAGAAAAAAATTGACGATGTACATCTAACAAAGGTACGTTCATCAAGCAGTCGTATTTTTGTAGACTAGACTAAATCTTTTAGAGGTACCGAACAGAAGCACACTTTGCTCAGCAGGCCAGGATGATAACATCTTTGGCATTTGTGCCGTTGAACGACCTCATAGCTGCGTGCGCAGCATTAGAAGCTCATTTGCCAGTGGAACTCCTTCCCGTCTTCCAGTGGTGCATTTTTTTTAATGATTGCTCACAATAAAAATTTACAGGTTTTTGCGCAACTACATTGGGCAGCCACGTTTCGATGGAACTCTCACGCGGCCGCTGTTTTCCCCAGAGTGCTGGAGTGTACATCAGCGCACTTTGAATGGTGCTTGTCGCACAAATAACTTCGCCGAGGCCTTCCACCGCAAGTTGCAAAACGCCTTTGGATGTGACCACCCAACTCTGTGGACATTCATCGATAAACTTCGACAAGAACAGAAGGTGACGGATGTGGCACTTGCGAAGTTTGAGGCCGGTCAGGATCCACCAAAGAGAAGAAAAGAAGACCGATTGGCTAGTGAACGAATTCTGAGACTCGTTCAAACTTATATTCCCTTTGATAATGCTATCAATCACGCTCCTGATCACGAATATGCCAACCTCCAAAATATCGACCCTTACTATAATATTATCACCTTCCTCACAGGCATTTCTCGCAATTACCTGATGGATGCCTGAGTTTTTGTTGATTGTTGTTATTTTTCCCTCATTTGTTGATTTATGTTAAACTCGTGAAATAAAAATTAAAAGCGGAATCAAAATCGCGATTCCTGCATTTTTTTTTAGAAAAAAAAATGCTGGCACTGAAATGTCGCATTTATAATGGGCACTGAAGTGTGGGCACTGAAGTGTTCAGCACTGAAGTGTGCCGGCACTGAAGTGTACCGGCACTGAAGTGTGGGCACTGAAGTGTGCGGCTCTGAAGTGTGGGCACTGAAATGATGTGTACCGTGGAGGTTGACCCATAGTGGAACGGCAGGATAACATTTCGCAGAAGCCAAAATCGAACATTTCGCCTTGGAATTTCGCCGTTTTTAAATGTATGTTCTTAGGTGGTGTCCGGACATTTTGCCCATTGGACATTTCGCCCGGTAACGAAAAAACGACGTTTTGCCCGGTAGTGAAAAAACAGACGTTTCACCCAGGATTTCGCCCACATTTAATAAAAGCTTGTAAAGTATTTTAGATAGATGAATAAATTTGAAATTAAGCTAAAGTTGAATAGGTATTTGGCTAAAATTGTACTCAAAAATTCAATAAATTATCAAAACAAACTCAAAAAACACAATGACAACCCATTTGGGCAACTTTTATTGGCTCATAACTAGGGCTGCGATTTATATGGACAAAAAATCTCGAAATATGGCCATAAAATATGGATGAAAAATTGCAAAATATGGACCAAATATAGGCAAAAATTGCAAAATATGGACGAAATATGGATAAAAAAATTTTCAAATATAGCAAAAAATGGGCAAGATTTCCTAATAGAAGTAATAAGAGCAATAAAAATTTTTATATGCAAATTAAAAGCATTTCAGAGAAAATTTTTGAAAATGTGCGGAATTTTAACAAATTTTTATTTTTTTGGTGGTAGAATTTTTAGTCGCGAAAGTCAATTTTTAGGGGTGCATTTTTTGAAAATTTTGAAAAAGTCGATCCTTAGGGGTGAATTTTTTGTTTTTATTGCATTTTTGTTAAGGAATTTTTGAAAAATGGCAAAATATGGAAAAAATATGGAATATGGATAAAAATCGCGAAATATGGAAAAATATGGAAAATATGGATTATAAAATGGGCTCTAGAAGCTCCGCCCAAAGCTAAAAACATCATTTATGGCATTTATACGCTGTTCCGAGTGCGCAAAAAAAATATGGATTTCCATATAAATCGCAGCCCTACTCATAACTTTCTTCATGAAAACTCCCGGCGCAAACTTTTTGCGGATTCGTACTCAGCTCGACGAGAGGAATCGATTGGTAGTATTTTAATTCGGATCTGAATCATTCAATGGGTGAGCGATGGGCGAAATGTCCTATGGGCGAAACGTCTGTTTTTTCACTTCCGGGCGAAACGTCCGTTTTTTCGTTACCGGACGAAATGTCGGATGGGCGAAATGTCCAATGGGCGAAATGTCCGATAGCCTTCTTAGGGTGGCTTAGGCTTACGCTTAGGTAGGCTTAGGTCTAGGGTCTAATAAGGAAACAGCCTTTTGTGGTTTTGAGGCCAAAATTGATATTCTTAATTTCGAAAAAGTGTTCAATGGAAAGCTAAAACTAAGATATGGTTTTTATTAATTTGCTAGTAACTTTCTTCATAGTAGGTCGCATCATTCATTATATTTAAGTGTAATTATATCGTGCACGTCCGTCCATACATCATCATCCGCCGGCACATAATAAAAGCCAACTTTGTGGGATGGCAACCTCCTAATTCAATCATTCTCTTCCGTCACCGTAAAATGCCAATGCCAATATATTTTGGTATTGTCGCGGGTGGCACTCACTCACATTTCTGCTTCCAAAAAAATTCACAAATTCGACAACTGCGCTTGGAACTCGTAAAGGGCCTACGAAAAGCATTTAAGCCCTCTCATCCATTTCCGTTATATTGAAAAAAGTCATCCACTTTATCGTCATCGTCGTCATCATCCTAAAAAGGTCGCAAACAACGTAAAAAAGGCATTCACTCCACAAATGTTTGGGTGGATGGGCAGTTACATAGTTGGCTATGGTATCACCGCATTGGTGTCCCGCCGCTCCACAATGAATTTACTGCTTTTCGCATCAGCCGGTGCCCGCTCTGGCAGGACGGACAATTAAGTCCCGGCACAATTTCAAACTTTCAAATTGATCAATTAATGATTTTTTTGGCTTAAAAAAATTTTGATACCAATTCTCTTTATTTATCCATAAAACTTTTTTAGAAATTAAATAGGTATGTATATTTAATTTTGATCCAAAATTATCAAAGATAGCATTAAGGTAAGACCAAAATTTCACTAAATAAAGATTCCACACTTGCCACATTTTGAACTTTGTGAAAATTTTGAGAAAAAAGGATTTCCCAAAATAATGCTACTTGATTTGTACAATTTGAAAATGTGTTAGATGTATTCGCTTCAATAATTTATCTCTAAATTTCAACTTTTCAAAATCAAAATAAATAATTAGCCGAAACTGAATTGCTCGCTTCTGATGTTGATGTCCTCAAGGTCTCCAAAGTAGAGATCGGCGGGGACGGGATCCCGCGGAAAAGTACGAGATTCCCGGTCCTGTTAAATTTGAAAAGCCCGTTCCCGAAATTTTATTTTACCGAGCTCTTACTCCTAAAGTTCACCCATTTCCAAATAGAGAGCACTCCCATTCACCGGGCTTTGATGGGTCCAAAAGTGCCAAATTAAACTTTCCGCCCCCATCCAGGCGTGCCGACGGAGTCCATCCATCTCGGACCGTGCCCTAAACCCCCCAAGGGACGCGTTTGTCCATTTCACCATTTTGCCGAATTCATTCATTCATTCCACTGCTGTCCCCCCCCCCCCCCCAACCCTTATTCATTTCATTCATTTTTCCTTTTCTCTCCAATTCATTTCATTCATTGAGGGAAACGGAGATGAGCAAAGTCCCCGGAGGCGTTACGCGTTTTTGTCCTCAGGCACAATGTGCCCGATTATTTGCCGCACTGTTTTGTGCCCTTTTTGCGCTGGGATGCGTCTTCGGCATAGACAACTCGGTAATTATTGGGTGGATGGATTTGCCAAATGTAGAAATCATTTTTTACACGAGAAAAAAGGAGAATAATATGTAACTTTTCTGTCGTTTTCATCTTCGAAATTTATAAAGTATGATAAACAAACTTGCTGGACATTTAAAAACAAATTTGAAGAATTAATATTTCTTTTTAATTAAAACATTGTTTGCCTAATTTTTAATTTAATTATTAAAAAGTGAATTTTGTATAAGGAGGAATTCAGAACTTGAACTCATAATATAATTTGTTGAAAAGCCAAACAAATGATGGTTTTTAATTAAAAAATATTTAATTAATTTGTCGTGCCAGAATGACGATGAGTTGAGACGGCATTTTGGCATTCGACAACAACAATTTTTCGCCGTTCCGTCATCGGATGGGTTCGATGCGTCCGCCGCTCTCATCGGCGTCAATCCATTTGCTGAGCGCTTGATGTTTGAGAAGCGGTTAGCACCCCGCGAGATTGGCAAACGGGAGCGGATTATCATGGTTGGAGTGATCAGACATTAGCCCTCGAATTTGTTCAAAGATGATCAGATTATAATTAAGCTAATTCATGATCAAAATGATTGATCACGTTTATTTCGTATGAATTTAATTATTTCAATTTCCTTTTCAGGATGCCATGGGTGGAAACGATTATCTGATCAAACGTTCACTCGGCAAAAAGTGATTTTGATCATGTTTGCTCCGTTGTCGGAAGAGCCTTCTCAAAAAAATCTCGATCAAAAATAAACACACACATTTTTCTGGTGATTGGGTGAGATTGTTCATCACATTGGTGATGATGGCATTGAGAATTACACGACGCATTTGTTTTCTTGGCAATTTTCTCCATATCAACAAGTTCTGCTGACTTTGTCCACTGTTTTTGTCTGTGTTTTGTTGCAGTTAAATATGCCATAAAATTGGCGCTATCTTTTCCGTGATTAAAAACGGGGTTCTGGGATCTTTGAGGGCGGTATGTCAGGGATCGGGGGTAAAAACTAGAAACCGGAAACTTGGACCCAAAACCCAAAAATGTTTTGGTCATTTTTTGGGTTTTGGTATTTTTTGGGTTGACAAACCCCAAAATTTTGTACAAAACCAATATAAAAATTTTTTATAATACAAAACAAATAGAAAATTTTTTTTTTTTAATTTGTTGAAAATAAAAAACGCTAAAAATCTATCAACCTATATTTCCTAGTGATTTTACACACTTTTCCTAATATTTTTGAATAATAATGTAATGTGTTATATATTTTTTTAATAACCAAAAAGCAATTTTTTTCAATTCTTATTGATGGCCAACAGAGAAAAGCAAACAACGGAGATAAACTGAGGGTAAAAATGCCATTATGGAATATAGATGAGTGCTTTTTGATGCCGAGCCTTTTAACCTCAAATAATAAGCCTCAAAAGTTAGAAAATATTCAAAAAAACATTTTTTGATTGGTACTCATCAAAAAGTGTAATGACACATGTCCAGCAGCAGGCAGCCAGCCAGCCCTTTACGCTTTAGCCTTATCGGGAAGTTTATCAACAACAGACAAACCAACTTTCCCCTCCCCTCCCCCAATGCCAAACCGTCCCATGGGAGTTTTAGGCCCACCTCAGCATTTGCGTTTCGGTGGTTGGTATTTATAGGAAAAAAATCCCTCAAGAAGTGGACGGATCTCGTCTCTCCTTAAGAGGAAGGCCCGCTTCGGCACTCATTTGCTCCCCCTCCCCCCCCCCCTCCCTATAAAAGGGGTTTCCGCCACTCCATTTGTCTCCCATTTAGCCCCCCCCCCCCTTCTGGCCAAAATGAAACTTCTTTACGGGCCGGGCCCCCCACTAAGTAGGGAGGTAAGTTGAATGTGTGCAGAAGATACACATGGGCCACATTAACACTATTTACTTTACCCATTTTATTTTGCGGTGAATTGTTTATTTTTAACTTAGATTTTTTGTTATTCAATATTTTTTGAAATTAGATGCATATATATGATGAAAAGATTCTCGTCGATATTTTCTCAAAATCTCAAGTATTATTTCGAGACATGGTCTTAGACAAATCGAATTTTTGAAATTATTAGATAAAATCGAGATTAATAATTATTGTTGCAAGGCTTCGAGCTACGAATTCAAATCCGATCAATCTTGATACTGGTGCTTACTAATGATCCTACTTATATAAAAAATAAAACAATTTTAATTGACTTTTCGTTTAAATTTAAAGACTAGGGCTGACTAAAATTTTATAAAAAAGAATGAAATGGCCAATTTTGGAAATTTTCTTCTTCAAAACGTCAATGGGGCAAAAAGCAAACATTTGGTGGGAATTCAATTGAGGCTGCAATGTGTGTCAAAATTTTACCTTTTGCCCAGTTCGAAGCAAATTATCAAAAATTGTGTCCCCGAGGTGCATTTCCCACAATTTTCACATAAAGTAAACAAGACAGCCACACAAAAAATGCCCCAGTTGGCATTTGAAAAGTGCCAACACATAATTTTGTGCCAAAATGCTCCCCGACAATCCTACATTAAGTTACAGCTTCCGGATTCCGGCAAAACTGCGCAAAGCGCCACGCAAAATGTCCGCCTTCACCACCAGTTCGCAACGACAGTTCGCTGAACGAGGTAAAGCAGACAACGAGAAACAAATAGCCCACCGAATTCCACGTAAAACCAACAGAACTTATTAATCAAAAACAAATAATAGTCCATTTATATAACGCAAAAAAATATTCGTAACAATTTGATTAAAACTTTAAAACTATATTTATATCATAAAGTCTTGGCCTGAACCTTTTTGCTTAAGAAAATCTTTTTGCCAGGTCAATCTTTTTTTTGGCAAATTTTACAAAATTAAAAAAATCAAAGGTAAACAGCAGCGTCGCAACACATCGGGCACCACGGTACAAAAAGAACGCCGACGGCAACGAACGATGACGGCACGGTCTACATGGACGGGAGTAGGACATGGGAACCGGGACGAGGGCAGCACTGCGACGCGGTTGCTCGGTGAGTTGCCAATTCTGTTTTTTTTAATTTATTAAAATTTATAAAAATCAAATAAATTAAAAAGAATATTATGAAATTGATTATATAAACATTTTTTTGATTTCTTAAAATTTTGATTTCAAATCACAATAAATACTCGTTTGAGTTTTCAATTTCTCTATTTTTTTTTGTCTCATCAAAAATTATATGCATTTTTTTAGCCTTTTTATTTCGTGCATAATTGCAAATGGCATTTGGCTATAGTTTGTTTCCGCCCTTCAAATTCACCATGCCTTAGGGCGTAATAAGTATTTAAAAATGTTTGTCTCCAAACATAGCAATAAAATAGTATTTGTTATTAAATTTTCATAATTTTTTTTGCCTTTTTTGAAAAATTTATCTACTCTATTTGTATGGGCATTTAGTGCATATTTTAAACAAAAAATAATTATTAAATTATAATAATAAATTTTATTTTTATTTGCACAGCGGAACCTATCATCTATTCAAATTTTTTTAGTAAAAAAACTTGCACTTTTGTCTTTCCATTTTTATCATAATTGAAAATGGCACTTGGCTATATGGTGAAATGCCCACCCCAGCCTCTAGGACATAATAATTAATTGTCACCGCAGGCGTTAATGGGATAACGAAAGATGGATGAATGAAATCTTCTCTGGACTGCGACTGCCCCTGCGGGGAGGGGGGGGGGGGGCAAATGTGTGGAACGTGTGGGATGGGGCTGTCAATTTCTGCAATGAAAGTGTGCTAAGGGCGGAAAAGTCTGTGGGTTTATATGGCCTGAAAAGGACAAAATTGGCAAACAGTTTTCCAAAAGTATACTTTTACAAAGAAAATTTGAAGTTCAAATTTTGAACGTTAGCCAGAAAACAATTCTTAACAAGCTTATTTGATCAATTAAATCGATTTTCTCCAACATCGAAAACTCGGGATAAATCAAGCATTTTGCGAATAAAAACTGGGCAAGGATTTCAACGTAACAAAATTTATGACGTTTTCAAAACAGCGCAACCGAATACAAAATTTCGGGTCCAAAAATCTACATTTTGTACCAACAATTTCACCTTATGCAAATTTATGCATAATTTTTTCCATTTCCTTTTTAATTCAATTCCATGCCCATTTTCTCTTCAACTGAAGAGGGCCAAAACTTCTTTCACTCAAATAAATGTGCCAATTTGGCCTATGCCTCTTCACAAAATCACAATTTTGGCCAATTTTTAAAGCAAAAATAAATTTAAAAATTTTTATAATTTATTCCCTCTAATTCCATTTAAATTTTAGATAAAATTCAATTTTATTTGCGTGTGAAGTCTATTCATACTATGGTTGGTGCTTAAGTTAATTAAATCTATTTAAAACATATAAATTCTTTTTACCAGTTTGAATTTTTTAATTTTTTATTTTCATCCCTGAGTGTCTCTTTTAAGAACCGATTTAGCTGATTGAAAATCTCTTCCAAAATTAATGAAAAAAATAATTTCATTAGACACGACAGACACACAAATGGTCAAATTTGGCTAATTTCCCATAAAACAAATTTTTATTTCCTATTCCTCCAGCTTTTTGTCGCTCTAAGGGCAAAAGCAAATTTCTATCCCCCCAGGGGAAACGTCCGTCCGTTGTTCACAGTTTTGGAGCGATAGAGCTGTAATATTTCTTGGCTTTGCATTGGCACTTGACATTGACACACCAGAATAATCAGAAGCAAAGTTTGAAGAATCAAATTGATTCTGGCAAACAAATCTGGCACAAATGTCAATTTTATTTTTGGCAAATTTTTTTTTTAATAGTTAGTTTTAGTGTGATGAATTTTCAAAAAGCTTTTAAGAATAAATTTATTCTAGAAGCATTGCCAACTTTGGATTTCATTCCTATCGCCAAAAATGCCATTGCTTCATTTCCTAACCCTAATAAAGCGCCATAGTTCGGCCTTTCCTTTTCTGAATAATTTAATTTGACCATCCACACGATTTCAAACCATCGCAAATTGTGCGAGCTCCCCTCAATGTGGCCGAATTATGGCCAAAATAAATGTGCATAAATTTTTGCCATTAACAAGATATAGTCATAAATATATACTTAAAAATAATATGCCCCAAAAATTTCTTTAATTATCCAACTAATTTTTTAAAATATAACCATTTGAAATTGCCATTTTTTGAGCAAGTCCCTTTTGTAAATTAGACTAGAGCTAAAACCTTAGCCATTTAAAACTAAATAACTCTTTAACTATTTATTACCACCACTGTTACCACTGCACAGCGATAAAAATTTATGGAGAATAATGCTTTACTTTTTTAAATTCAAATTTCGCGCGCGTTTGTAATATATTTTACGCTTTTCTTGCCAATAACAAATTATTTTGTCGCTGCCGTTGCCAAAATCGGACTCATTTTGTCAACTGCCTATGGAAATGCTACATTTTCCCATTTCCCGGGGGTTTATTCTCCTTTTAACCAATTTGCCAGAGACATTTGGCCCATTCTGCCCAATCCAATGGATTAAAAAATGATGCTTTTGAATTCTTTATTTAAATATTAATCTCGCGATTGGTCGAGATCGATAGTGCTTTAGGTCTCAATTTGTTTACGATTTAACGCATCTGGTACGGAGACCATCGCAATGTCTACATGCTTAGATTGTTACCATCTGCTCCCCCTTCACACACTCCTTTTCCCCCAAGGGGTCGTTTTCATGCCCAACTTAGCCCCTGCGGTTTCCTTCCAATCCGGCTTTTCCTCCGCCTCCGAGAATGCCCCCTCGGGGGGGGGGGGGGGGAGGCGGAAATGGCAATTCTTTCTTCTGGGGAGCAGCAGTTTCGGGGTTTATTTCGGAGGCAGATTCTTCTCCTTCCAACTGAACAAACAAATGAATTTCTCTCGGGCTCCCCAAACTCAACTCAATTCCATCCGGAACAATTTTGCCTCATTTGTTCCTCTCTCTTTTGTTGTATGCCGAAAATCTCGGTGTGATGAATTTCATGCCATGAAGATGCTAAAACGATTGGCATGGTTTATTTACAACATTTCGAGATCGAGATTTAAAAAACGGAAATTTAGAAAACCTAGGCTCAGTGAGAACTCTTAATAATCAAACATAGAAGATCTTAAGAAAATGATTGAAAATTGGATTTCTGATCAGAAACTGGGACGGAAAGGGCAAGTTTGATTTTGGATGGTCTAAATTTAATAATATTGTCTATTTTAGTTTTAAAAAGATCATCTCCATTTGAGCATCTTTCCAAAGTCATTCATCATCCCCTCATGCTTCATCTTTCACATCCCACATCTGTTTTATTTCCTTCCGGACTTCTTTTATTCTGCTTCATCCTCAATTGCTGCCAGTTATTTGTTCCAAGAGCCATTCTAAGCATTATATTATTATTTTATTATAATGGCCGCATTTGTAGTATCTACATAATTTCATCAAATCGTTGTTGAACAACCATTTATTTATTTATTTATTTTTTTTAATTAAAAGGACGATCTTTGAAAAATTGACTCAAAATTACTACACAAACTTCAGTACTTCCGCTCTCACGAATCAATTAATGCTTTAATCACTTGTCGCTCTACCTAATGGACTTCGAGATTTGATCTTAAGATTCTTGATTCGAGCTCTCAATACTCGATTTTCGAGAACAACCAATTTCTGTCTTTTGTCATGGGTCGTCGTTCTTTTGACCAGCACCATCAGCAGTCCACCCATTCCCATTTGGTCCCGTCCACCTCGCACATGATGGTGCCACCCCAGCATGGGCCGGGTGGGCGCAAAATGAGTCTGATTGTGTTGCAACAGCAGCAGCGCAAAAAGTCGCTGTGCATTGTTCCCCGGGGCGGTAATGGCGGTGATTACACGACCAGCAGTGAGAGGAGGGCCTAAAATTATTGATCAGATCACAAAAAAACAATGCTTTTTTGACATTAACAATTTTAAATGATTGCATTAATGACAATTTACGGATTGACGGATTTTTAAAAACTATATTTCCGGAATTTTTCTCAAAAAAAAGACATCTTCTCAAGTCTAATTTAACTGAAAATAAAACATTGGCATTATCACAAATCAAATGAATTATAATCATAAATAAATGGTAAAGGATATTGTTAAAAAAATGAAGTATTTCTCTACTTTTCGTTACAAAAGTTTTTATAAAAAATTTAATGTATTTTCTAACTTTTTAGTCGCCAAGGCGGCCGCCCTTTCTTCGACGATGTTTCAGCAAACAAAGCAGCAACAGCAGCAGCAACAACAACAACAACAACTGCAGCAAGCCAGCGCCCCGGGCGCTAATGCAGCAGCACAACAGCAGTTGAGAGCGGGTAAGGCCAAAATTATAGTTCTTTTTCATATTTAAATTTCAATTCTTATTTATCAAAAAATGTATTACATTTAAAAAGAAAAAATGTAGAATTTAAATAAAATAAATCGAAAGGGGCAAATAAAATAAGTCAAAATAAAGGGACTGTGTCAAGCCGAGGCGAAGACAGTGCAAGACGGAGGAGCGGATTTGGGCCGAACGCGATCGGCGCTGTTGGTGGTGTTGCAGGTGCTGCTGGTCCGTCAGGCGGAATGCCCACCATTAAGCGAGACTCAATGGCAATGGTCAAACAGTTTTCTGGCAATTCAGCCAACTCCAACCATCCCCTGAACAGATTGCCGACCTTTTGGCCACCACGTCGCTTGGCACGGGCAAAAAACTGCCCCAACCGAGTAAGGATTTTTTAAGCCCCCTTAAAAATGTTTTGTTTTTCTCGACTTTGACAAGACCAAAAACTAAACTTAAAGCATTTTGATCTGAAGTCAAAAGTGTTGTTTGAATAGCCATTCTTGATCATCCATACGCTGAGCGTGTGCTGAAAACTGTGTGCCTTCTGTCGCTGGTCAGCGTTTGCTTGCACACGCCGCGCACTCTGCAACTGATCCCTCATCTCACCTGGATACTGCTCGTCCTTGACGCCTTCGTGGTGGCCTATTTTCACAGTGGGAAGCCGTGTTAAGAGCTAACAACATGGGTTACTTTCGGGTAATTAATGTGATATTGCCAGTTTTTGGCTTTTTAAACTAATTACTATTATTTTTTTGTATACCTATTTAAGCGTCAAACTGCCTATTTGCGTGACCGCTGGTGTCAGTTCGACTTTTTCCTGCTGCTCTTTCACTGGGTGTCCTGTTTGCTTCACGTCTATAAAGTAAAATTCAGGGCTCGGATCTCAAAGTTTTTAAAATCCGCATTGGCGCATTAAAAAATCCTCATTTAGTACCTAAAATCCGCATATTCGCCATTTTTTCATTAAAATAAAAAATTAAGTTAACCCGTTCATTCGTTTATTCTGGGTTATTTTAAAATTTTAAAAATACGGTAATTTTTTGAATGCTTTTTATTGTCATTTTTCCCAAAAAAACCACAAAAAGCCCACAAGGAAGTCAAAAGACCACAAAAATCCGCAAATCTTTCAAAAAAAAAAAAATCCGCATTGGCCTTTCCAAAAACCACAGAATGAGGAAAAATCCGCAGATATCCGAGGCCTGTTAAAATCACATCTAATGGAAATGAATGGGTTTGGAGACTTGGAGACAAAATATAAGAATTTGTTTGGAGACAAAATATAAGAATTTGTTTGGAGACAAAATATAAGAATTTGTTTGGAGACAAAATATAAGAATTTGTTTGGAGACAAAATATAAGAATTTGTTTGGAGACAAAATATAAGAATTTGTTTGGAGACAAAATATAAGAATTTGTTTGGAGACAAAATATAAGAATTTGAATTGCACCAGTTGCTGGTTTCTGCTGAGTTGTTCACCAGTTTTGGGCTCGTCTATTACGATCGGTTGGGCATGCTTCGATGTGTCCGTCCATTGGTGGGCATTGCAAAACGTCATAATATTAAACATTTTAAATTAACGCAAATAAGGGTTTTTAACCTAAAATCCAAATCTTACTGATTACAGGTGATCATACGGCTGATCAGACTGATGCTGACTTTCAAGGTGCCCCGTCAACGTATTCAGCAATTGCTCAAGTAGAATATTTTCCAATATTAACCTTACAATTTACACTCAAAACCTAGCAATTTTGAAAATAATATTCCAATTTAAAAAATTGTGGAATCTGAATTACCATTTTTTTTTACTAAATTTGAGAAATGATCAATTTTTCGTTGTCGAAGTAAGTCGTCGATCAAAAATTTGAAAACGTTTTTTGCTCAGACGATCGAGCACTCAAGTGCAGAATGTGACCGTGTTCTTCCTGTTCTTCATGGCACTGTACGCCATTATGGGCATTCAGCTGTTCGGAAGAATGGATTACCATTGTGTGATGCCTGGTAAGTTTAATTTATTAAATCGTACGCATTAAAATATGTACTATTATAGAAAGTTTGTAATAAAATTTAGAAATTCCCTATTTCTTTTAGACTTTTATCCTGCCCACCTATAACTTTATTTAAAAAATTAGGCACCTGACCCAAAGAATGTGACCATCAACGACTTGGCCATTCCGGACACAATGTGTTCAAAGGAGGGCGAAGGCGGTTACGAGTGTCCAGGCAACATGGAATGTATGAAGGTGCAACTCTTAAAAGTTTTGAGAATCAAACATCTTTGCTTTTTTCGCTAGAGTTTCTCAATCTGTGAAAAATATTTCAAAACATATTTGTTGGTCCTCATTTGCCAGCAAAATTTTATGACTCCATTTAGCTCGACTTAAGTGCCAAAAGTGAAGGATTCTACGGCATGTTTGACCATTTTGGTTTGATTTTTGGCACTTTTGTTTGCCCAATTTGGCATTTGCGCCTTCAGGTTCCAGCGTTTTCACGGTGTACTTAGCCGCCTCTGAAGAGGGATGGGTATACGTGCTGTACGATTGTTTGGACTCGTTGCCCTCCCACTTGGCATTTTTCTATTTTAGTC
This sequence comes from Globodera pallida, assembly GCA_020449905.1. Taxonomy (NCBI): domain Eukaryota; kingdom Metazoa; phylum Nematoda; class Chromadorea; order Rhabditida; family Heteroderidae; genus Globodera; species Globodera pallida. Next base: position 214,765 of record JAIXHY010000042.1, read on the forward strand.
ACACTGATTTTTTTCATGGCCTTGGCTTGTCAAGGTGACGTGAAAAACATTATGATTTTTTTGTTTGAAAATTCCAATTTTTAACTCTTTAGAATGTGTTCATCGCGGTCATAACAGAAACATTTGCAGAAATTCGGGTTCAATTCAGTGAAAGTTGGAAAAAGGAGGAAATGACAACGATTGAAGACGATTTCAGTCAGGTGGGGCACACTTTAGAACAATTAGTTTTTTTAATAATTGAAAATTAAGAAAATTGAAACAACTGAAGATGGCTGGAAGCTGATCAGGTTAGACACAGAAGACAAGCTCAACCCACGGATCAAACAATTCCAAACGGTAAAAATTAGAAATGCAGATTATACCATCTCTAGGATTTGTGATTTTATCAAACCAAAAATGAAATATTTATTTTCAGATTCTTCATTCAACGGGCTTCCAGTGTGCCATTGTCTCATTGGTGCTTGCCAACGCGGCCATCAACTCATCGTTTGTGTATCGGCATGATGAAACGGATGCAAGACGAAGAAATGTGTACTATTTGATAGAGGTGGAGTTGTGCAAATTTTCTTAAATTTTCAAATTAATAAAATTAAATATAAAAGTGTGCCTTCACTGTTCTGTTCGACATCGAATGTCTGGTCAAATTGCTATGTTACGGGCGTCTGTTCTTCAAACGGAACATCTTAAGTTTGAGTTCATCCTCGCCATCGGTGGCACATTGAATATCCAACGGAATTTCTACAACCATAACTATTTCACTTATTTTCAAGGTGAAAAGTGTCAAAAAAACCACTAGGGAATTTATGATTATTTTTAATAATTTAATTTAATTCTAAAATTCATTTTAGTTTTTCGTCTCTTCCGTCTGATCAAAGCTTCGCCTATGCTTGAAGATTTTGTTTACAAAGTAAAATTCAAAATCAAAAAAATATTTTTAAAATACAAAATTGTTTTAAAAGCATAATGTGCTTAACTTTAGAGTGGCTTAGAATTTCATTAAAAAATTTATTTTAGAAATTCTTAAATTTTCAGATTTTCAGCCCGGGCAAAAAGTTGGGCGGATTAGTGCTTTTCACCGTCACTTTTGTGATTTTTGCTTCAGCCGTTTCGCTTCAGCTGTTCTGTTCGGTGTCCAATCTGAGCCATTTTCAGACATTTCCACAGGCATTTATGGCAATGTTCCAAATTATCACACAGGAAGGATGGACGGAGTTTGTTGTAAGATTGATAATTTCATTTTTATTTAAAAATATTGTTTCCAACAATATTTAATCAAAGGTGAAAATTTTATTGTGTTTTATGTTATTGAATAGTTCTCTTTAAAAGTTTGTAATTCAAAAAAAAATTTGACAAAAAAAAATGCAAAAAGGAGTTGCCCATGGCAGGATTCGAACCTGCGTTGCCTCGGCCACAACGAGGAGTACTTACCACTATACTACATGGGCCGATATTGTAGGCAATTATTTTCTAGATATGAATTGAAATATTCAAACTAAATTTATTGGCGTGTGGTTATCCCGGGTTAAATTACTACCAATCATAACAAAAAATTTTAAACCAGCTCATACGTGGGCCGATAGCAAAATGCCTTTAGATTTGTAAAAGAGATGTTCAGAAACGATGTTAAGAGAAATTATAATGGGCGACATTCAGTTTATATGTTAATTTATTTGTAAATTTTTATGCTAACAAATGAATTTTAAAATAAGGATTTTAGCTTTTTGATTTTAATTTTTAAATGCAATTTTCTGAAGGTTGAAGTGTTGCGAATGATTGACGATCGAATGGTTCCATTTGTGGCCATTTATTTTGTGGCTTACCATCTGTTTGTCACACTGATCGTACTCAGTCTGTTCGTCGCAGTCATTCTGGACAATTTGGAGATGGACGAAGAGTTGAAGAAGGTCAAGCAACTGAAGGCCAAGGAAGCGGTAGGGGAAATTAAAAAAAAAGTTGGCTTTATTATTTTAAATTTAAAATGATTTACTCTGATCACTGCAAATTCTATTCTGATCATTCAAATTCAATGTATTCAGATCAGCAGTATGCGCACCATTTTGCCGTGGCGTTTGCGCATCTTTGAAAAGTTTCCCACACGCCCACAAATGGTGCAGCTGAAACGGGTGGACAACGAATTTTCGACACCCAAAGTGCGCGACTCGTTCACTAATCAAGTGGGTGACATTGGCTAAATTTAATGACTCTTTTTATGCGTTTAGTTTGTGTGGCGTCAAAATACGGACGAACGGCACAGTCCAGCATTTGCTAACAAATTGCTGACACGCCTGGATGGTACTTACTATTCAAAATTGGTCTAAGCATTTCCTAATTTTTTTAATATTTTAATTCAAAAATCGATAAAATTAAGAGAAATTTTTAATTTCAGCAGTTGGGCATCGTCGCATTTTGTCCAAATTTGTTAACTTTCACAAACATCGCGTTTCTTCACATCAACGAAACATTTGCGTATACCAGCGCCATATCGGCCAATGTTCAATGCGTTCATTGCTCAACTCGATGGTCAAGTCCGTTTTCCCATTACTTTTCAATATAATTTACAGTTTTTAACTTAATATTTCATTTGATCAGCAGATTGAATTGGAAGATGCTTGAAGTTTTGTAAAATTTAGAAATTCTTCGAAGGATTCGGGCATGGCCGCGTTGATGGGCCCTCTACAACAGCCTGGGGCTAAAAGCCGCCAAAAACCGATTAGCTTTTTTGATCAGATTTTGACCGAGAATGGGGACATCAACAGAGCCGAGGGCCAAGCTACCGGAGGACAACAACATCAGCAACAACAAACACAATCCGGTGGCGGCACACAACAGCAGCAGACAACGGCACTGCTGGGAGGTCAATCGGAGGGTTTTGGTGCTGATCGTTTATCTATTGTTTTTTACAGACTATAAAATTCCATTCAAATAAACGCTAACTAGAGAAAGGACGATTGGGTTTCTCGTCGAGATTTTTTCGAGATTTCCGAGCAACGAAATTTTATCGAGATCTTTGAGATGAGCTGTAATCTCGAACCAATCTTGATCGTATTTTTTCGAGAATCTCGACCGGTTTTCAAGCCTTTTCTCTTGTGTTAACGCGTGATCGACAAAATTTTGGCTTGACTGAGATTTTTGAGAATCTCGATCGGTTCTCAAGTTTTTTTTCCTGTGTTAAGCGTGATCGACAAATTTTGGCTTGACCGACATTTTTTCGAGATTCTCGATCGACAAAATTTTGGCTTGACTGAAATTTTTGAGAATCTCGATCGGTTCTCAAGTCCTTTCTCTAGTATTATCGCGTATAGGTGGTGGGACGGGCACAATTTCGGCAATCGGCAGCACGCGCAGAGACCTGAAACAGGGCCAATTTGACATTCGAGCTCTTCAACATAAACAACAAATGGCCGAGATTACCAGGCTAGTGTTAAGCATTATATAGAATTGAAATGAAAACTGGGCCCGCTGAATGAGTTAAAATGCTCAATGCTCTGACTTAAATTAAATATTTATTTATATTTTAAGAAATCGAATTGAGGAGGAAATGCGCGAGAATCATCCGTACTTTGATCGGCCTTTGTTCATAATTTCGCGCGAGTCCAAATTGCGCCGTTACTGTCATCGATTTGTGCATGCCCGCTGGGGCTACGACGGCGGCACGGAAATGACGGCTGGAGGCACAAATGGCACCGGAAGAAATGCCGCGGGCGGTGGAAAGAGGCCCAAACAGATACAGTAAGATATTAAGTTAAATAAAGTAAAACATACAATAAATTATCCTAGTAGATACCAACCCTTTTTGCTTTTTGACCACAATTGACGAATTAATACCAGAAAAATACCAAAAATACCCGCGTTTATTCTCGAAAAACCTCGGTAAAATTTCTTTGATCGGGATTTGGATCGAGAGTCTCGATTGGTCCGTGTTCTAGTCCGAACTCTACATTAAAGCACTCTGGTCGGTCTGATGCCGTACCTTGACTGGACCATGGTGGCCATAACGCTACTGTCCTGCTGGTCCATGTTGCTTGAGTCTCCGTGGCCAACGACAGGCGAGAATTTGGTGATGTTCAATTTCTACCTTCAAATCCCGGACTACCTATTTGTGCTGACCATGACTGGTGACTTACTTATACAAATGAAATTTTTTAAAATTATATTTAATTATAATAAACCTTTTTGAGATTTCAACTTGTGGATTTTAAAATTCCGATTCACAAAAGTTTTTCCTATTCAAAGGCGAACTGATGGCTAAAGTAATCGCGGACGGGTTGTTCTTCACGCCGAACGCGTTGGTGCGCGACTTGGGCGGTGTGATGACCGTGTTCATCTACTTGACCAGCTTGATCTTTTTATTGCTGATGCCCAAGCATGTGGAGATCAACTCAATGGAACAATTTCTGATGATTTGTCGCGCAATGCGTCCGTTGCGCATTTATACGCTTGTTCCGCACATTCGACGCGTTGTGGTTGAGCTGTTCCGTGGATTTAAAGTAAATTTTTTGCTTTGAGCATAAAGCCAAATTAAATTCGATCATTGAGTCAAAATTTGGGTATTCTTTTTTTAAATCAACCAAAAGCATACGCTAATGGTTCGGCAACAGCCATGCTGAATTGTTGGGGTCCGAAATAAATAATATCATTTGAGATCAGTATCTTTTGTAGTTTATGAGTTTGATTGTGATCAATATGATTTGAAATCGTTGTTGATGATAATTTAAAGAATTAAAATCTGCCCCGAATTTTGATTAGTGAGTTTTGTTTGTGATACAAATGCTTTAGGAAATTTTGTTGGTGACCATCTTAATGATTGTGGTAATGTTCATCTTCGCCAGTTTTGGAGTGCAAACAGTGGGCGGCAGGTATAAAATACTATTTGAATAAATAAATTTAGGCTTCCATTTTTAAATTCACGAAATTCTCTGGCATTAAAATAAATATAATAAAAATTATACATGTTTAAATGGATAAGGCTGGCCGCCTGCAATGATGTTAACATCACACGCCAAGTATTTAAATTAATTGATTTGTATTTTTATTAAAAATAAATAAATAATATCTAAGTTCAGATCAAAAATTTAATAATAATCACACATTTACAATAATGTTGACATTTTCAACTATGTGTTAGGTTGATTGTATGGGAATGTTCTGGCAGAAGATCTTCGTCACCAGGATGGAAGTGTACGGTAAGAAAGCAGCAAAAAATGCTAATTAGAATTAATAGGAATCTTTTTTAAAATTCATATTTAAAGGCAAAAACAGCGACACACTCCACCCTAAGGTGCTCGTGCCCCGGGTTTGGTTAGTTTTTAGGGGGGGGGGGCATTAGCAAAAATTAGTGTAAAAATTGAAGGACGAACCCAAGAAACTTCCATTTTGACCACATTGGAGCCGCAATGTATGTGACCTAAATTTTGAAGTTAAATTAAAGTTTTTTTAAAAAAATTTTAAGGCTGGCCCTGTTCGAAACTTTGTCTTACAAGGGTTGGAATGTGATTCGAGACATTTTGTGGGCTCGTCAAGGCCCGGTTTGAACTACCATATTTCCTCAAATAGACACCCCCGGCGGTCAACCTTTTTTTTGATAAATTATTAAAAATAGTTCCTTGTATGTTCACTTTCTTAAGTTAGAGTTATAATCTATTTTAAAATTTAAATTAGAGAAGGGGGGGGCGTCTATTTGAGGAAATACGTTATCAAAAAAAATTATGATAACTTTTGAAAACTTTCTGTATTGCTAGTGGGCTGTTGTGTTCATCCACATTTACGTGTTCATCGGTTGCATGATCGGGTTGACACTGTTCGTTGGCGTTGTCATTGCCAATTACACCGAAAATAGAGTAAAAAAGATGGGGAATTGCAAAAAAAAAACAAGGATTATTTTATAAATTTTCCGGAGTTCCATTTTTTGAATAGAAAGATAAGTTTTTTGTTTGTTTGTGGACAAACGGTCTTCGAAAATTGGGCATCTTTATTTTTGCCATTAACGCGTCGCGCTCTAATTCAGATCTAGCGGTTAATTTTCAATTATAATTTTAATTTTCTAAAAATAGGGAACAGCCTTGTTGACGGTCGACCAGCGACGATGGCACGACTTGAAGGCTCGTCTAAAAATGGCACAGGTGCCACATAAACCGCATTATTTAACAGTTCTTGTTATATAATACAATTTGCCCTTTCTTTATTGAACCACAAAACTCTTAGCCCCTACACATTCCGCCGAAACCGTCCGAATCGGCGACCTTTCGACGTAAATTCCTTATGGGGGAAATTTTCTTGGGAAAAGAAAAATTGCAGGGACGGTGTACGAGCTGACCATGTGCCGTCCGTTCAACCAATTCTTTGCCGCCATGGTGGTGCTGAACTCGGCCACACTGATTTTGCCATGGAATGTGGAAGAAGAGGAGGACAAACATCGCTTTCTGTACATTGTCACCGCACTTTCTGCCATCCTTAACATGCTCTTCGCTGTGGAGGCATCAAAAATTAAAATTTTATTAACTTTTAAATCGGAACCAAACAAATTTTAATTGAAATAAAAAGCCATGATGTGCAAATAGGTTTTACTGAAAATGTTCGCCTACACTGTGTCCGGCTTCTGGCAAAGTCGTCGAAATAGGATCGATTTGCTGATCACCGGAATGGGCATTTTCTGGGTGACCACACACTTTTTCTTGCCATTACCGGCAAGCGTTGTCGGTGGGGAGACCCGGTTGAGGAAGTTCACCTACACTTTCGGCTACATTGTCGTCATTATGCGCTTCTTCACTATTGCAGGTCCCGCCCGACAGACGACATACTGTTTTACCGTATTGACTAGGGACCGGTGCCGGACCGGAGTTCCGGACCCGGATTTATCTGGAAAAATCCCTCCGGTAAATTTTCAAAATTGAAAATCCGGTTTTGGATCCGGAAATTTGATTTCACCGGTCCCTAGTAATACACACATAAACTTTAGATTTAAGTCCGTAAAACAACTCCAAATTTTTCAGGTCGTAACAGCACACTAAAAATGTTGATGCTCACCGTTGTAATGTAAGTAAAAATTGTTTTAAAAAAATTCCAAAATTCGATGACAAAATTCCCAAAGGTCCATGTTCCGCTCCTTCTTCATCATTATGGCTATGGTTTTGTTGGTGCTGTTCTACGCTTACACGGGCGTTATCCTGTTCGGCATGGTCAAATATGGGCAGGCCGTTTCGAAGTAAATGATATTTTTTTTTGGACTGGACATGTGCAAATTAATAAATATTAGACCAAATTTTTGAATAAATTGGAAATTCGCAGTGATTTTCCGGTTCCGGTGCCGGCTCTAACAATCCGGAACCACGCAAATCCGGAATCGATTTGAAACCGGAACCACAAAAATTTAGAACCGCTTCGAAACCAATCGCCAAAAAAATGGAACCGGGAAATCACTGGAAATTCGCTTTTATTACAGACATGTGAACTTCCGATCCGGATTTGAGGCATTGGTGGTGCTGTTCCGCAGTGTTACTGGCGAAGATTGGAACGACATAATGCACGATACAACGGTAAAAATGAAATTTTAAATACAAAAAAAACTACGCAATTTTTAGTTTATTTTAATAAAACAAAACAAAGACAAAATGAGTTCACATGTTGATTGCTCAAGTCAGATCAGAAACAAACAATTTAAAAATATGAAATCACAAAATCGTTGCAACCATTTCCCCATTGGCAGCGCAGTGCCCCGTTCTGCTACTGGTTGCCGGGCGCCAACTACTGGGAGACAGACTGCGGTAATTACTACGGTGCCATCATCTACTTCTGCTCCTTCTACCTGATCATCACGTACATTGTGCGCAACCTGCTGGTGGCCATCATCATGGAGAATTTCTCTTTGTTCTACTCGTCCGAGGAGGACGCACTGCTCAGCTATGCTGACATCCGTAACTTCCAACAGGTGGGTGCTGACTGATCAGACGGGACACCCAAATTAATCAGTGCCATTGAATCGTCATATGCAACTAAAGAGATGAATGGCAAACGAACGATATTATTATTGCTATGAGCAAGCACTTTAATAAATTTAAATATTATTATAAATTTTTCGTTTTCATTAATTCATTTAATTTTAAATCTTTTTTCGAGCCGGAGTTTGGCAAAAAAAAAATGTTGCTTATATTGTATTTTTTAGGCAATTAGCTCAAATTACATTTTTAAAATAAATAAAATATTTTCCAGGTTTGGAATATAGTGGACGTGGAGCAGAAGGGTCAGATTCCGGTTGATCGTGTCAAATTTTTGCTGCGGCTGTTGCGCGGTCGTCTGGAGGTGGACCCGAACAAGGACCGGCTGCTGTTCAAGCACATGTGCTACGAAATGGAAAAGCTGCACGGGGGCGACGACGTGTCCTTCCACGACGTGCTTTAGTGAGAAAATTGATAAAACAAAAACGCGCAAAAGAAAATATATTTTAAATACTTTTATAATTTTCTTGACCTTAGTCTTAAGCATGCTTTCCTATCGGAGCGTGGACATTCGAAAGTCGTTGCAACTTGAAGAACTGCTTCAACGCGAAGAGCTTGAGTACATCATTGAGGAGGAAGTAGCTAAGCAAACGTAACTTGAGTAAAATTTCAAATTTTCATAGCCCAAAAAATTTCAGTATAAAAACTTGGCTTGAATTCTGCTTACGTCGTATGCGTTCGCCCGGCCTTCCGCTACCCTCCCTGATCCAACACAATCAGCAGAGTCAATCGCAAATACATTCCGCCAAACCGGCACACAAAACGCCGGCCTTCACATTTTCTGCAAAATCCATTTATGGTGGGAGTTGAATTTGGACAAATTTTAGCCAAAAAATGGGTTTGACTGCCCCTGACTGAATGGCTCTGAAATATTTACTGGATGGTTCAGAAACATTTTTAGCATTTGATTCTGCTACGCTTGCCGCGGCACACTCCAAGGCTGCACTGGAACGTCAACAGCGCCAAGTGTCGCCAAGCTCACCGAGACGGACCAGTCCGGTACAGTACCGTAAGCTGACCACTGGTGGCGAGTTGGCACGCCCCATGCTCATGGAAATGCCGACGACGGTGGTGAGCGGCGCGGACGGGGAGAGGAGACGGAGCATTTCGGAAGTTTTTGAGGTGAGTGAGTGAGTGGACGGAAAAAAGAGATTTAAACAAAAATAAAATTCAATTTAAACTACTATCACATTCAGATTCTACTGAAGTTCTAATAGAATTTTTTGAACATTAAAAAAAACTTTAAGGGCGCCGCGCGCCGTTTCATCGTCGCCGCTGGCCATAAAAAAGTGTCCGGACGTTCATTCACATCGGCCGCTTCCTCAACAGAGTTCGCCGCGGGTGCCAGTGCCATTGCTGTCAACGCTTCGTCACCGACCAGTCAAATGGCGCAAAGCAAAAGCATTCAGTCACTTGCGCAGCAACAGAGGCCTATTCAGGTGTGAATACCACCGGAAAAAGTGACAACACCAGAAAGTGATCGAAAAACAAAAAATTTAGCTGTTTTAAACCAATCAGATTATTTTATAAATATTTGCTACACTTCAGCTATCAGCTTATGAACTTCTTCCGGATTTGGCTGAGTCGATCAGCGAGGAATGCAGTGGTGTGACAACAATGTCGTCAAGTCAGACCTCAGCCTTAGCACAAGTAGTTTTGTTGTTAGATTTTTATTTAAAAAAATTTGTTTTAATTTTAAACTCTCTAACATTTTTTATGATTCATCAAAAGTAAAATTATATTCAATTAAAAATTACAGCCTCCTCTGATGCGTAAAATCAGTGCGTCGTCCGCTGCTGCTGGTGTCGCAGAACAGCAGAAGAAGCAGTCATTGGACCAGCAGCAACATCAACAAGCCACAAGCACAACATGCGCAGACACGACGGCATCTGCCGGAGAGGAAGAAAAGTTGGTGCCGGAAGTGAAGGTGGATGACATCAGAGAATGGTGGAAGTATGATGAAAATGAAGAGGACGAAGGTGGACGATGTGAAGGATTGGATGAGGATGAATGGAATACTACGGTCCGGTCAACAAAATCCATGGCGGATGAGAGATGATGATGAGGAAGAAGATTGCATCGTCATCAACTTAATCCGATATTTGTTTTTTTTGTAAAAATGAAATTTTTCTCATATTTTTTAAAAACGATTTAGTTAATCAGCAGTTAATTTGTAAGTGTGCTGGGGAACCAAAATCCCAATCCCGGTTCAACATGCTGGTCCCTATCCCGCTTTCACAATCTCCGTCCCATTTCCCAAAAATTCCGGTCCCGGCCAACTCTAGTTAAGACCACTTTGCTGAGGTTTTTGTGGAGAAAAAAAATCTTAACCCTGGTTTATCAAAAATAGCCCAAAACTTTTTCGGTTTTTAACTGGTTTACCGATTTTAAGTGCCAGTTTTTTTGCCACATTCTTTTTTAAATTTAAGGGTTGGTATATTTATTTATTTAGTAGTCTTTTTACACTATAGTAAAACTTTACTAATAAAATCAACACCCTTTTTGAAATCTTTCAAAAAAAGCTATGGAATATGCTTTAGAGATTTGTCGTAGTAAAATTCATTGTCTCAATTTGCGTCTGACTTCCGCAAAGATTTTGTACAATCATTTTTTGTTGTTGTTGGCTGCCCCTAAAGCCCCTAAAGCCACAACATAATCTTGCGTGAAATTTCGCGCGACCCATTCAATTCGTTCGGGTGAGGGGGCACGGCGATGCGTTCCCCCCACAAAATTCACAATATTCCTCCTTATTTATTTTTGTATAAAGTAAACATTTTATTTCGCAATCAATCCAACGCGCCAAACACAATTAGGTGGGGAAATGGATGCATAATACTTTTTTAAATTTAATGTAGGGTTGGTCCCCGATCTTTCGGGGCGGGAAAAGTCGGGGTCGGGGTTTTTCCCAGCAAAAACCCCGAAAAATTCAAGAAAGTCGGGGTCGGGGACTAAAACCCCGACTAAAAAAAATCGGGGTTCGGAGACGAGGACCAACCCTAATTTAATGGATCACTTTATTTTTTTGATTAGTAGGCCGTGCTATTTGGCCTTTTTGGTGCAAGTTTATATGCGCATATTTAGTGAGTTTTGAAGCATATAAATCCGACCCCTAATGATTAAACATAATGATTTTAAAATTAATTAAATAATGAAAATAATCCATTTTTAAAGAGCGTATCTCTCCTGTCTTGCGACTGTCTAGACGGGTTTGAATATTTTTACTAAATAGTTTGGAACAAAACATTTTATTTTCCGTGTATCAATCATTCTTGCTTTTATTACCATTTACTTAACACATTGGTAATTATTCTTACTGCTACGAAAATGTTTTTAAAAATTTGACCAAATTAATTTTATTAAATTATTTTTTCTTTAAAAATAAAATGATAAATTTCCTCAACTATTTTAATTCAACTCCCCTTGCCCCCCGCATTTCTCGCGATTGCATTTTTGTGTATTTGTTTGTGACCTTTGTTTTGGAATGATCACTTTGTTTTGGGGTCTGATCAGTCTTTCAATGCTGATCAAAACAAAGAGGCGCTGCGAACAACAGAAATTTGTTCGTTATTGTTGGTTGGTGTTGTCAATGCTGGAACAGAAATTGGGCGTGAACAGAGTCAAGTCTTCTCTTTTTTTTGTTGTTGATGGAATTTGTTAACAGCAGGAAGTTATTTTCACCACCATTCACCACACCTCTCCGTCAACTCATTCATTTATTTTGTTCGATTTTATGCTGTTGAACTAACACGTTATGAAGTTCCAGAACTTTTTTTAAATTTTGAGGGAGGGAGGGGGGCGACCGGCGAGACTGTGTCTCGAGAGTCATGGCAAGCTCAAAATAAAAATTTACAATTTAAGCTGGACTCATCGTGCCAATTTCAAAACAAAAATCCGAATTAACAATTAAAAAGAATTTTTGACACACAAAGCACCACCGATAAATCCACGGCTGCCAGATCAAAATTTTCAAAAGCATTATTTAGCAGGCAAAAAAAGCCTCATTTTTGTAAAATCAAAAAAACGATTTTTTGGCGGTATTTTTCGTTACGAACAAGGCCTATTTTAATTTTAGCTTCATCGGCCTGCCAAAGCCACAATGAGACTACAGATCTGGAGATAAATGTAATTTAATGGGAATTTTTTTTTTTAAATTAATTTTTAATTAAACTTCGGACGAATCAAATTTCTAAACACCCTTCATTTAAAGCAACCTACCTAGTTTTATGTTTACTTCTAAAATTCCATTCCCTCACATCCCTGTGATTTTGTTGTTATTTTCTTATTCAATTTCCCCCCCCCCCCCAAGGGCTTTTCTTCCGCACAAATGACTTTTGCTCTGGAGCAAATTTTTCCCCAGGCTTAAATATGCTGTTCTGATCAGTTGTTCACAAACAAATAAATGTCTTATTTCGGGACAAAATGATCAGCGATTAGGTGTCAGGAAGCAAAAGAAAAGCTCTTAAAATGGTTCAATAAAAACAGCCAAGCCAACGGATATTATAGCAAAAAAACTCCTTTGCCCTATGCTCGAAATTTAACAAGACTGCCAATTTTCTATTTAAAAATTCTATTTTCTAAAAAACTAAATTAAAATAATGAAAAATTCTTAATCTGAGAATTTTCTTTTGGCTACCGGTACGAGCACTTAAAAAGGATTCTATTTTTAAGCTTTAGCTTTGTAGTTAGACAAAGCTCAAAAAAGTTAGGTCAAACGGAATGAACACGGCCAAAAATGATCAATTAAGAGGGTTTTCTGGCCATAACTTTTTGGTGCTTTGTTCAATTGATTATCTGGTGTTGTTTGATGATAGCTTCTTCTGAATGTAGCTTTTTTAAAATTATTATTATCGATAATTGGTTAAGTTTGTAGAATAGAGGTTTTTTTTTGCAAATTGAAAGCTAAAAAAATGTTTTTTAATAATAATATATTTTAACGTAATCATTGATCATCTGTCATCGATTGCGAACACAGATTACAATAAATTTCGACGTTTATTTGATTGATGCTCAATGGAAGAAATTGTTAACCCAATTGCCTTGAGGGCAATTTCTTAATAAATCACATTTAAACCTTTCCGGTCTCGGTTTACGTCACGTTAAGTTAAGCCTGACAATAAGCTCAAATCAGCTGTTCATTAATTCCCGATTTGAAAATACTGACAAAATATTCATTGAAAAAACGACTTTTTTTTTTAACTTTTTGGATCAAAGATCAAACATAAATTTAAATATTTTACCATTCAGCGGTGAATCATCCTTAAAAAATACCAAACTGCTTCAGAGAACCCCCAAAAACTTGTTCTTTTCCTTCGCCTATTGAACAAAGGCAACCAATTAAATTTCACATTTTTTATTGTGAACAAATTCTCGTTCCTTTCTTTACCAATCAAAATTGACAATTCAATTCATCGAATTTAAAAAAGAATTATATTACACAAAATAATCTTGACACCAAAAAATCAGAACTTTTTTTCATAACAATATAAAGTTAGCGCTCGCGTTGTCTAAAAAGAGTTATTTTAATTAAATTAAATATCATCATACCATTTAAAATTAATGGCAAAATAATTCATTATAATGTACAAAATTAATCATTATAAGTTTGGATCATTTTTTACTTTCCATATTCACGGCAGATTTTGATGAGTCTTGCCTTCATGCCCAACCATATTAAAAATCCCCAAAACATTAACGCAGACTGTTCGTTTCAGAATAAATGCATAATTAAACAATTCCATTAAAGATATATATTAGAAATGGACGAGACTAAATTGTTCAAACATCCCCCCCCCCCTCCCCACTCCCCAACCGAAATTTCATTTTATTTTCTTTTGCGTCGTGTTTGTTGTACATTCCGCCCTCCTCTTACATTTGATGTGATGTTGATGACAACCCTCCTCCCCCCCCCCGCCCCCCCACCGCCCCCGCCCCCCCCCCCGAAAACTTTCACCACAATTCAAAACGGATCATCTCCCGTCCCCTCCCCTATATATAAATGACTCTCATTTTGTTCATGCGAATTGATCCAATCGAAATTCGCCAACCATTTGCTTGTCTGATTCGCAGAGTTCCGCTCCGTCTTCACTACTTCTTGATGGTTCATCATCAGCATCATCATCATCAGTTCTTCTCCATCTTTCAGCCATTCCGCTGCCCATTTTTCATTATCAAACCATCCATTCACTAATCAATTACCCTACCAGATCCCCTTGGATAATCAAAAATTGTTTTTTGTTGCAATGAACAGAAATTGGATTTTTAGGCAAATTCAATGCATTTTGCAAAAAAAAAAGAGACTGGATATCGGTGTGCTATGCGTTCACTCTACCGATTCTGCGATGAATTCAATAAAAATTCAACCCACACATAAATGCAAAAATTATTCTAATATTATTGCCAGATTGTTTTTTGATTTTGACTTTTTTAGTTAAGCTTCTAATTTTCAATTACATTTTGCCAAAATGCTTACTGACATCGGTTGGTCTGCATCTCCTGTTGCTGTTCAACTACTGAAAATGATTGCCATTTTTGGATGTTTTATATCAGCGGAGGCGGCACTGGCCGAAGTCGGCAAGCAGCCAAAAGGCAACAATCCGTTGCTGTACAGCGTCAACGACCCAATTGTGCACTTGGACGCCGACACGTTCACGGACACGGTGCTGCGGCCGAACCGAGACAAGGCTTACCTCGTCGAGTTCTACAAGGACTGGTCCGTACAGCCGTGTTCGACGAAACTTTTTTTAGAAAATTAATTTAAATTTTGAAATTAAAAAATTTTGTACGAATATATTAACTTGGATTTTACGTCATTTGGCTGACCAATTGTTTGCTAAAATTCAACTATTTTTGTGATTCCTAAGGTGTGGCTATTGTCGCCGCTTTGCGCCCTTTTTCAAAGTGCTCTCTGAGTCCATAAAGTCGTGGCCTTTTGTCCAAGTGGCTGCCATCAACTGTGCCGATGCGTACAATGTCAAAATTTGCAAAGCCAACGACATTCCAACGGTACCAAAACTGAAGGTACTGACTGCTTCATCTCGATGAAAGCAAATATTCAGGATGAAATTATACAATTGTTCTGTCGTCAGATTTTACATATATATATTAATTAAATAATCCAATTTACAGTACTTTCCACGGAGCGCCCGTTCATTCGAGGACGGTCAAGTGGTTGAACACTCTTACGATTCGGCAATGGAAATGCGTGGAACAGTTCACCAAATGATTACGAACGAGTTCAAGGCGGAGATGGACAAAGGCAACACCGACTTCTACTTGAACCACATGGCATACGAACAGAATGGGTCAGTTAAATCTCGACCAAATTAATCGACGTTTGTTGAGGTTGGGGGGGGGGGGAGGATCGCGCACGCGAACCCTAAAACACAAAAATCGAATTTGAATTTGAAGCTCAACGTCTACGGTAAAACAAAAACATTTTTAAAATTGAATTATTATACTAATTTTCAATTAGGCTAATTCATTTTTATTTTGTGTGTTATATACAGGCGTGCTCACGGATATCCGGATTCGGACGGATAACGGATATTACCTTAATATCCGCTGGTATCCGTAGCAGCTGTTGATTTTTAACGGTGCTAGGTCGTTTCCTAAATTCCGCCACTATGGGCGTTTCCTAAATCCGCCAGGGCGTTTCCTAAATCCGCCAGGGCGTTTCCTAAATCCGCCACATACACTTTTTGAAGTAGTTTTAGACATCATAACTTTATTCATACCGCACTAAATCACTTAAGTTTTATACCAATGGAAAGCTCTAAATGAGTAGAAACTATTTGTTAAACATAACTAAGCGGCAAATTAAAGTTTTAAAAAGTTATGATCAGAAAACCACAAAAAAGTCTGATTTTTGGCAGTTTTAGCTTATAACTTTATTTACACCGCAATAAATCAGTTAAACCTTATACCATTGGAAAGCTCTAGATGAGTAAAAAAGCATTACAGCAAAGTTTAAGTGTTTTGATAAGTTTCAAAAAAGTTATAAGCTAAAACTGCCAAAAATCGGGCTTTTTCGTGGTTTTCTGATCATAACTTTTTTAAACTTTGATTTACTGCTTAGTTTAGTTTAACAAATAGTTTCTACTCATTTAGAGCTTTCCATTGGTATAAAACTTAAGTGATTTAGTGCGGTATGAATAAAGTTATGATGTCTAAAACTACTTCAAAAAGTGTATGTGGCGGATTTAGGAAACGCCCTGGCGGATTTAGGAAACGCCCTGGCGGATTTAGGAAACGCCCATAGTGGCGGAATTTAGGAAACGACCCAGCACGATTTTTAACTGCTAAAGAAAAATTTGTTAATACATTTACTTAAATTGGTTTTCAAAAAATTATTCAACACGCGAATATGGCCGAGTGATTAAACTTTTAGAGTGATTCGGCATTGTCTCGAAGGTTCTATCCCTAGATCTCATTTTTATTTTTTGTTTTACTTTAACCAAAAAATGCACCCCTAAAAATCGAACATTTTTTGGAAAATTGCTTAATACGGACGGAAACGGATATGAGATTTTGAGGACGGACGGATACGAAAATTCGTATCCGTGAGCACGACTCGTTATATAAGCATTTTTTTAATGTTTGATTTATACGAGATTAAACCGTGCTAATTTAGTTCTTTTTACAGCGAGAACAATCAGCGGGAGCCATGGACGGATGTGTCGAACAGTACGCAATTCCTTGTCCAATTGTTTGAGCAGAACATCAAGGAGGGCCTGCCATTCTCGCTGGCGTTGCTGTTGTTCAAGCCCCATGTTGAGGCCCGGCGAGTTCTGGTAACCAGTGGCAACGACCCTCGAATCGTGCGGCCCCAAGAAGGCGGTGCCGTCAAGTTGCCTTACGTGACGGTGATGGAGCGCGGCAAGACGGAGCCGATTCTGGCAGAAAGGTAGACAAAATTTCCCCAAATTTATCTTTTTTGGAGTGATCTGATTTGGTGTGTTCCAAATCAAGATGGAAAATGTGATCATAAGTAACGCTTTATCATATCATGATCAGGCCATTTTATCTTTTTGACAAATTGAAATCTATATTTTCAATCAAACATTTAATAGTCGATTTTCGTATTATTTATGATTTAATTTTTTTCTCTTTAAATAGCCTAAATGAGCGGACATTGCCGAGATTGCATGAGTTGTTGAAGCCAATGATGGAGGAATTGAACAAAACGGAACAGGCTGAGGCACACCATAAGGAACCAGAACATGTAGTGGACTGCTCACAACAGCCGGAGAAGTAAAATTTTAAATATTATTTCAACTTCTAAAAAGTAATTCAAATTTAATTTTGTTTTCAATCACCAATTTACAGAGTCGGGGTGAATCTTAATTTCTATTAAAAAAATCTTCAAAAAATATATTTTACATCAATTAATTTTTTATTTATTGAGATGCAAGCAGATGTTCTTTGTTGGCGAAACGGACATGTTGAAGGCCATTCACGCGGCACTTTTGGACGAAGTGATCTCATCGGGCGGGGACGAAATTGGCAGGGAAAGATTTCCAGCCCTGCGGCAATTTGTTGAATTGCTTATTCAGGTTTTCGTGCCAAAAAAACAACTTTTAAAAATTGGATTTTGCTAATCACTTAATCACAGCGATTCCCGCGGAAAACATTTGAGCGCAATCTACAAATTGATGCACATCCAAAAGGGGTCGCACTTTCATCCATTGGAAGGGTCTGTAATGTTGAAGATTTCATTTTTTTTATTCACTGATTAAATACACTTACCTTTCCATCAAACTTTAGTACAAAATCATAACGGGAGCTGATCATGTTTACATGTCTGATCACTATCAATTTCGATTCATAAAATATACCTATTTCCTTGTATGGATCAGAATTAAGATCTAGATTATAAAAAAGAATGCATTTAAACCAGGGTTGCCAAATCTGAGGTTTTAGCCTCATTTTGTAGCTTTTTATAGTAGAGTTTGATGAGGTTTTTTTGTGGCTTGAGATTTTTGACCCCAAAAATTTCAGCCCCTCCTCAGAAGTCAACGGGCATTGAAAGTATTTGAACATATGAAACAGTTCCTGGATTCGAAAGCCAATGAAGGCCAAGTATCGATGGATGAATGGAAAGCCGAGTTTGAACAGTCAAAGGCACGGAAACAATTTTTATATTAACTCAAAAAAAAAAATTCTATTTTTTGCTTCTAATAACTCTTGACTTAAGCTTAAACTATTGGATTTAACAGACGCAAAACGGCGATCCGTTTCCGGTCACAGCCGAATGGGAGCACTGCAAGGGGTCCCAGACAATTTTCCGTGGCTTTACCTGCGGCCTGTGGACAGCTTTCCATGCCATGACCGTACAGGCATACCTCGGTCAAGAGATTTTCTTGTTTCTTGTGGTACTTGAGACTGAGAAATTTATATTTTGTTAAAATTCGTTTTTGAATGAATCCTTTCATATCAGAGTAGTACCTAAGTCGGGGCCTTCGAGCCTTTTTCATTTAAGTAGCCAAAGTCGAGATTCTCGAGTCCATCAGTGATTTTGAATTTTTGTCTTTCAGGTAAAGAGCAGAATCCACTTAAGCCGTTGAAAGCGATCCAAGGCTGGGTTGCCAACTTTTTCAGCTGTTCCGGATGTCGTCGGCACTTTATGGACATGACCACCAAAACTTTCCCGATGGAGGCGTCAAATGTATGGGCATTTGAAGGACCCAGATTTAAATAGAAATTCTTTTTTGACAGACATGGAATCACCTTAATTCGAGACTGAAATCTAAAATTAATCTTTTTTCGACAAATTTCAGGTTAAAAAACCGGAAGACGTGGTGCTGTACCTGTGGAAGGCGCACAACATTGTCAATAAGCGACTTAATGGCGACGAGGCAACAGAAGATCCACAGTACGTTTAATTATTCAAATTATTTAATTCCGAGGAGATTAATGTTTTGGAAGCACAAAGATAAAACTTTCAAGAATTTAAATGGCTTTCATTCATTATTTGGATAATCATTGTACTCCGAGATTCTGCATAAAATATTGAAAATTTTTGATTTAAAAAATTACTTTTTTGTTTAGGTTCACCAAAGAACAGTTCCCACCAACGTACTTGTGCCCGGAATGTCAGGTAAAATTAAAAATTTTCTGTTATCATTAGGGTTCATTACCCGCTCCACGAGTACTGCGGGTACCAGCCGAATTTTTGAAAAATTACCCATGCGGGAACCGACCCGTAATGAGAATTTAAGGAATATTTGAAGTCATTTTCTTCCTTAATTACTATCATTATTCCGACACATGATCTGATCAACGTTATTTGCGATTTTGATCGGATCGAGATCAAATCATAATATAGACAAATTCAATGCCGAAGTTTTCGTAAATTAACTTCGTCAATTTTTTAGAAATCTGCCACAGGCAATGGGAAGGATGTGGAGCTAGACCCGGAGAAAACATTGCAATTTTTGCTCAATTATTCAACAAACATCAAAGCGCGTCCGTAAGGCACAATCAATCATTGATGGAGACACAGAAGCTTGCCAGACGAAATCATAAATAATTTACCAATTTAATTTACAGCTGATTAACCCTGTGGGAAAAATAAACGTGTAGAGAACGAGCAAAAAAAATTGCTCGGGTTTTTGATCATTTTGTTAATATGTACCTCCCTATTTCATTTTGAAAAGAATTTAAAATATTTACCAATCGGGCAATTTTCTCATGTATATTTTATTAAATCCTATAAACTTTTAAATAAATTCCTATCAGTTTGCTATGTTTTTTAGAAAAGTCCATGGATCATGCTTATGGTACTTCCGCATTTTCTCTTTATCTCCGGGGGTCTTTTAAAGCTTCAAATACTTCAAAAATTCTTTTTGGCATTTTTTCCTTTTATCATTGTCATCAAAATATGTATGTTTTGTAAGTCGGATACGGATTTTCCCTGCGGCGCCTATCGGCACCGCCGGTAAGGGAAAAAATGCTAAAGGGAAAAAGCGACAAAAAGAAGCCCAAACGGGAAAAGTGCCAAAGGGAAGAAGCAAAAAGTGAGAGGAAAAGTGAAATGGGAGTGACAAATTGTAAAAAGTGCTCTCGATCGTTTAATTTTTTTTTCGAAATTTTTCGAGATACGATATTTATCGAGATTCTCGATTGAAATCTCGATCGGTCCTCAAGTCCGATCTCTAGTTCATAACATAATCGTACTTCCTAGCGGTTGGTGCACCGTAGGCGCATCTAAACCGCTAGTGAGCTTAAATCAACTGTTCTTGTTCTGGACAAAATATTCATTACAGAAACAACTTTTTTTAACTTTTTGGATCAAAGATCAAACATAAATTTAAATATTCCACAATTCAGCAATAAATCAAGCTTAAAAAATACCAAACTGCTTCAGAGAACCCCCAAAAACTTGTTCTTTTCCTTCGCATATTGAACGAAGGCAATCAATTAAATTTCACATTTTTTATAGTGAACAAATTCTCGTTCCTTTCTTTAATAAAATTAACAATTTAGTATCGTCAAATTTAAAAAGAATATTAATTACCAGGGGCTGCTATTTTTAGGTTTTTTACCTATTTTTCTGCAACTTTGTTTTGGCGAGTTATGCACGAAAAACATGTTTTTAGCAGGAAATTTTGTCATTATTAACAAGGCTATCGGACCTAGAAAAAACTGTTTTTGGAGTTTTCGCGTCTAAAATTGGCTTATATAAGATATTATTATTAGGGCCGCTAATTATATGGACAAAAAAATCTCGAAATATGGCCATAAATCTGTACGGAAAATTGTGACCAAATATGGACAAAATATGGATAAAAAAAAATTTTCAATTATAGCAAAAAATGGGCAAGATTAATATGGATTTCCATATAATTAGCGGCCCTAATTATTATAAATCAACGAGACTGAATTGTTAAAGCCCCCCAACCTCTCCCACCTATCACCGAATTTTTTTAATTTATTTCCTTCTGCGTCGTGTTGTACATTCTGCCCAACACTTACATATGGTGTAATGTTGATGACAAACCCCCCCCCCCCCCACAAAAACTTTCATAATTTAAAACGGATCCTTCCCCCCATTCCGTATATATAAATGACTCTCATTTTTGTTCATGGGAATTTATCCAATCGAAATTCGCCAACCATTGCTGCAAAAATCATTTTTTTGATTTTGACTTTTTTAGTTAAGCTTCTAATTTTCAATTACATTTTGCCAAAATGCTTACTGACATCGGTTGGTCTGCATCTCCTGTTGCTGTTCAACTACTGAAAATGATTGCCATTTTTGGATGTTTTATATCAGCGGAGGCGGCACTGGCCGAAGTCGGCAAGCAGCCAAAAGGCAACAATCCGTTGCTGTACAGCGTCAACGACCCAATTGTGCACTTGGACGCCGACACGTTCACGGACACGGTGCTGCGGCCGAACCGAGACAAAGCCTACCTCGTCGAGTTCTACAAGGACTGGTCCGTACAGCCGTGTTCGACGAAACTTTTTTTAGAAAATTAATTTAAATTTTGAAATTAAAAAATTTTGTACGAATATATTAACTTGGATTTTACGTCATTTTGCCAATTATTTGCCAAAATTCAAACCAGTTTTGTGATTCCTAAGGTGTGGCTATTGTCGCCACTTTGCGCCTTTTTTCAAAGTGCTCTCAAAGTCCATAAAGTCGTGGCCTTTTGTCCAAGTGGCTGCCATCAACTGTGCCGACGCGTACAATGTCAAAATTTGTAAAGCCAACGACATTTCAACGGTGCCCCAACTGAAGGTACTGCTTCATCTCGATGGAAGCAAATATTCAGGATGACATTTACATTGTTCTAATTAATCCAATTTACAGTACTTTCCACGGAGTGCCCGTTCATTCAAAGAAGGTCAAGTGGTTGAACACTCTTACGATTCGGCAATGGAAATGCGTGGAACAGTTCACCAAATGATTACGAACGAGTTCAAGGCGGAGATGGACAAAGGCAACACCGACTTCTACTTGAACCACATGGCATACGAACAGAATGGGTCAGTTAAATCTCGACCAAATTAATCGACGTTTGTTCAGGTTGGGGTGGGGAGGCACGCGAACCCTAAAACACAAAAATCGAATTTAAATTTGAAGAAAAACTTACAACGTCTACGGTAAAACAAATGTTTGATTATACTAGATTAATCCTGTTTTGATCATAATACATTTTTTACAGCGAGAACAATCAGCGGGAGCCATGGACTGATGTGTCGAACAGTACGCAATTCCTTGTCCAATTGTTTGAGCAGAACATCAAGGAGGGCCTGCCATTCTCGTTGGCGTTGCTGTTGTTCAAGCCCCATGTTGAGGCCCGGCGAGTTCTGGTAACCAGTGGCAACGACCCTCGAATCGTGCGGCCTCAAAATGCCAGTGCCGTCAACTTGCCTTACGTGACGGTGATGGAGCGCGGCAAGACGGAGCCGATTCTGGCAGAAAGGTAGACAAAATTTCCAGATTTATCATTTTTGAAGTGATCTGATTTGGTGTGTTCCAATTAGATAGATCGCGATTGCGAATCATAATTAGCGCTTTATTATCTTTTTGAAAAAATGGAAAATCTATATTTCTTAAATCAGATCATTCCATCAGAATAGCCTTTTTATTTTATATTATTTTACGAAGAAAATTATTTTTCTTTTTAAATAGCCTAAATGAGCGGACATTGCCGAGATTGCATGAGTTGTTGAAGCCGATGATGGAGGAATTGAACAAAACGGAACAGGCGGAGGCACATCATACGGAACCAGTACATGTAGTAGACTGCTCACAACAGCCGGAGAAGTAAAATTTTAAATATTTATTTCTTATAAAATATATTTTAATTAACAAAAAATATGTTTATTGCTAAAAAATATTTTTATCGAGTTGTTTCTTGTTTTATTTTTAAACATAATGTATTTTTGAGTTTTTTTATTTATTGAGATGTAAGGAGATGTTCTTTGTTGGCGAAACGGACATGTTGAAGGCCATTCACACGGCACTTTTGGACGAAGTGATCTCATCGGGCGGGGACGAAATTGACAAGCAAAAATTTCCAGCCCTGCGGCAATTTGTTGAATTGCTCATTCAGGTTTTCGTGCCAAAAAAACAACATTTAAAAATTGTCGTTGCAATTACATCTCATTATTACAGCGATTCCCGACATTTGAGCGCAATCCACAAATTGATGCACATCCGAAAGGGGTCGCACTTTCATCCATTGGAAAGGTCTGTAAAATTTAGTAGATTAATTGGTCTTTTAATTGATTCTCAATTTTTTTTTATTCACTGATCAAATTATTTTAACCATCAAATTGACTTAGAACGAAAGCTGATCAGTGTGATCACTTTTCTTGTGAGGCAGAATCAAGTCTCGATTAAAATAAAAGAGTGCATTTAAACACCCCAAAAATTTCAGCCCCTCCTCAGAAGTCAACGGGCATTGAAAGTATTTGAACATATGAAACAGTTCCTGGATTCGAAAGCCAATGAAGGCCAAGTATCGATGGATGAATGGAAAGCCGAGTTTGAACAGTCAAAGGCACGGAAACAATTTTTAAAATTTCGAAAATTTTGATTTAACAGACGCAAAACGGCGATCCGTTTCCGGTCACAGCCGAATGGGAGCACTGCAAGGGATCCCGGACAATTTTCCGTGGCTTTACCTGCGGCCTGTGGACAGCTTTCCACGCCATGACCGTACAGGCATACCTCGGTTAAGAGATTTTCTTGTTTCTCGAAAATTCTCTAAAATAAAAAAAACTAGCTCTCGGTTCTTTTTTTGAGTTTTTGAAATACTTTTTCTTTTAATTTTTTTGGTACTTGAGACTGAGAAATTTATATTTTGTTAAAATTTAAGTTCTTGAATGAATTCTTTCATATCAGAGTACCTAAGTCGGGGCCTTTGAGCCTTTCTCATTTGAGTAGCTGAAGTCGAGATTCTCGAGTCCATCAGAGCTAAATTGTTTGTCTTTCAGGTAAAGAGCAGAATCCACTTAAACCGTTGAAAGTGATCCAAGGCTGGGTTGCCAACTTTTTCAGCTGTTCCGGATGTCGTCGGCACTTTATGGACATGACCACCAAAACTTTCCCGATGGAGGCGTCAAATGTATGGGCATTTGAAGGACCCAGATTTAAATTTAAATTCCTTTTTGGCAGACATGGAATCACTTTAATTCAAGACTGAAATCTAAAATTAATCTTTTTTTGACAAATTTCAGGTTAAAAAACCGGAAGACGTGGTGCTGTACCTGTGGAAGGCGCACAACATTGTCAATAAGCGACTTTATGACGACAAGCAAACAGAAGATCCACAGTACGTTTAATTGTTCAAGCTAATTTTAAAATAATTATTTATTTCGACGCAATAGAAAATTTTAGAAGTTTTGGTCTTTGTTTAGGTTCCCTAAAGAACAGTTCCCACCAACGTATCTGTGCCCGGAATGTCAGGTAAAATTTAAATTTTTTGTTATCATCAAAAAAGGAGGAACACCCAAAATTAAATTTTAGTAATACTAAAACTGTTATCTGCAACTTTTTTCTCAATTAACACATGATCTGATCAACGTTATTTGCGATTTTGATCAGATCGAGATCAAATCATAATATAGACAAATGCAATGCCGAAGTTTTCGTAAATTAACTTCTTCAATTTTTTAGAAATCTGCCACAGGCAATGGGAAGGAAGTGGAGCTAGACCCGGAGAAAACATTGCAATTTTTGCTTAATTATTCCACAAACATCAAAGCGCGTCCGTAAGGCACAATCAATCATTGATGGAGACACAGAAGCTTGCCAGACGAAATCATAAAATTAATTTACCAATTTAATTTAAAATTTTGGAATCCTTATAATTTTGTGATCAATGTGATCAGTACTTTGAATCACCATTATATAATGTTTAATTAATTCATAATATTAAACCTAGAATGATTGATTTATGACTTATTTTAATGAAAAATAGGAAAATATTTAAATTTAATTTTTTCTTATATTTTTCTATTTTTTTAGGGTTGAATCCCGGCCCCGCAAATTTAGTCCATTTTCGGGAATTTCTCCGACCCCGACACTTCTATTTACACATTTATTTATTTAACGCAGCAATGGAAATGCAAGCAAATTTTAAGTCAATATTTTGCGTTTTTTTAGTCAATATAACGCGCTCTAATGATTTGGATTAATTCGTTTTCCGTGCCCGTCTTTTGCCGATTTTCAGAATGAATTTGAACTCCCGCTCCCGGAAATAATTCTTTGGCGAAATGTTTGGACCTATTTTCAAGTCAGAGAAAGAGGGCGAAAACTGTCAGTATTTGTTTGTTAGGGGTTTCCTCTGCAAGAGGACCCATAATGTTCAGGACGAGGCCCCCCCCCCCCCCTAATTGAGGATTTCGATCGATAAATAATGTCCATTCATTTTAGACAATAAATAAATATGGTACGAATATTTCGTGCTACAAAATTGAAGAATAAAACGGTCTCGAAAAATACGGCAACGGCAAAATTCGCTGTAGTTGAGCCAAACTCGAACAGTGTATGCAATAGTGCCGGCTGCAAAACCGAAACTGTACAATGCAGTGGAAAAAGCATAAAGAAGACAAGCAACGATCAGACGTCACCGGTGACACCGGAGAAAGGTTTGAAAAAAGGATATTTAGAAATATATTCCTAAATATAGATAAGGCAGGGTCGCGATCAAAATTCACTCAGCACCGGAGCATTAAAAAAATCCTCATTTAGTACCCAAAATAAGCAAATTCGACATTTCTTTATGATTAAAATGTAATTTAACTTTTGCTTCATTCGTTATATTTTTACATATGGGTACAAACAATTGATTTGAGGGTAATTCTGTTTTTCATTGGTCCCAAATTTTTTTATTTTTAAATGGTTTGATGCAATTTTGTGAAGTACTCGGGGGATATCGAGGTCGCTGACCACGAATATGGCATCAGATTTATCATAACGTCATCTAATACATGACAATTCCGAACCCCAGCCCGAATGAACATTTTTTCAAAAATTTAATCACAAACTGTTCAAAAATGCACGAAAAAGAAAAGGGAAAAGCATATTAAAATCTTCCACAAATATTCGCCAGTTGCTGCAATAAAACCCGGATTTTAAAAATTGTGATTTTTTTTCCCAAAATCATAGATGTTGAAATCATGTATTAGATTATGTTATATGATAAATCTAATGTTATATTCGTGATCGGCGACCTCGATAACCCCCGAAATCCAGAATTTTGGTGCATTTTAAACGATCTAGTGTTAAATTTAATTTCCAAAAACGGATTGTTGCAGAAGGAAAAGATTCCAGCACTCTGGCAATAGGCTTTGTGAATTTTTGGTCCAGTTTGTTAAGCAAATGTGACTCGTTTTCAAGCAACAATAAGTTTTCAAAAATAGCGTGTTTTTTTTTTGTTCTGTTTAGTGCAGAGTCGACTGTTCGGAATTGCGTTGATGGGTGTGAAGAAAAACGATGGCAAACAACAGGAGGAAGTCGCCAGTGACAGTGTTGTCCAAGCGGCCGAGAGCAGCACCGAGAAAGCCAAAATTGAAAAGGTACGGACGGACCAACAGAACTTAAGAGTGGTGGTGGCAAGAAATTTAGAATTTTGGGGTTCATGTTTGAAAAGTTTTTAAAAAAATTTCACATTTTTATGGGCCTGCAATTACTATAGTTTCTTTTAGTCACAGTCACCTGAACATCAAAATGGAACTGCCAAATTGAAAGAAGCGGTGGATGGCGTCGGTCAACCAACGCCGGTGAAGACAAAACGAAACAAAATCACATGGAATCAGACAGAGGGGGCGGTTAAGCGACGTTCTTCAACACACAAAGCAGAGACGGTCAGTCAAAACGCAATGCCAAAAATCCGGCGTTGCTAGTGGCTCTCCTTTAATTGATTTAAAACAAACATTTTTTTTTGACAACATTTTTGGATTAATTTTTAAGAAAAATTAATCAAAAACAATTTGTTCTATCGTAATTTTTTTCTAGAAAGATGTGAGGGACAACGACAAAGCCATGACTGATGACAAGGTTTGGATTTTGAACAAGGAGCCAGGCCTTAATGAAAAAGATTTATTTTCTCCAATAAAAAAGGGGAATTTAATTCTCTGGAAACTCAAAAATTTCCAAGAAAAAGGAAATTGCACTTGCTACTTCTATATTTGGTTTTATTATGGCCATTGGTCAACAAAATTTTGCTTCACATTTTTAGCATTATTTAGTAAAATTCACCTTTGGAATTTACATCAGAAAACAATTCACTGAAGCATCTCGAAAGCATAATCTCGATCCAGTGGCGTAGCCAGGGGGGGGGTGGGGGGGGGGGAATTCCCCCCCCCGAAATGAAATTTGAAGAAAAAAAAACAAGAGGGGGGACCCTCTTGTTTTTCACTTTTACAATTTTTTGACCAATTTTCTTAACAATTGTCAACAAAAAACAAAAAAATTTTCTCGGCGGCGCCTATCGGCACCGCCGACCCCTCCCATTCATAAAAAACTTCAAAAAAAAGTGCCGATTTTTAAAATTTTGGTTGCAAATCACTAACATATTGAGTCAAAAATTCCAATTTTTTCCTCAGCGGCGCCTATCGGCACCGCCGACCCACCCGCCCCCAGAAGTGAAGCAAAATTCGCAAAAAAAAATTTGCTTTTTTGAAAATTTCTCAAAATAAAACGCATCGGCGCTCAAATGTGAAAGCCATCTGAGCGCGGCGCTCAGATGGACAAATTCCCCCCTCCGAAAATTTTTCCTGGCTACGCCCCTGTCTCGATCAGTGAAATTTTAGGGGTTTTTTTCTCTTTGGTCGACCTCCCCCCCCCCTCTCTCTCTCAAATTTTTTTTATTAGTTCAAGCCTACCCCTACTTTCCTTTAGACTCATGAACAGAAAAATGAGACTGCAAAATTGAGAGAAGCGGTGGATGGCGTCAGTCAACCAACGCCGGTGAAGACAAAACGGAACAAAATCACATGGAATCAGACAGAAGTGGCGGGCACGCGACGGTCTTCAACACATAAACCGGAGACGGTCAGTCAAAACGCAAATGTAAAAAAATCCGGCTTACCGATTGGCTCGCTTTTAATAGGGGGTTTTTAATTTTTTGGACACAATTTTCCTGACGATTTCGTAAAAAAATTCCAAATTTTGCACTGCCAATTGCGCGCGCCTCCAACGCTTAAAATGGGTCTAAAAGTTTACAAAAGAGGCAAAAGTGATTCAAAAATTCATTCAAAAATATTTAGCAAAAGGTCTCAATGGGCGCCTCTATTTCCTTCTCATCTTTTGGGGTGTCGCACGAAGTGCCCCGACGGACGCCGTTTATTTTGACCGCACTGGACGGGTGCACCCAAATTGCGCCGTTCTTCACCAACGCATTCGGCTTTTCCAATCATTTTGCGTGTCGCTTCACTGTTGACGGTTAGCCGCGTGGGCGGGTTTTATTAATCAATAAGTTTTTGCAAAATAAATTTGTAAAAATTTAAAAAGACAAACATTCCTCCTGCGCACCCTCCTATTCATTTATAACAAAAAAAACCACACATTAAATATTTTTCTATCCCTTCTGTATCAGATATATGGCGGTAGCGGTAGGGCTTGGTCCTGTCACACCCGTTTTTTCTCTTAGAAACCACCAATGTGTTTCCGTTTGTTTTTCAGGCCTCGAGTTTTGTTGCACCGAACAGTTCTACATGTATTACAAAGCAAGAATTTTTGGTGATGAAGGGAGTGCCGTTTCCATTCTTCGTTCACGTGACCCAAAGGCGATCAAGCAGTTCGGCGCCCAAATTCGACTGTTCGACACCGCCTTATGGAGAAAAGT
Source organism: Globodera pallida (assembly GCA_020449905.1). Lineage (NCBI taxonomy): Eukaryota > Metazoa > Nematoda > Chromadorea > Rhabditida > Heteroderidae > Globodera > Globodera pallida. Next base: position 243,560 of record JAIXHY010000042.1, read on the forward strand.
GTCGATTTTGGTGGGGATTTTTACACTAGACTTGTATAGGCAAGGATGTAAATCATCCAAATTTTAGATCCGATTAACGACATTAAAAAAAAAAATTCTGATTACAATCCGAAATGTCTAATCCGATCATTATATACGATAATCAGGGATGACAATAAATGAAAAGCTTCAGGAAAAGCTTCATTTGGCAGGCAAAAAACCAAAATACAAGAGAAAGTTGGTTTTTTTGGGCTTATTTTTGATTGCGAAAAATTGGATTGGGCCTTTTTGCTGTAATTTTTTTGAATTTGCTTTTTTCTGGTAAAAACCCAACTCGTTCCCCTTTGCCCGACTTTTTTGAACTTTTTGCATTATAACTTTTTTCTAGCGAACCAAATCAAATATTTTTAGTATCATTCGAAAGCAAACACTCAGTAGAAGCTATTAGCAAGCAAAAGCTAACCGATTGGCCAAATGCCAAAAAAGTTATGGCCATTCTAGCCACAAAACTCAAACTTTCTGATTTTCGGGCCATAACTTTTTTGGTATTTGGCCAATCGGTTAGCTTTTGCTTGCTAATAGCTTCTACTGAGTGTTTGCTTTCAAATGATACTAAAAATGTTTGATTTGGTTCGCTAGAAAAAAAAGTTATAATGCAAAAAGTTCAAAAAAGTCGGGCAAAGGGGAACGAGTTGGGTTTCGTCCCTTTTTTCTAAGCTTTTTTTATGGGTGGGAGGGGTCCGGTAGTGGCGCCACCGGAAAATTTTTTACAAAATTGGAGGGGGGGTTTTTTTTAGCATTAATTGGTACCGGTTTTTGCCATCTTTGTTCAACTCAACACATTCTACCTATTACAGTGTCTTCCCATAATGATTGTAGTTTATAAAATTTAAAACAGGTAATGCTGATTGCAAATTGGAAAAAATTTGAGCAAAATCCGATGCTGCGTCAGCAGCTGTTCGAAACTGGCGATGCATTGCTCGTGGAGGCGAGCCCGTCCGACATTTACTGGGGCATCGGAATTGTAAGACAATGTGTTGTAGGAATTTGAAAATATTTAATTTCTCAAAATGAACTTAGAGATTATTATGTTGTCGGTTTTGAACTTTATCATTAAAAATGTAAATCAATCTTTTTGTTCCCATTTTCAGCACGTTGACAACACGGACCGTGTTCGTAACATGAAGAGTTGGCAGACAAAGAGCAAAAACGTGATGGGCCGCTTGTTGACGCGGATTCGGGACACCTTCAAGGAGCGCGAGCAGTACCAGCATGAGTGGGAGGAGGTGCGTGCGAGGCTGCCGGAATTACACAAAAACGCCGGAGCAATGTCAAGGCGAACCATTTGATTGGATGAGATAAACTCAGCATTTTGGCAAGTGTGATGATGGTGATTATTTTTGTTTTCATGCTAGCCAATTATAATTGCGATTTTCGGAATTCCGTTTTCAAAATGTGTAATATGGTGTTTTTTATTCCACTATGAGCATATTCTTTTATTCACATTCTGCAGTTTGTTTTATCATTTTCAATTTGGATACCTACTCAGTTTTCGTTGTTGAGATCGGGTCGAATAACGACGAATCGACATGGTCAATTTGTTTTATGAAAAATCGTGAACCCTTTTCGAGCCATCTCAATTTCTTGCTCATTTGTCGCGCATTTATTAATAAATCGAAGTCTGCCCAAAACAGTAAATAAACTACCTGGTTCATTCTTATAAAACTTCATTTGCTAAAAAAAACGTTCTTCAAATGCGTTTCATATTTTTTACTATGCGAATATTTTTTAAATGAATTTAATACTACAGATTGATTGGTAGCAGCAAATGGTGGCCAAAGAGAATATTTCAGCGTTCTTCGACGAACGGTTGCCCAAGATGCCGGACGAAGTCAAACACTATTTGGCAGGTTGGTATTCTCGCCAAAGGGTTGCTTTTTTGTAACAATAATTGTTAAGAAAACTGGCCCAAAAATGGGAAATTTTGTAAAACAAAAAGGGTCCCCCTTTGATTTTTTTTCTCAAAAAAATTTTCGGGAGGGGGACTGCAGCTCCCCCTGGATACGCCCTTGCCTAAACAATTGATTTGTTGTAGTATTTGAATTGTATTGCATTAGGGCATAGAATTGAGCGGGCCTGAAACAATTAAAAATTTATTTTGTCAGATTTGCTCAAGGAAAACGTGGACGAAATGGGCACGGAGCAGGACCTGACCGACATGGTCGGTGATCACATTCAGGCAAGATATTAATAATGCTTGTTTTTATGCTCAAAATATACATTTACCGTTGAAGATTCACAATGTTTTTAGGCTTCGCTCGTGGACGGCATGGCGGACGCTGAGTTGGCTGACATCTGCCGCACGCTCTTCGACCTGTTGCACGACGGGCGGCTGCCGTCGTCAAACGGCAACGGCACCTTGTCTGCCGCAAATGGTCGCGTGTTGGAGGCGCGCAAGTTGCATCAAACGGTGGACATGAGCGTGCAGAGCGACACGTTCAGGGAGATGGACAAACTGTGGAAGGTCACGCCCAATGACGTGCCCCAACAGGTTATTTGGTGTTGTGCCGTTGGGGTATGGGTTACCCAAGTGAAAAATATTTTTGTATTCCAAGGGTTGGGCTGGGCTGTTCACGTGCCATTGTAAATTTTGGTCAAAAAATAAGTAAAAATTCAGTCGGCAGTGGACCAGAAGAAATTGGCTAAAGCGGAGGGCAAATCGAAGGAGAAGGCACAGAAGAGGGCGGAAGGAGGCGCCGGTCAACAAACGAAGAAGGTGCGGCCGCAAGTGCAGGCCACTGCCAGCCAAGCGCTGAACCGGCGGGACGCCAAAGGGGAGGTCTGAGAATTTTCAAAAAATTGCTGCTGCTCTGTCAATCAAATTTTGAGTTTTACATGTGCTTTTGGTGCTTTGTTTTTATGATTTTGATTTTTTCAACAAGTTACACGACCAACAATTTCAGGTCGGGACCATGGACATCAAGCTGGAGAATCTGGACATCTCGTTCGGCAACAAGCAGCTGATCAATTCAGCTGATCTGTTGTTGGTCTACGGACGTCGATACGGGCTGGTCGGGCGCAACGGCATTGGCAAAACCACGCTGTTGAAGATGATCTCATGGCACGATTTTTTTTTTAAAAACAAACTTTTTTTTTATTGCTATCACACAAATTTTGTTTTCAGCAAACAGTTGATTATCCCTTCCAACATCACAATGCTCAGCGTGGAGCAAGAAGTGGAAGGTGACGACACGCCGGTGATTGACGCGGTACTCGCGTCGGACACGCGCCGGGAGACGCTGTTGGCCGAAGAGCGCGAATTGACTGCCAAACTGAACAGGTTGGAGAGGGTGGTTTATGGGAGGGATTTTGCTGGGCTAAAGACAACTTTTTGCGTTCTTTTTTTATTTTTAAAAATGCGGGAAGAATTTGGCGAAACGTTTAAAAATTTTGCATTTTAAAATCGATTTTTATTCGTCAGTGATGTGTCGGATGAAGAAAAGAGTGAGATGAGCGCCCGTCTGGATGCACTTTACGCCGAGCAGCAGAACCTCCAGCTGGACAAGGCCCCGGCCCGTGCCGCCACCATTTTGTTTGGGCTTGGGTTTAAGCCGGACGAGCAGCGGAAGCCGACAAGGTACACAAAAGAATCGGAAAAAATTAATAAAAACTCTCTTAGTTAGCTAGATTTATTGAAAGTTTTGATTTAAATACAAAAAAACAAAGATTAATTTGACCGTAAAAATTTTAGAGAATTTTCTGGTGGCTGGCGAATGCGAGTGGCGTTGGCGCGAGCATTGTTTATCAAACCGGATCTGCTTCTTTTGGACGAGCCAACAAACATGGTCTGGTTTCACTTTATATTGTGCAGCAGAATTTTGAGTATATGTTTTTTTAGTTGGACATGCGAGCCGTCTATTGGTTAGAAAACCATCTACAGGTAGGTGTATTATTGTGTCAATTTTTAAAAATAAAAGACAAAAATTGGTATTCACACGGTTCAGCTTTAAGAAACTTTCATTTTTCTAATAAAAAAACGATTTCTGAAATTTATTCAGCACTTTTTTCCCCACAGGAATGGCCAGGCACCATTCTGACTGTTTCCCATGACCGCAAATTTTTGAACACCGTCTGCACCGACATTGTGCATTTGCATTCGCGCAGATTGGACGCGTACAAAGGAAATTATGACAATTTTGAAAAGGTTTTGTGGGAAAAATTTTTTTTGTTTTTTTTTTTTGCCTCATTTAGAATTTTCGAAATTTTAGGCAATGTGCGAAAAGCTGACGCTGCAACAGAGAGAGTATGAGGCACAACACCAACTTCGTCAGCATATCCAAGAGTTCATCGACAAATTCCGTTACAACGCTAAACGAGCGTCGATGGTGCAGTCGCGAATAAAAATGCTCGAAAAAATGTATAAAAAAATGGCAAATATTTTAAAAAGATTTTATAGTAATTAAATTTTAGGCCTGCCCTGCAACCTGTCGAATTTGAGTCGGATGTGGTGTTCCACTTCAAGGAGTGCGAGAAGTTGGGGAATCCGGTGTTGCAATTGGACGATGTGTCGTTCCGGTACTCCAAGGAGTCGCCATTCATTTTCCAGGTTTTTGTTTGTTTATTTGTTTGGCTTTAATACATTTTTTTGAATTGGATTCGTCCAAGACTTGCCCATTTTATAGTTTGGGCGGAACGAAATGTTTAATGCTCAAAAATTCGAGTTTTAATTTTACTTTTTAATTATTTATCCATTTTGCACTCACTGTTTGGGTGCGTTTTTTTTTATTCCTTTTTTCTTTGATTTGTGTTCCCGTTCACTCTTTGATCGGTCGCTAGAGAGAATCTATTTCATTTTTTTCTTCCTTTACTTAAAACAATTTTTTAAACGGGTTTTTTTTCGAATTTTACAAAAACAAAAAATTATTTAGAATGGTTAAAACCCCAAACTCCTTTCAATCTTGTTCCCACCTTTTTATTCATTTTCTTCACGCTTTTTTCCCTCTGCCACAGAAAGTTTGCATTGGCTCCCGCTCGGACTCGCGCATTTGCATTGTGGGCGAGAATGGGGCGGGCAAGACAACATTGCTCAAGTTGTTGTTGGGCGACCATAGCACCACCACCGGGACGCGAAGCGCAAACCGTCGGTTGAACATTGGCTACTTCACGCAGCACCACGTGGACCAGCTGGAGATGGACGACTCGCCGCTCGAACTGCTCGCCCATCGCTTTCCCGGCCTTGGGCAGGTCGGTTTTTTGCTTTTTTTTTGTGTAACCGTTTAAGATTTTATTTTTGTTTTAATAGCTTTTCTCTAACTTAAGTATTTTGATTTTTGGGAAATTTTGGAAACAAACCCGAACAATTACTACTAGGTCGTTTCATAAAAAATGTCGTTTTTTGACTTCTCGATAAAAAAGTCATATAAATATTGGTTGAAGCACCCTAATTGTTTTATATGCAGTACTCCTATCTGAGTAGAACATTTTGATACGTAAACGGTTTCTGTAGCTTTTCATACCGGCGAGATAAAAATTCCCGAACCCGTTTTGGTCGAAAACCGGTTTTAAACCAGTTTGCATGGAGTGAGCTCCGGGTTCAAGCCCACGTCTAATAGCCTAGCTGATTCTGCGCCGGCTGCAAAAAATTGCGCCCAGAACCACAAATTTTCGATTTTTATGGATTTTTAACTTTTCAAAAAAAGACAGAAAATTTTTGCGTTTTCAAGCCAAATTTCAAAAATTCATAAAAATACGAAGAGTTGACGGATTTGGATGCGGTTTTTTTTATTCGATGCAGTACCAGCTAGCCTAAAAACACACCGCTGGTAACGCGCAGCTATCTCCACGCCAAACCGGTTTAAAGTCGGAAAAACTGTTTTTGACTTTTTGACCAAACCGGTTTAAGAATTTTTATCTCTCCGGTATGCAAAACTAAGGGAATGGCCCCAGCAGCTAAGTTGCTATACTCAGATAGGAGTACTGCATATAAAAAAATTAGGGTGCTTCAACCAATATTTATATGACTTTTTCATCGAGAAGTCAAAAAACGACATTTTTTATGAAACGACCTAATATAATTTAATTTTTTCTATTGACAGGAGGAGTACCGTTCTGCGATGGGCCGCTTTGGGCTGTCCGGCGACATTGCTTTTCAGTCCATTGCCACTCTTTCCGGTGCTTTTTTGTAACTTCACGATTTAAAAAAAATCGAAAAAATATTTGACGGTCAATTTTTCGCCAAAAACATCAAAATTATTTGAATTTTTATTTCAGAAATATTGTGTTTTTAAATTTTAGGTGGTCAAAAGTCGCGGCTCGCGTTCACTTGTCTGTCCCTACAACAGTGAGCTTTTATTTGTTAGTCTTTAAGTATATATTATTTTAAAGGCCTAATTATTTGATCATGGATGAGCCGACCAATCACTTGGATGTCGAAACAGTGGACGCGTTGGGCAAAGCGTTGAACAATTTTAAGGTAGCTTAGGAATTACTGAAATATTTTCTACAATAAAATTGATGAAAATCTAAAATTGAGAAAGGGATAAAATTTGCTTTTTTTAAGGGTGGAGTTGTGTTGGTTTCTCACGACGAACGTCTCATCCAGCTGGTGTGCAGGGAGTTGTGGGTGTGCAAGGACAAAACAGTGACACAGCTGGACGGCGGGTTGGAGGAGTACAAGAAGCACGTCTATCGACAGTTAGCTATCCAGGAGGGTTGATGATGATGGTTAGGGATGGTGTGTTTTATCAAAAGTTGTGTAACTATTGTTACTATATCACGTGACTTTCAAAAAAAAAATCGAGAATTCGAAGTATTGAATAAAAGCCAAAATTACTATAAACGATGAAAATATTGGCTTCTTAAAAAATTGCCTGACGCTTTCCAAAAAAAAGGTTATATTGGATTTTCAAAAAACTTTTGTCTAAGCTAAATATATTGTTTATATCACCGACACTAAAAATTTTGAATTCATTTCACGATTTACAAAAAATGTGTTGACGAAGCAATGAATTGTGGGAAAAATGAAGAGAAAAATTGACACATATTTTGGAGCAATAAAAATGGTAAAAACAACAAAATTTTCATGTACTGCTTGAACTTGGTGATAATTGACTGTTGAGGCCACAATGTTGAACGGTTCAATTCTAATCACTGATTTAGGCGTTTTTTATTTGCAAATCTAACGTTTCTGTTCGAGATCAACTTCATCAGCATTCAAGTTGCCTTAATCACTAATAATCCTGATTTGGTCCAAATGGGACAATGATCTACTTAATCAGAACGAGTCAGATCATTTTAACCATTATTTCTGATCACAAAAAATAAGTTGAAATTCTCTACGTATTGCCCACGTATCGCCCGTTATGTTTGAGCAAAATGGTTGGTGCCGCACGTGACTGTTGTTGTTTCTGGCCCAGCGTACGCAACATTTCCAACTCGTACTGGCGTGCGGCTGCTCCAACACCACCGCCGCCGCGGCCGCTGCCAAGTGCGTTGTTTTTGCCTGCGGCGTTGGTCGCGCTTCCGTCCCCTCGGGCGATGATAATGTGCCGGCTACTGCTCCCTGCACTTTGGTCCCTGCGCCTGGAGCGTTGCCGCGCGTCGCGCAAATGCTCCTCTGAACAACAATCCATTGAAGCGCCAGCGATGGTGCCCTCGCGCGACTTATTGCGAATAGTCGGCGACGCGCTGCCAATGCCTGAAATATACTCAACTTTTGGCATTGAACAAGAAGCCAATTTTAAAATTTACCCGACGTGGCTGATGTGTCCTCGTTGTTGTTGTTGTTGGTGCCGGGGGTGGTCAATTTGCTGTGCCCCTGGGGCACTTTTTGCATCGACGGCATCAGAACCATTGGCCCGCCGTGCTGCTTCCGTTCATTGACACCTGCAGCAGCATTGGCAACGGGCACACTGCTCAGGCCGCGGGAAAGTGACTTGGAACGGCCATGCTTGGTGCTCATGCTCAGCGAGTTGAAGCTCTGCTGGGAAAGGAATTCAACGATAAATTTTAACAAAAAAATGTTCAGAAAACTCAGTGCTCTCGGAACGTAATTCTGGCTCAAAGAGTAGAAGGGAGGGAAGCTCAGTTTGCATCCCAGTTTCCAGACCTGAACTAAGTTCTTGAAGTGACTGATCAGATTGGCACCGCCAATCAATTCTCCGCTATCCCGACTGGCCCTTCTTGACGATGCTTTTCCCCCTCCTCCGCCTCCAATGGCACCCGTCGTCGGCGTTGTCGTCACGTACTTCTGTTGCTTGATGATAGTCTTCAATCCTTTGCTGTTGCTGATAGATCCGGGCTCGAGTCGGCACTCGCATATTTATTAAGCCTTTCTCGAGAGCCTTGAAATGGACAAAAAACATTTTCTGAATTTATAAATTTCCTAAAACTCACCCTCACCATTATGGCGCGCTTGTTGTTGGCGTTGTGACAAAAGTGGTGTGGATGGTGATTTGGACGGGCTGAACTCGCCGCCACTTACCGCCATGTTGTCACTGCTTTTCAGCTTTCGCACCGCTGAATGGGAAATCATTTATTGGCATTTTTAAATTTTTGTACCATTTGGAAACGGCACTTTGCCGGTGGCATTGTTGTTTGACTTCACGGGACTGAACAATGTCGAAGGTGAGGAGCCTTCATTGGTGTATTTGCTGGAGGCGGTTGGCAAATGTGGCATGGAACCGCAAAAGTTCTTATGTTGATCACCGAATTCTTTAAAATAAACAGAATTTAAGCCAATGAGGAACCCTCAGTTATAGAAAAATTGAAAACTTTTTGCCTTTTGCCGTGCCATTTGGCAACGTGCCGCCGTTGGCCGTCCGTTGTGCCAACGACGGCGAATGCTGTGCCGATGCAATTTGCTTCTGTTGATGACGTTGCAGGTGTCTGTCCTCGCTCAGATTGGAGGCCGGCGAGCTCAGCTTGCTGCCGTTCTGATATCGTCGACTGCCCACTGGTACTGGCGAACTGCTGTGCACCTTTTTGAACCGTTCGTTGACCGCGTTGATTGCTGCCGCGCCGCTCTGCAAGTTCTGGTTGATCTGCTGTTGATTGATCTTTGGCCTGAATGTTGCCTTGATTTTTTCGATAAATCAGATTAGAATATCTGACGATTTTGGCTGGACGGATCACATTATTAAAGTCTTCAGATTAGACCATGAGGATCAAGGCGTTTAGGTCAGATCAGTAAAATCTTCTGGCAGACATTTTCGAAAGATCGATTAATTACGATTCAAAATGTGTTCAGTTCAGATCAGGGAGGTCTGACATTCAATATCGATTGATCAGACAAATTACCTAAATGTGTCTGACAGATAATATGATCAAATCTTTAAACAAAAGCTAATCGATTAGTCAATGCTTAAAAAATTTATGGCCAGAAAAGCCCAAAAATGGTGTTTTTTTGAGTTTTTTAGTTGGTTTGGCAATAACTTTTTAAGCATTGTCCAATCGCAACGCTTTAGCTTAAGGATAGCTTTTACTCATCTAGAGCTTTCATTTGGTACTATGTTTGACCCAATCGGGTTAGGTCAAAGATTGTTATAAGTCCGAATGTCTTTTGGTGACCAATTTCCGTACACCATATGATCCGCCAAAAATCATATTTTGAAAGTGCACCTCTCCCACCCACCTCATAAACTCCTGTCGTTTGTACTTTGGCTTTGCTTCATCCTTCTCATGGGAGGAGTCGTTATGTGCCAAATTCAGAGGGCAGCACAAATTGCCAGTTTGCTCGTCACACTCCTCACGCGTCATCTGCTCATCAGTCACCGGTGCCTTAAAATAAATTTATAAAATTATTTTATTAAAATGTTGATTAGGTTTTTGTATTATGAAAGCAAAATTTGCCCATTATACACTTTGTCCGTTAGACGTTTTGTCGTCATGCCATTTAAACCTGTGTGTCCAGGCCTCGGTTGGCCTTCTCCCCGGCCGGCCCGTGTTCCCGAAGTGCGGTGGTGTGCGAGCGTCCAATTTTGCTGGACATTTTACCGTCCACGGCCTGGAACCCAATTGGATGCCGGTTGTCGTGGGTGTTCACGTAGTTATTCTCCCAGTCTAAAACAGTACAAAAATAAAAGTTCGAGTTATGGCTAAATTTTTGTCAAAATTTCCACATTATGGGCTTGATTAGAAAAAGAAATCCTTCAAAATAAAACGATCAGCACCATTTTTTAATAATGTGATCAGAAAAACCCAAATTTTTTGAAAATTCAAGGTGCCATAACTCGGCTTTTTGGGCACAAAAGTGCAATTTTATTATGACCCTTAAAAGGTTATTTCCGATCGCTATTATAAAAATTGGCGCTGATCGGTTGAAAAAATTCCTTTCTAAAGATCAACCCCATAAAATAACCAATTTAGACAAAGATTCAAGTGGCCATAACTCGGCTCTTTGGGAACAAGTGCACCATTTTTAAATATGACGCGGACACGAGAATCTTGATCACATATTAATCTGTTATCATTTTAGCCTGTTTTCATAAAATTTGCACACCGAACGTGTCTTTCATGCCGATGCCAAGCCTCTTCATGGCGACCAGCAAGCAGTTCTCCAACAGCTCGTAGTCCGGCTCGTCCGGATAGCTTAAGCCCTTCAGATGGTCAACGAAATGGTGCAACTCTGGTGGACTGAAACACTTTTAAATTTTAAAATTAAATTTTTTTCCCTACTTTCCTTCAAGCAGCTCTCGGATGTCGGCTTCCTCCTTCATCCGGCCAACTTCGTCCTTGTCTTTTATCCTCCTCCAGGGCAATGAGCCGTTCAGAAATTCGACCACCATGTAGAACAGGGACCACAGGTCATCCTGGCGGCCCATTTCCTGCATTTTGTGGTTGTTGTTGTTGAAAAACATTCGTTCGCTTCCGGTCTGAATTCACCTCCCCCCCACCCCGGCCGAATCACTCCCCCCCCCCCCCTCTCCCCACAGCCAAAACTTCCCGAATCCCCTCAACGTCTTAGGCTAAGCCTAAGCTAGGTCTAAGCTAGCCTTAGGCTAGCTTAGGCTTAAGCCTAAGCCTAACTAACCCCAACCCAGGTTGGTTTAGGCCTAAGTTAGGCTTAATATTAGCTTCAGTACGGGACTGAATCAGCCATCGTGGGGGGGGGGTTCAGACCGGTAGCCCACTCGTTCACCGGCCTACTACAGTACCTTATTTTTATGCGCAGAGAGGGCGGCGTACCTTACAGTACCGCGGAAACCGGCGGCAGATCCTAAATTTCAAAAATTTGTGAATTTTTTCAAGCAAAGTTTAGTGTGTGGCTGGTCAACCAACGCACGTGGACTTCGCACTTCGCCTTTGGCATTCAAAAACAGACGGGCCAGGCCGAAGTCGAGCATGTAAATGCAATGCTGGGTGGGCAATGTGCGACCAACTGCAAAATTTGACGGTTTCACGTCGCCTGAAGGATCGATTTAAAAAAAATCACTTAAAAAAAAAAGAAGATTCCGGTGAAAATGAAGTAAAAAATCCACAAAAAATTACAAAAATTCAAAATTGCTTTAGAAAAAAATCATAAAATTATTACGATGCAAAAATCCGATGGAATGGATGTCCCGGATGGATTGGAGAAGCTGATAAGCCACACGTAAGGATGTTGAAGAGGAAAAGCGTTGGCTGGGCGATTCTCTTAAAAATGATAACATATTCTTAAAATAAATAAACAGAATTAAATCGGAACACTTTTTTATTTTCTAAATATTCAAATCTTGACTGATCATTAAAACCCGGTCTGATCGATCGATCGGCTTCATCAATCGTTTTCTATCTGGTTGTTTTTTGGTGCTGGGTTGATCATTCTTAGCTTCAGACCAATAATTGATCCATTTCTGATCATTCCGACACATTCTCTAATCATTTTGTGCTGGGTTGATCATTTTTAGATTTTAGATCCCGACCAATAATTGCTCCATTTCTGATCACTCCGACACACTCTCTAATCATTTGGTGCTGGGTTTATCATTTTTAGATTTTAGATCCCGACCAATAATTAATCCCTTTTTGATCAGTCCGACACACTCTTTGATCACCAATTGGTCTTTACCTTCTCAGGTCGGCCAAGTTTTTGCCTTGCAGTCCCATCACCAAATAGTTGAACTTGTCATTGCGTCCACACCCGTAGAATTTGCACGCGTGCTTTTTGCCCTGAAGTCGACGCAGTACAGCGACCTCCATCTTCAATACCTGCTTATTTGCCTGAATTTTAATTTTAAAAACAATTTTGAAACAAAAAAAATTTTTTCTTCCAATTCACACCTTGCTGGACTCCACTTTGATCGCTACCCGTTCATTGTGATTTTGAGTGTCAATAGCTTCGTAAATTTCGCCGAAACCGCCTCCTCCAATTTTTTGCTTCTTAAAATTTAAAAAATTGGATATTTCGTCAAATAAAAATTTTCAAAAAATTAAGTGACGTCACTCACAATTTTCCACCGTTCCCTGATTATCTGAGAAGGCTGCAAAATTTCACACTCGCTGGAACTTGTCATTTAAATATAAAAGTGTCTGAAAGTTTTAGTTTTATTAAAGCCGATGGAAAATTTTAATGTTCACCCTCAGGCAACAAAAAATGGAATCCGCATATTACAATTTTTTAAAATATATTTTTGAATATTGATTATAAAACTTAATGACAAAATTCTATGCTAAACTAATTGCGGAACCAAAAATGCAACATGGACAGTTTCTGCAGCACATAAAATGGAGGGACATTTTGAGAATGATTTAAGTTTTGATCACCCTTAACCTCCAAAATCATTTCCATTTCCCAACTTTTTGGGGGCCCCATTAATTTTGATCACTCTCTGTGAAATCGAAGAGCATCAGAGCGAGCGAGCTCTTTGCCCAAGGAGCCGCCGCCGTCACACATTTTATAATGGGAGGTTGGGAGAGAGGAGGGTCGGCGGCGGAGGGCAGCAAATGTTTAAATCAGAGAGGTCGGGTCAAAATGACAAGCCCTGGAGGGGAAAAAGCAAAGAAAGTTGAATTTGCTTTGGGGTGAATGGATTGATTAGAGGGGGCGCCGCTTCATCCAGGGACCGACTGATTGATCGGATCGATCACCACTGATCAGAACAAATTCCCGCTAACAGAGCAGGGGAGCAGATTGGCTTTTACACTCATAGAGCAAGACAATTAAGCGGCTGGCACGTAAAGGTGATAGAGAGGGGTGGAGGGGGCGGTGGAAAACTCAGTCCGTCCCACCTTCTGAGAGTGAAAAAAGGCGAAAATTTAGAGAATGTTATTAATTTCATATGCACTTTTAGCCTAAAAAACTTTAGTATTATCAATTACTTGCTTAACTTTCGTTCTTATAATTTAAGCGCAAATCTGGATTTTTTTTCTTTCTTTTAAATTTAAGGAAAAATCAAAGATTTTGTTCAAAAAAAATCATTTATTTTTGTGTCCTTCGGCAATTTTGCTTAAATAATTTTATTCAAAACTAAAATACCGATTCCAAGGGTGTTTTTTCCAAAGCTTAATTTTTGATTGGTAAATTTCGGTTTCAATTATATGCCCTGGTCCGGTACCGAATTGTCCCCAAGGCGTGAAGGGTTGGAATTTGGGAACAATAATAGTGCGTTTGAAAGACGCCAGAAAAATGACGATGTTGTGTGTGTATGTGAACATGGTGTGTGTGTGTGGTGCCCCGGCTTTCGAGAGGTTGGGGATGGGCGGGGTGGGAAAGCAGCAGCCTCTCCCCCACCTCCAGCAGTCCAGTCTCGGCTCATTCCCTCACTTTCACTCTCGACGGAAGAAAGCGCTTCTCCACAATGATGAAGCCGCCCCCCCCCCCCCCCCCCCCCCCCTCCGCCCTCCCAGAGAGTCAGTCAACTTTCTCCAATTCCCTTCACTGCCGCCGGGGTGAGAAACCGCGACGGAAGAGAAGAATTTCTCCCCTCCAGCCCCCCCCCCCCCCCCAATTCCTTGGGATGGTCGTGTGGTCATATCGATTTAAAAATTTTTTGACGCAAGAACCCCTTGGGGGGGGGGGCAGGGGCAGGGGCAGGGGGCAGCAAAAGGAGTTATTGTTGGGAGAGAGAGGGAAGTGCACAAATTATTGCCTTCGGCATTATCCGAAAACGGCACATTTTTGGGGCGCTTGGAATATGAAGAGCGATTTGAACAGATTTATTTCTTCCAATTTGAAAGGTTGCTGATGTGAGTGTCCTATTTATTTTCCGGGGTTCTAAACCAAACGCATTTATGAAAACAATTTGTGGAATTTGAGAAGACAAAAAACGAGAGTTGTGAAATGGGCAGAGACACAGAGAAATGCCCGGGGGGGGGGAGGGAAAATAAACAAAGCAATTTTGAGACGAAAAGTAAAAGCATTGTATTTTGCATGCCCAAAGAATAATAAGGGGGGCACAAAAATGACCAATCCAAAAAAAGGCTTTTATGCGGGCTCGAAGTTTCGAGCAATGTTATTGGGGGTGAAGTTAAGCTTTAAGGCCGACAATTCCCGCGGGGGATGGAGGGGGGGGGGGAGGCTAAGGGCAACATTCATTGGGCCAATTTCCAGTTTTAGAAATGGACGACGAGTCGGGGGGGGGGGGGGGAGGGGGGGAACAAAAAGAGGTGAGGAGGGGTCGGTGGGGGCTTGAGGTTGAGGACGGCACACAAATTTGGCGCCGTTGGTTGCCCGGGCAACACACAACCCCCAACACAATCAGTGGGCACGGGGTTATGTTAGCTAGCGGAGGTTGGGTAGAGAGAGGTGGAGGTGTGTGAAGAGGAGTTTAAAAAATTTTGCTTGAGGGTAAAAAAAAAATCTACGACTGATCAAAGGTTGGCATCAGAGGTGGACGGACGGACGGAACTCCGTTTTCAAATTAAGAAAAACGAAGCCAAGAGAAAAAAAATTACCCGAATGTCTTGTCTACAGAAAAATGGAAAGAGAAAATTCTGATCGCAAACTAACACTGTTGAATAGACACATTTTGCGATTAAAGGGAATTTTGAGCAAATTTAAAATTGAAAATAAAATAAAAATGCAATATTGTGTCAAGTGTAGTGCAATTACACCAAAATTGAGTAAAGTTTTAACACAACGTTCTAAGAAGTGGAAAGTTAAAATATTCGCTCTTGGCGCCAATCAAAATTCAATTCAATTTACACCTCACCAATACTATAATATTTTTATTTAACTTTAAGCTTTCGAATGGCACCTAATTTGTAAGCTTTGGTTTACGTTGAGAAAAGTTATGGCCTTTCAAACAGAATTCATCAATTTTTTTGGGGGGACGACGGCAAAATTTCAAAAATTTACAAGCTGCCAACATTGCCAAAAAGCTTTGGGGTATTAAAATTTTTAACGCTAATTTGACGTTCTCGAGAATTGCAACGACTTTTGACGCCATCGCGGGATTATCGCCATGTTTTTTCCATCTTGTTCACCCTTTTAATACCAGTGCCATGCATTGGGATAATTAATTTTGCCCGCCAATTTTGCCAAAATTCCAATTTTCGCGGGGGTACGGATTTTCGGATTAAGGGACAAGCTTAGATTAAGCAGACAAATCTTTGGGAGCACATATTTGTGTATCCATCTGAATAACTCCAAAACTGAGCAAAATTAACAAAAATAATTAAAATCACCAAAAACACAGAGAAATAAATTTAAAAAAATAAATTTTAAAAATTTTGAATGGCATTTTACAAAAATTTAATTTTGAGGAGGGGATGGGGAATTTGCCCTACCCCGGCTGCTGGATACTGGTCCTATCGCCCCTCCATTAGCGATTTTTGACTCCGCACTGATTAAGAGAAGTGTGCCATGTTCGTCACTAATGCCGGATTTACCGGGCGCTGGTGGTTTCTGGATTAGTGCTAATATGTGCAAAAAGAATGTTTTAGGATTGGGATTATCTCACCTCCCAAATTCGCTTGGCCAGCCCAAAAAGCCCGGGGGGTAGGGGAGCGGGGCCAATGACTCGTCTGAGAAAATCGGATTGGTGGTGCAAATGGTGGCAGGTGCCCCCGCCCACCCTATGGCCATCTTTCGGGGGTAATAAATGCTTCAAATAATTCTTTTAGCATTCCAAGAACATCCGATTCACAAATATTTGGACTAATAAAAGTGGGAAACTGTGCAGTCCGAAATTGAAAGCATTTTGGTTAATAAATTAAATTGGAATATAATTTTTAGCAATAGAAGAAAGTGTGCGATCAGAACCCAAAATAAATTTTTATCAAAATATAGACGAAAATAAAATCACTTTCTACACATCGAGCCAAAGCTGACGAGCTAGCCATTGCAAGTTCATACAAACAATGCGGAAAATGATTTTTTAGCAAAAATGAATTACATATAACAAAAAATCGAAGTGAATAAATTGAAAAGATACTCCAATTCAATGAGAGCGGCAAATGCACAAATGCCCCCCATTCATAATTTATATCCTCGTGTCGGCGATTAGGGGGGCGAACGGCGTCACAATTATGCCTCTAAATACGGTAAAACCTCAACTCATTCCCGGCCAACTCGTTCCCCACCCAGACTCGTTCCCCGAATTACTCCGACTCGTTCTCTTTACGCTCATATTTAATATTTGCATTTTTATTGCCAATTTTTTAAACCAATTGCCACACTCTGATATAAAATTGTTAGATCACAAACCAATGAATTCACTATGTTTTTACACTTTGAATTGCTTAAGATAATTATAGAAATATTGCATAGAATTATTTATTTTAATTTTGTTTTCACTTTAGAGATGATGAACAATTGCATATTTCCCATTAAATAAAAATGTTATTATGATGATATCACTTTATTGCCTTTCAGACGCCCGACATTTTTGGATGTAATTCAGAATAATTATTCCATTCATGATTTATCTAACTATTTCTAATTGTGTCTCTATTTAAACAACAAATTGAGCGTATGCCTAACAACATTTTTTAAATTTATTTTTGATCATAATATTTTCTAGAGCTAACAATTTTTTTAAATTTAATCCCATTTTTCGTCATGGCCAATTTTGTCGGTCTGATCGTGCTGGTGTTGATCGCAAATGCCGTCACCATTCTTGCCCATCAATATGAGTTTAGTCAGATATTTCGGCACCCATCAAGTGCCACAAGCAAAGCCAAAAACGATCAGGCAAGCAAACAGTCCATACAATGCTGCATAGCTGAGGCTGGACTCTCTGCGGAATGTGCCAAATCGGGTAGGCTTTTGAAACATTTGTTTGGCATTGGATGGATTTAAATTGAAATTTTGGCATTCTGTAACCTTTGATGCGTTGACAGTTTGCAATTACTTCAACGTCAAGAAGTACCCTGACAGTTGCACAGTGCCAATCATGCACAATTTCGTCAAGATGGTTGCCTGCTTTACTGCACACAAAGACAATAGTGGTGTGAATTTTATATTGGAAGAGAGCCCTCACATATAAAGGGGGCCTCAAAAATTATATAAATTTTCATTGAGAGTTGTTTCAAGGTAAGCCAAACCTTCAAAATCAGTTAACATAAAAAAATCTGAAATTTTTTATGACACGAAGCCTTGAGAATTGGGGCATAATTTCGATGTGAACTTTTAAAATCAAAAAGTGTGCAAACTAGAGACCGACATTTTGAAAAATCCTGGACTTGGATTCTGGACCTGGATTTTACGGACGCCTGGATTTGGATTTCCTGGACCAAAATCCAGGTCCAGAAAAATCCAAGGTTTTGGAGGCTCCACTGGACCTGGACTCTGGATCCAGGAAAAATCCAGGCTTGGATCCAGGTCCAAGTCAGTCTCTAGTGCCAACATTGGATTGTTAACTTAAATCATTTATTCAAAAAATGGAATTTCAATTCAAAAACTTTGTGCAGAATGTTGCAAGAGTAAGGGCGTGCAGGCGCCGTGCCTTGACTTGTGCAACGGCAAGAACGCGGACATTTTGCCGGATCCGGAATATGTTCCGTGCACTTTCCCCGGCAAAGTGGACACCGCCATCCAGCAGTGCAACCATGACGCATGGACGGGCAAGGAAGATTAAAAGCTCAAAATTGTGATTTGGTGAAGCACCCTGTCGTGATGAATATTAAAATGTTGAAAGTTTGTTGAATAAAAAAAGTACAATTATTTTCTTGTTAGCAAAATATATTCTTTATTATATTTTTTGACTTAATTTAAATATACCATATATATACATACATTAATAATACTTGGAAAAATATTTATATACTTTTAATTATATTTACAAATTGGTATATATTTGTGTCTTTTAATACAAATAAATACAAAATGTTTTTTGATGAATAATTTCTTAAATTCTTTTTGTTGTTTTGACTTTTTAGTCAAGAGCTTGCTTTTCAACACAACGATGCGAAAAAGGTTTATTTAATTTTTAGATTGCCGTGAAAAAATATAAGGCATTTACTCAAATAATGTCTAAAAATATTTATATTTTATATTATGGTGGTTATTGATATTATTCGTAAATTTTGATCGCCCAAACTTCATCTAAGACCACTGAACCGAACACAATGAAATGAATAAGTGTCCACACTGAAATTTTTGTTAATTTGTATATTATTTTTAATCAAATAATTTACGAAAAATGCTGGAGATAAAGGATGAAGAGTCGATGGATGAATTGACACTGGCAGCAGCTTGCAGCTTCATTTGTTCTTGTTGTCTATTAGGCTCTCGAGTCGCATTATGGCCAATTTGTTGTCCATTAGACTCTCGAGTCGCATTATGGCCAATTTGTTGTTCATAAACAGACGCTGAAGTCGCATTTTGGCCAATTTGTTGTTCATAAACGGACGCTAAAGTCGCATTTTGGCCAAATTGTTGTTCATAAACAGACGCTAAAGTCGCATTTTGGCCAATTTGTTGTTCATAAACGGACGCTAAAGTCGCATTTTGGCCAATTTGTTGTTCATAAACAGACGCTAAAGTCGCATTTTGGCCAATTTGTTGTTCATAAACAGACGCTGAAGTCGCATTTTGGCCAATTTGTTGTTCATAAACGGACGCTGAAGTCGTATTTTGGCCAATTTGTTGTTCATAAACAGACGCTAAAGTCGCATTTTGGCCAATTTGTTGTTCATAAACGGACGCTGAAGTCGCATTTTGGCCCATTTGTTGTTCATAAACAGACGCTAAAGTCGCATTTTGGCCAATTTGGTGTTCATAAACGGACGCTGAAGTCGTATTTTGGCCAATTTGTTGTTCATAAACAGACGCTGAAGTCGCATTTTGGCCAATTTGTTGTTCATAAACAGACGCTGAAGTCGCATTTTGGCCAATTTGGTGTTCATAAACGGACGTTGAAGTCGTATTTTGGCCAATTTGTTGTTCATAAACGGACGCTGAAGTCGTATTTTGGCCAATTTGTTGTTCATAAACAGACGCTGAAGTCGCATTTTGGCCAATTTGGTGTTCATAAACGGACGCTGAAGTCGTATTTTGGCCAATTTGGTGTTCATAAACAGGCGCTAAAGTCGCATTTTGGCCCATTTGTTGTTCATAAACAGACGCTAAAGTCGCATTTTGGCCAATTTGGTGTTCATAAACGGACGCTGAAGTCGTATTTTGGCCAATTTGTTGTTCATAAACAGACGCTGAAGTCGTATTTTGGCCAATTTGTTGTTCATAAACGGACGCTGAAGTCGCATTTTGGCCAATTTGTTGTTCATAAACAGACGCTAAAGTCCCATTTTGGCCAATTTGTTGTTCATAAACAGACGCTGAAGTCGTATTTTGGCCAATTTGTTGTTCATAATCGGACGCTGTAGTCGCATTTTCAATAAGTTCATTTACCTGCATTTTTTGATTTTTTTTTAAGCTTACACTATGTAATATTCCAGAATTAAAAAAAAGTTATGTTTGGGTATGCACTTCAACAGTTGCTCCTGTTACTGGTTGAGTTTGTTGTAGGCCATGTTGCTCAAACTCCAGCTGCTGCTGCTGCTGCTGCTGCTGCTGTTGTTGCTGCTGCTGTACGCCATTGGTAAACGCATTCGGCACAGGTGCCGAAGTGCCATCTTCGGCACCATAGCCGACAGCTCCGTTCGTTTCTGTTACAACTTTTTAAGTTACCGTACGTCTAACTTGGAACTCAAAAACATGAGTTTTCTGCAAATGATTAAATTAAAATAATATAAAAATGATTTCTTTTTAATTTCATTTTTCATTTTACTTGGCTCACTAACCACCATTAGAAGATAGAGAAAAAATCAGAATGAGCAGCAGTACGGTGCAATCCATTTGTTGTAGCTTAATTGAATATTAAAATTATATCTTTTTAGGCTTAATAAGAATTTTGATTAAAGGAAAACTCGTCAAAAAATAAGTTTATAAAGGAATAAAAGTAAAAAGATTTTTGAAGCATTTAAATGCGTAAGAGCGACCAAAATGGACGAAAGCGAACAATTTGGTGTAGCGCAGAAAATTGGACCAATTTTATTGTGGAAGACTATAATATAAAATAAATGATTATATTTTTATTGGGAAATTGTGTAAAAAGATGTTCTCGAGCAATTGTGGAACGGAAGGAATCCGGTTTCCGGAAATGAGGAATTTTGCACAAGCATTTTATCATAAAACAGGAGACAAAAGAGTCTCATTCGCACTTTACTGGACCATAAGTGAAGTGAAAGGAAAATTTATGCAAATCAAAAAGTCCCGAAAAATGAATAATATACGAATGTCATTCCAACCTGTGTTTCGATTACACTCAAATGGATCTAAGTCTAATCTGATCATTCTCAGATAGATCATCCAAAATGACCTAATCGATTGCGAGTAAATCAGAAATTTGATCAGAAGTAGCTCTTTTTAAAATCAATCGAAGCACCTGGTTCTTTCCATGTCAGTCCCACAAAATTTTTTCTTTCTTTACAAGAAAATGATCATTTCACTGATCATCCCGATGATGATGACCCCTCAGTTTTCTTCACTTTAAGCTTCGCCTCCTCACACGGGTCCTGCACCTTCTTCAACTCGAGGGAATGCTTCACTAGCAGTGGATCGTGAATTGCATGTTTGTACACCCACAAGCATGAGCCGACAATTTCTTCAATCTCGTACTGCTGGGATTTAAACATTGCTTCCAATTTGTCAACTACATTTTCAGGCAGTACAACCGAATTGGACTCTGTACTGTCTTTGACAAAATTTGCCTTAAATACATTCCCAGCCTCACACATTGTTGCCATATCTGAAAAATTCTTTTCCAATATATGCTAACAAAAAGAATTGAAAAATTGAAACCAAAAAATTAATTTAAGCTAATAACTCTAAAATAATTTAAATTCACTTCTATTTTTTGTTGACCGTAATTCAAAAATGAACCACAAATAAAGTGCCAATACTCGAATGTGTCTGGCCCGGGCCTTTCTAATCCCGGTAGCGGAACCGCATTCCCGGGCCCATTTCCAATTAGTCAAAAAATCCCGGCCAGGTTGATGGAACTAATAAATACTCGCCTAATCCAAGCTCTTGGACAATGTCCCACAACTTTTCATACGTGTCGAATGCCATTTTCAAATCTGCTAAAGCCTTTTTTTCGTTCTCCAATTTATTTTTGTCAATATCTCTAAGTCGTTCTTTTAATTCTTTGATTACCGTCACAAATTCATTCATATAATTTCGTTTTTCACCATTTTCTTTTGTCTCCGTGTGGGTTAATTCATTTATGGCGGCAAGCGCGCCTTAGAAAAAGAAACAAAAATTATATTTATATTTTTGGGCATAACTTAACCTGAAACAGCGTCTAGCGCACCCTCAGATCGCGCGGGTGCATTTTGAAATTGAATTGAAATTGATTGATCAAAATAGGCATCGCCTTTAAGAACATCACTTGCTTGGCGCAAAATTTTTGCCGCTTCTTCTTTCTGTTCCGATTCTTTCTCATTTTCATAAGACCTTTTCCAACGGTCGACCAAATCCCACGCCTCCTGATTCTCGAAGTTGATCTACATTTTAAATTTGTTTTTCAAAATTTTAACTTTTAACGTACCTCAATTTTCAGGCCTTCACCTGAGGTGTCCCATTTGAACAGGCCCCTGTAGACGACTTTAATCGCTTCCATTGCGGAGCTCAATTGGAGTTCGCCCTGCGGCGCCACATGGAACCGTGGCTTCACGCACAGACATTTGAATGAATTTTCTAAAATTTTGAATTTTGAATTTTTCAAAAATTCCAATTACCCTCACTCGTCTCTGAACCATTGTTTGTCGTCTGATTACATTCCCAACTCTTTGCATATGCATCGGCTGCCAATGCCTTCAGTTTCCAACTTTCACAAATTTCTTGCAATTTTTCTAAGGAATGCTCTTCTGTCACTTTTACGTTTATGATCTTCCTGCTGCATCTCCATCTGGCCACCATATTACGCCAAAAGAACCGTTTGCTTTGTGCCAATGCCTTCGCCAAGTCCGCCTCCTCCGGCGTGCCGTCTTCGATCACCCCAACCGAAACTGAGCAGCCGATTATGGTGATCAGAAGCATAATGGACAACAAATGTGGTGAATTTTGGGCCATTTTTGAGAATGCTTAATTGAATGTTAGAATTGGTGAATTGTTGCCAATATTTATGCAATTTTTTATATGACTCGTTGCTTGATTATTTGCACTATGTCATATGATGGGAATTGATTGAAAAATGATATTTATGTGCGTCAAAGAAATATGGTTAAAAATTATATTTTACGTTTATTAATGTTTTATAATAAATTTCTGTTAGCATAATAGTAAAGATGGGTAATAATACTCTTTGCTTGATTATTTGCACTATGTCATATGATGGGAATTGATTGAGAAATGATATTTATGTGCGTTAAAGAAATATGTTTAATATTATTATTTTACGTTTATTAATGTTTTATAATAAATTTCTGTTAGCATAATAGTAAAGATTGACAAAGATTGTTTTTTTGTCGCATTGTACATTGACGGAATGCCTACTTACAAGTCCGGGAGTTGTACTTTGACTTTTTTGGCGGGATTGAGCTGTTGTATCCGGGGGGGGGGGGGGGATCCGAGCCTAAAAGCACACAATCTCACTCAGAAAATGCGTTTTTTATTTGAAGATTTTTAAAAGTTTATCCCTGATTTATAAAATTGCAACTCCAGCTGTTTTGGCGTGTCAAAAGACCAATTTTATTTTAAAAAAATGTGCCCAGGCACAGCTGTTGTTGGCTTTCCACTAAAAGGCCACTAAAACCCGCTAAAACATTGCTTCTCTCAAAATATTTCTCACCGGGGGGATCATTTGTTATCATTTTGGTGGACTATAATTATTTTTGAGGCCACATTTCTATTCCAATTTGTGGAAGCATAATTTTATTAAGCAATTTCAATTTATTAAAAATTGCAATTTTAATTTATTGTAAAATAACCTTTAACGCAATATTTTAGAAAATGCTATCAATATTTAAGCAAAATTTTGCTATTAATTTTCTTTTCATCAAATTTGTTCTTTGGCAACGGTTGAGTGCTTTACAAGCTGTGTAAAATTTAGAATTTTATTTTTAAATTTTTTTAATGTAAAAACTCTAAAACAAAATCTCTCTTATTCAAGCAACGACAATGTGGCTGGTTACACACACGTGGAACCTTTCATAGCCTACGAAAGGACAGTTGAAAGCGCACCAAATCATCGAGTGAAATTGATTTATTTTTTTTAATTTTTAAATTCTGTGTTTTCAAATAGTTAAATAATTTTCCAAAAATTACAGAAACAACGATTTCGAACACTTTCGGCCATGTCGCCGGCCCACGAATTGCATCGGCGAATTCGGCGGCCGCCATCCTCAAATGGCGGCCCGTTGTCCGTAATGCTAGGCTTCTATCTGGAGAGTCTGGGCGATTTTCGCGAAACCCAAATGGTCTGAAAGGCTAAGAAAATAGGAATTGAGAAAAAGTGACAAATATTTAATTATTAGCGATAAAATGATTAAATTGTGAAAAATGGTTGTTGTTAATGATTGATTATATCAATAATCTGCTAAATCAAAAAAAGGCTTGACCTCCTGTGGTAAGCGTCATGGGGCATGGTTTAACAGTACAAAAATAGAAATTTTAAACGGCTCACAGGGAATTTCTAGTTTTTTATTTATAATTGGAATTTTATTTAGTCTTTTGAAGTGGACCTGTACATGTACATCAGTTGGAAGTAATTTTATAGGAAATAAATTTTAATAAAACTTAAATTTTTAGGGACCCGTCTTTGAAGCATTCAGGCCCTGACGCAGTGATGATCAACGACGACGCCCTGCGAAGAGAAATTTGGTCCGTTTAAAAAAATATACACTCTATTTTATAATTATTTGTTATTTGCTTATTTATTTTTTGAACATTTAATTTCCAGGTTGCCTGACTTGTACTTTGCCAATGCTCGTCAAGCTACTTTCCATGACGTTACCGTACCCAACTTCAACCTGTTCATCGCAACTGATGGTACGGTAGCCTATTCCAGCAGAGTAACACTGACCGTGGCATGCAATCTGAAGCTGCATGACTATCCTATGGACGAACAGCAATGCCACATTCGGGTGCTCTCATGTGAGGAGTTCAATTTTGGTTTATAATTTTTGAAATTTTATAAATTTAATTTATAAAATAGTTAATAATTTATTAATTAAATATATAATGCCCAAATAATTTAATATACAAATAATAATGTCCAATTTTTTACAATGCCATAGATGCGTACATTGCCAAAATGGTCAATGTCACCTGGTTTCGGCATCAGCCGATCATGTACAATCCGGAAATTGATCTGCCCGAATTTAACATTGATCAAATTGTGGCGGAATACTGTGACGGCACTTACCGTTATGCAGTAACCGAACGATCTTACAAAACAGGCCCGCAATTGAAATATATCACCTTTATAGTGATTGGGACTTTTAGTTTTTTAATCAAATTAAATTTGTCACTTATTGCCAAAAATTTTAGACAGATTCAGTTGCCTAATGGGCAATCTGTACCTGAAAAGACGTATTGGCTTCAACATTGTTCAGTCTTACATTCCTACTGGGTTAATCGTCATCATCAGTTGGGTAATGTCGTGAATAATAAAATTTTATTAAAATGTTGTATAAAAATTATACAAATTGTGCTTATTGATAAAATTGTACAATATTTAAAATTTTTGAATAAATAAATTGCAATTTAGGTATCCTTTTGGATTGATCGTCGAGCAGTACCCGCACGGGTTACCCTCTCATTTACGACTCTGCTCACAATGACAACACTTGTGCGCAAAAAATATTAATTGAAAATTAAAATAATTTTTTTTAGACTTAAAGTTGTACGCTATTTTATTAATTTAAGGGTAACGGAATGCGATTTGTACTTCCACGCGTCTCTTACGCAAAAGCTATCGATTATTGGTTTGGCGGTAAACCAAATTTTAAACTTTTGTTTTTTTCAATTAATTTTTTATGCTATTTTTAAGATGGTTCATTTTCTACTAAGATTTTAATAAGCAAGCAAAATATGACACAGTCCGTACAGCTGCTCTGTTAGCATACTTTCCTGAGTTCTTGTTTCTATGATTGGAACAGATCAGACTTCGATAGGTCCAGGATCAATCGATCCGATCACCTTCTGATCATCCATCCAACAGGATGCATGCTGTTCGTGTTCATGGCGCTCGTAGAGTTCGCGCTGGTCAACTCGTACATGCGTCGATCGGACAAATATGAAAAGTTGTCCAACCGGATCAGACGCCGTGCGTCCGTCGACATTTTTGCGCTGTCCCCAATTCTTTCATCAGAATTGGCACATGATCATGAGCAAATGCTAAAAATGCGCAGGAAAAGCAGTGCTCTTGCACTTAATAAAAGTATGCAATTGCTGGACATTTAACGCCAAAAATTGAAGACAATTCTATCGAATAAACTTTGAACAACAAAAATATTGGCATTTCGTAAAAATGTACGTTTTTAAGACTTCAAAGGCCAATCGGTGCCGAGCGGGAGAAAATTGCGCATCGAACGGGACAATTCAACAGTTAGTGAAGAGCTTTCAGAAAGTCGTGATGACAGCAGCAGGATGATCAGCAGCATTCAAAGGTAGTTAAAGTTAAAAAAAGATTAAAAAAATACCAGCCTCCAATAAAGTAACAAGAATGGAAGAAAAGCACGACAACAAGCAGTACCTGTAGCACAACCACCTCTACTCCCACCCCACCCGTCATCTAACATCAACAGGCTGAAAAAGAGCCAAAGTGACGGTGCCGCCGGCGATTGTACTCAGTGGTCACCATCTACAGTCGCCATGAACGGATCATATTACGGTAATCATGATGATGAGTAGGGCCCGGATTTTTAGTTCCTGAACTATTTTTTTGCTGAACGCGCCCTGTTCTGAAATGAACGAAAGTCAAGTTTTTAGCTCACTGCGAGTGTTTTTAAGCGATTTTATAGGAATTATTTCATAGTTCTTTATTTTTTAGGAACTAAATAGTTCTTAAAGATTCGACCTTTTTTGGTAATTCCTTAAGAAAAACGCAATAAACCCAAAAAATGCACCCTTAAAGATCGACTTTTCAAACTTTCAAAAAAATTTACCCCTAAAAATTGACTTTTTTTGAGACTAAAAAATTGCCCGCCAATGGGTTTTTTAAAATTCTCTATTTAAATGTTTTTGACTGAATTGCTTTTAAATTGAAATTTTTATCACAAAAATAAATCTTGATTAATAAATCTCGCGAAAATTTTTTTGGCCACTTACACCCCTTACTCTGGGACTTTTTAGGAACTATTTAGGCCATTTTTAGTGCCTATTTTGAGGTTTTTAAGGAACTATTGAACTAACTATTTTGGGGTTTTTAGGAACTAAAAATCCTGGCCCTAATGACAAGAGACATCATGCATTATTGCTTCTGTACTATGTTACGGTATTATTTTAGGCCACCACAGTTATTTTTTGATTAATGTCCCGATGTAATTGGATAAAATCTGTGTTCACTTTGATCAGGACATTGTTCCATGTGTAATTTATTTAAAATTTAGACAATATGAACTGGTCGGTGATCGGGCGGAAAGGGTCGGAGGACAAAGTGATGACGGAAAAGAAGAAAAGTGGAGGAATTTCGGTGGCATTTACAATGGACGAGTTGACCAAAAATAATATTAAATTGAATGACAATTTAAATGAAGGTTAAGATTAAAAATGCATTTATAAATTTTTTTTGATTTTTAAATAATTTAAGAGGATTTTCTATTGCCGGATACTCACGGCGAGAAAGAATTGAGTCCAAAGGATAAATCACATCCCGAAAATGCGATCAAATACTTGGAAGTAAGGCAATTTAAGCAAAATCAAATTTATAATTTAAAAATTTTCTTTTAAGGCTTCTCAAATGCTGTCCCGAAGAGCGCTGAGCATCGATAAAATGTCAAGAATTC
Organism: Globodera pallida; assembly: GCA_020449905.1. Classification (NCBI taxonomy): domain Eukaryota; kingdom Metazoa; phylum Nematoda; class Chromadorea; order Rhabditida; family Heteroderidae; genus Globodera; species Globodera pallida. The sequence continues at coordinate 270,908 of JAIXHY010000042.1, forward strand.
TGTTTCCGGTAATGTTTATGCTGTTTAACTGCGTCTATTGGGGCTATTATTTGTTGTTGAGGCAGCGACGGAGAATTTTCTCATTTTGATATTTTTTATTTTTGTATGGTTACCGTTTTCTGCTCAAAAAAGTTTTTGAAATTTTGATAAATTTTTCTTAATAATAAGCGACTGCATACAATTTTTCCAAATTTGGACAATTAAATTTAATGGAATTTTACGTTGAGGCAATGAGTACGAGTTTATAAATTTCAAAACAAAGAAAAAAAAATTAAAGAATAGATTTTATAAATCAATTTATTAAATAAAAAGGTTATGTCATTGATTAAAATTAGCATTTAAATTTTTTTTAAAGAAATTTATTAAATATCTAACATTCAAATCTTAAAAACTAGAAAAAGTTACAATCAATCGATAACGTCTTAAGTTATGTAATTATTACAATCACAAAATAAATTTAATACAAAAATTTTTTGCATTAAAAATTGGTAAAATTGTCAACGAAAAAAGTAACCGGGGGAAAGAAGTATTTGTAGTAGATGACATCATCATTAATTTTGTACCCTATATTTTGTATTGCACAATTTCTTTTCACAAATAAACAAACCGTTCGATCACTCGGAAAAATTATGATTAAGGGACATTCAACAACATTTTATCGCAAATGCATCTCGCTATAAAATCACACGGAATAGAGCGATAACTCATTAACTAATAGCCCAATATAATAAAAATAATTAATATTATAAATTAATCAATTACATATTTTAGAATTTTGCTTAAGATTTTAAATATTGGGACGATTTTCAGAAAAGCAAATTTTTATATAATTTTTTATATTTTAAATTAGTCTTTGAAATACAAATTCCAAAATAAGATTTTTTTAATTCTCGATCTTGTTCAATATTTTTGACTTTGGACTTTTTGCAAATTACTTTATTCTTTTTCTAATTTTAGTCAATAAACACCATTCACTAATTTAATGGCATCTTCTGTTGCTTTTAAAGACGAATGTTGTAAGCTTTTCAACTCAAAGCAAATGGAATACCAAATCGGTAACGCCTTAAGCAGTATAGCATTTTAATTCGGCCAAAATTTTTAGTGAACTAAAATTAATTAAATTTTAAATTTTATTTAGAATATTTTTAAAATATTTTTAGGAGAAAACGAAATTTGTGCGGTTTGTGTGAAAGTCCCGTGCAAAAGTGGGGCCGCAAAATGCTCCGACAAGGTGCAAATTTGTTGCGTTAATCCGGACGAGTTGGAAAAATGTTGCAAGGGTAATATTTATACATTAATAATTTCATCAAAAAAATCATCGATCGATGTTAAAACAGATAAAGTTTAAAGCTTAAATTTAGATCATCTTTGATCAAGCTTAAAATTAACCATGATCGAACGATAAATAAATGCATAAAAGTTTCAAAATTTTCCAGAAAACGCTGCGAACAACGAAGAGTGCTGCGTGTGCGTACTTTGCGACAAAAACAAACTTCAAAAAGGTTCGAAGAGCCAATTTGGCTAATTAAATAATTAAAAAGCAATTTTTGGAAAATGCCAAATTATAAATTATTGTTACATAAAGGTGCTGGTGCAATGCTGCGGCACTCGCGAAGAACTGAGTGCCGATGTTGGCAAAGCAGTGTGCATTTGTGTGCCAACAATTGATGGAGGCAAATGCTGTGGAAAGGTGCGCATGACGCAATGCGATGCGCATGCATTGGACGAGTGTTGTAAGGGTGCGTTTGAGCAGTGTTTTGTTTTGCATTGTCCCAAAAATTATCAGTTCTGATCAGATCCTTTTATTTGTCCCAAAAATTATCCGTTCTGATCAGACCCTTTTAATTGTCCCAAAAATTAGTTCTGATCAGACCCTTTTATTTCTGATCAGACCCTTTTAATTGTCCCAAAAATTATCAGTTCTGATCAGACCCTTTTAATTGTCCCAAAAATTATCAGTTCTGATCAGACCCTTTTATTTCTGATCAGACCCTTTTAATTGTCCCAAAAATTATTAGTTCTGATCAGACCCTTTTATTTCTGATCAGACCCTTTTAATTGTCCCAAAAATTATCAGTTCTGATCAGACCCTTTTATTTCTGATCAGACCCTTTTAATTGTCCCAAAAATGATCAGTTATGATCAGACCCTTTTATTTCTAATCAGACCCTTTTAATTGTCCCAAAAATGATCAGTTATGATCAGACCCTTTTATTTCTAATCAGACCCTTTTAATTGTCCCAAAAATGATCACTGATGATCAGACCCTTTTGAATTGTCCCAAAAATGATCAGTTTTCTGATCAGACCCAGACATGGTTTGACCTGACCCTAATCATTGTTTTAAATTTTTATTAGCCAATACGGAGGGCAGCGATTGTTGTTGTGTTTGTCTGAGCAGCAACGATCAAAAATGCATGGTCACCGTTCGTTGTCCCGAATCAGCTAATTCGTCTGCTGCTGAATGTGGAACTGCAAAGTGCTGCGATTGATGACAATGATTGGATTGGGACAAGATAAAGATATAAAAAAATGTTAAAAATCGATTTATATGATAATTTAAATATACAATATTCATTCATTTTAATGCAAAAAAGCTAAATCCTTCCTAAAGTTTTGGGTGGGTATAACATCAAGAATGCGGAGTTTTTGCGAAATGATACAAATGGTAAATTTCCCAGTTAATAGCTGTAATTTTTGTTATCACAATTGAACAGTTTCAACATTTTAAGTGCCTTCTCAACATTCAGTGTGCAATAGCAATTCACCTAAAAGAAATAAATTAAAAACAATAAATATTCTTATTTAATAAAATATTTAATTTTGTATTATACATAATCGAATAAAGAAGGTCGGATAGAGACGCCTGGATGGCTTTTTGTAGTACGAGATCATCATCATCACTGTTATTCTTAAACAACAAGTTTAAAAATTAAAATTAGTTTCAAAATTAAAAGATATTTAGAAATTTACAAATTCAATTTTATTGTTATTTAATTCTTTACAAATAATTTAGATACAAATGAAAAACTTAAACTACATTTGTTGGACGCTTTGATGATGAAGGCTTATGTTTGAGCTTGCTAAAATAAGTAAAGAAAAAACAATCAAATCGAAATTATATTTAAGGCATTTTACCCTTTTCTAGAGCTTTGTCTTCTTTCAATTTCATCTTGCACCGATTTCTGCATCGCAATGACCACTTGATCATCTTCACGATGCTTCAACTGTGCCATGCTTTTGGCTTCTTCTGCGGATTCTTTCAATGCACGGCTTAATTGTTCGTCTTCATCAAATTTGTCCTAATTAAGACATAAAAAACATTTTTACAAGAAAACATTAAACGCTGATCAACAATACCTCTGAATTCAGTGAGCCTTGCTGTTCAAGTTTTCTTGCATTTTGGTGATCAGAACTTCTTGTTCCATGATGATCAATTGGTGCATCTTGGCAATCAGCATTTCTAGAGCCACTGTGATCAGTTTTTGTTTGCTCATAGTAATTATCACTTCTTGATTTAACGAATTTAGAATTTCTTGACCCTCGTTGACCAGATTTTTTTGCGTTTTGGTGATCGGAATTTCTTGATCCATGCTGATTAATGTTTGGTTCATATTGACGATCAGCATTTCTTGAGCCATGGTAATCACTTTGCTCAACGTAATTAGCACTTCTTGAGCTAACGCGATCAGCTTTTCTTGACTCATGATATAGTTGGTCAATTCCTCGTCTTGAACTGCTAGACAAATGTTGACCAAGGGTTTCTTTTTCTTGATCAGATTCACTAGCAGAATTTACCGCGACCTCATCGTCTGATACATCCGATTGTTGCATTTTATCAATTTTTTTGGTATTTTCATATTCCAACAAATAGTTTTGAGCAGGCTTATCATCAATGACAATGCCAGAAGCTTTTTCTGGACTTTCCGGAGGATGTTCATTTGTCCGTTCAGGATAAACGCCATCCTGACAGTGATTTGGCATTAGGCAACGTTCTCCGGAAACAAAGCACCACCAAGAATCATGATCATAAGCATTTTGATTACGCCACCTTCCTCTTTCCTGTTGAATGGGTTGAACATCTGCTCTTAGCATATTTGCGAGCCCTTTCTTCCAGTTTTCCGGCTCGGGCGTCATCTTGCGCGTCAGTTTGTCCAAAAATCCGTCAAATTTTGGCTGAATGGCACTCCGTGGTGCCGCAAGATTGTATGCCACCAGCGACGCCTCCGCCTCTTGGCGCATGTCCTTTTTATTCTCAGAGTTTTGTGCCATCAACGCATTCATTTGGTTTTGCAATGTTTGCAAATCATCCACACTTTTTTCCTTCCTTTTTTGAATGATCGGCTTTTCCGTGTACACCACAATTTGTTTGCCTTGGCGTGTACTTCCTGCCGTTGATTGAACATTTTTCTTGGGATGCCTCGGAATGTGATGGTCTAAATTGGTGACGAAATAATCTAGAGTGAAGGGAATTTTTGTAATTTATGAAAAAATTATTTAATGAAGTTCTCGTCATGTTTGACTTGGCCAAACAACTCAGAATAATAGAAAATCATCAAATTGTTTCGAAAGGCGAAAACTCCTTCAAAAATCTTGTTGTAGCTAAGTTTGCTTTGAGCAAATTTTGGTCAGCGATTTTTCTAAAAAAATTTGAGGAGGGAGGGGGGATTGGCACGAGAGAATTTTAGAAATTTTATTATTTTTTGTTGTGATTTGCAATTAAAAAGTTTAAAAAATAGTGGTGTTTTTAGAAGCTTTTTAGGAATGGGAGGAGTCGGCGATGCCGATAGGCGCGCCGGAAAATTTTTGAGGATTTTAACAATGTTTGTTAAGAAAAATTGCTTCAAAATTAACGAAAGTTGGCTAACACTTCTTAAAATTTGGAAGTTTTCAGTGAAAATTTTTGACTATAACTTGTTGAATTTTCAATTAAAGAAATAGATGGAATAAAATTGTGCTATTTTTTCTACAATATGAAACTAAAATACTAAAATCATTCAACTTTGAACAAGGTAATACATTTATTGAAATAGTCACAAAATTTGTTGACCAAAAGAGTTAAAATGATCTGAATTGTCATCAAAAATTGTTTTAAAAAACGGAAACAATTTAAAAATTGTTTAGTCTGAAGTGGCGATATTTTCGAAAGTACTTATTCCACCCAAAAAAAAAGTTGATCTTTAGGGGTGTTTGTTCAACCCCGACCCCGACCCAAAAAAAAAGTCGGGGACGAGGTCGGGGAGGCCGGGGTTGGCCATGTCGGGGTCGGGGACGACCCCTTTATAGCTAAACGTAAGATCAAAATCACCTTTTGAGCTGCCGATTTGATAAGGTGGCGGCACGTTTGAATATTGTACAATTTGCCGTCGTCCACTTTCGTGCAATTCATTTCTTCTGGAATATTCGTCACTTTTACTTCTCAAATGACCCGAACGATTGGTGGCTGCACTTTGACGACTGCTGCCAGCTGCTTCTTGTCCGCCCACATCACGCCTTAATTATTGAAAGTTTTTATGCAATTCTGGCTTTTTTTAAATAGATTTTTTGCTATAAATAAAATTATAAATACTAACCCTCCGCGCTCGTGCCGCGGCGATTCGCGCAGTGCCATCTTTTGCTTATTCCTTTTTTTTTTGGGTGACTGATCAATATGTGACGTTTCCGAGTGATCAGAGTCATCTGATTGGTGCATTTCTTCCTCTTCCCTTCTTTTCTTCCATCGATCGGACAATGCCAAAAATTTCTTCCGCATCTCCTCCACTTGCTTGTCAAGATTTTCAGTTTGTTCTTTTTGTCCATTTCCGTCGTCCGCTTTGTCAAGCGGAGTCAGAATCACGCAGGTGCACAATGCCAAGGTTAAGAGAAGAACAAATGAATATGAAATTTGCATACGGACGGCCTCCAGAAAGTTTGATGGAATTTCAAATTTGAAATGTTTTACATTAACTGTGCCTGTTTTGCCGAAATTGTGCCATTTAAATACTTAGTATTCGTCGTTGTTTATAAAATTGTTTATTTACTTATTATTCCTTATTGCGATATATTTTATTATTCATATGAATAAAAACATGGTAAAATTTGACTGACCTTCCGACAAATTTAATCAATTTTACATCTTCCGGAAACAAAACATTAAGGGAAAAAATGATAAAAACATTTAATGTTTTGTCTAGTAGGATACCATATAGAAAAAGAATTTAAAGTAGGTGAAGGTGACGTAGGATTAAAAGATCCTAAACATTAGGAGCATAAGCTTGATGGTATCATGAAGTTGAAATTTTAGTGCCTAGGTCCCTAGTAGATTTAATTAAAAAATTGCATTAATTTTTCTTTTTTTTTGAAAAACGGTTTAGACGTTTTAAAGATTTGAGAGTAAGCTCTTTTAAAAACCCTAATTCTAATTTTGATTAGTTTAAGCGGTGATTCTTTTGCTTACACTGCTTTTATTCACACAGGTAGGCTTTGGTGAAGTTTTTTATAGGAAATCGGAAAAAACATGCAAAGCTTTTTGGAAATAAAATTTAGACCGTAACATTTACGCAAAATTTCCCTGAAATTAAAAAAATATACGTATTTTTAAAAATCTTTAAGCTCATGAATTCTCATCAAAAATGCCATCTTTAGGGGTGTAGAAAAGTCTTGATTTTCGAGACCAAATACCCGAGACGCGAGACCGAGACCCAAAAAACCCGAGAAATTTCTCGAGTCGAGACTCAAGACCGAGACTCTCGTGCATCACTAGTAAACAGTTTTATTAAATTTTTCCCATGAAAATTAAAAAATTTCAATTGACTTTTTTTAAAAATAAAACCTATTTGATCAAAAATTAATCATTTATTTCTACAAAAATGGGATTTTTGAAATGCATAATTTTTAAAATTATTTATTCCGATTATTTATTTTCAATCAAAATTTGTTTTGTTTGTTTAAAGGCAGGGTTGTAATCTCAAAATTTTAAAAGCAGCAGCAGACGTTAAAAAAGCAGCCTTAAGCACTAAAAAGCATCAAATTCGACATTTCTTTATTAAAATCAAATTAATTAATTCCTTATTTTCTGGTTACAGACAATTAATTTGAGCAATTTTCTGTCACAAATAGCATTTTATGAAAGTCTGATGCCGATAGTGCCAAAAGGCGCCGCCGAGAAATTTTGAGGAAGTCCAATTTCACAAAAACTTTTTAATTTTCGCAATTCCAAATATTCAGAAATTGTTAATGCATCTTTCTTTCATTTTTACCTTTCTAAATCATTTTCGTAAAATTTGTTTATGGTGAATCAATTAATATCATATTACCATTACCAGTTTATGTACCAATTTTAAATAACAAAAAAATGAATTAAAACCAAAAAATTTAGAAATTACACATAATTTTTCAATCAATTTTCCATGTCTACCATTCTCGAAATTCATATTCTGGGGGATCGATGATTTTGAATTTGGATCGTCATCGAATCGCTCAAATGAGTTCCGCTTCTAATCCAGACGATAATTTCTTTCCGGTGGTGTGCTCGAATTTGATCCGGACGAACGGTCATAATTAAATGCCGGATGGATGCCATATGTTGTTTTTGGAGGAGTGCCATAGTTTAATTCTTCATTTGAATGATACGTCAATTGGGGTATCTGGTTGGCATTAGTATCCTCTTCGGGATGAATGGCAACATTGTCTTCCGACGAACCCGGAGAGCCAAAAGCGTTGCCAGCAGGAACAGAGCGTGATGGTAGAAGACTCGTTTCCTCATTATCATTATCATAATCAGTATAATAATAATCATCATTATAATTCCGATCATTGTTATCCGAATAAAATCTTCTTGTGGCCATTGTTGGAGGGTGGTGATCGGTATTGTTGCAACAATTTTTCAAGTTTTTTTTCCACTTGCCAAAATTTGGAGTCAATCTGCGCACAATACGGCTGACCATTCCGCTCAATTTTGGTCGATGTTTTTGTCCATACGCGTTGTATGCCATCGACAAGTATGGCATATTTGAGTAGCTGATAATTTGCTGTCCTCGAGTGGTCGGCTCTGTAAAGCTTCTGCCATGTGCGCCAACATTATTAGGCCTAAAATCGAACATCACTGATCATTTGTTTGTGTTTATGTGATCTTTTAAATGATTTGGTCTATATTGGCAGATCAGAGTCAGTCTTAACTTAGGATCATAATTAGGAAAATTAACGACATGCGTCTCTAAAAATGTAAATGAGACTTTTTTGAACACAACTGACAAAAAGCATTTCTTTATAAACATAATCTGTCTCGATCAAGTCCTGCTCTACAAATGTTTGAATTAACCTACCGTTGCGCGATATTGGTGAATACTCTTTGCAGAAGCTCTGCCGCCTCTTTGCGCATCGTTGCTTTATTCTTCAGGAGGTGTTGTGACACTGTAGTCATCTCCTGTTGCAAATTGTGCAAGTCCTCCAAACTCTTTTCATTCCGTTTCTGAATGATCGGCTTTTTGCCGCGTGTGTTCAGCTTTTTGCTGCTGCTTTTTCTTCTTGGCGGCTGTTCAATGTCCCGGCTACGGATGCGATCAACGGTGTTTTGGGGCTGTTCAATGTCCCGGCTACGGACGCGATCAACGATGTGTTTGGACTGTTCAATGGCCCGGCTACGGGCGCGATCAACGTTGTTTTGGGGTTGTTTAATGTCCCGGCTACGGATGCGATCAACGGTGTTTTGGGGCTGTTCAATGTCCCGGCTACGGGCGTGATCAACGGCGTTTTGGGGCTGTTCAATGTCCCGGCTACGGACGCGATCAACGTTGTGTTTGGACTGTTCAATGGCCCAGCTACGGATGCGATCAACGGTGTTTTGGGGCTGTTCAATGTCCCGGCTACGGATGCGATCAACGTTGTGTTTGGACTGTTCAATAGCCCGGCTACGGGCGCGATCAACGGTGTTTTGGGGTTGTTCAATGTCCCGGCTACGGATGCGATCAACGTTGTGTTTGGACTGTTCAATAGCCCGGCTACGGGCGCGATCAACGGTGTTTTGGGGTTGTTCAATGTCCCGGCTACGGATGCGATCAACGTTGTGTTTGGACTGTTCAATGGCCCGGCTACGGGCGCGATCAACGTTGTTTTGGGGCTGTTGAATGTCCCGGCTACGGTTGCCATCAACGTTGTTTTGGGTGTTTCTTCTTGACACTGGATCTCGGTATTGAGTCTTGACTCTGAACAAAATTCATATTTCAAGAATCAGGAATACATTGAAGGCATGAACACCTACCTTTCTTGATTAGCAGGTGTTGTAGGTTCATGACTATGTTCTAGATGCTGAAAATGATCAAAATGATCAATGCTTGTGCTTTCAGAGTGATCAAAATTTGCATTATAATTGGGCCGTTTCTCTTTTTCACCATTGACCCAATTCACAATTTTTTTTCTCAGCTCCACTGCATCTTCGCCAATATTCTTAACTTGTACAAGTTCTTTTGACTTGCCTTTTCCTCTACCGGATAACATCACAAATGGACACAAAGCCAATGTTATTAGCAATGAAATATTTAAATGAATTTGCATATTTATGCGAAAATTTGCTAAAAATAAGATTTGATAAAAGATTTAATTTTTTACAAATACAAAATAAAATTTTGTTCTATATCAAAGATTGCAATAACTGGGACTTTAGAAAGCACAAAATTAAGCAAAAATATATCCGTGTTCATCAGGCTTAAAGCTTACAATAATTTACGGCATCTTCCTTTTTTGAATCCAAACAAAAATTGTTCTGAAAACCGTTTCGGTAATAGTATGACTGGTACCCCCACATTTTTTTAAATTTTCAAAGTCGAGAAAATGATGTTTCTTACAACTAGTTTTCGCGAAGGAGCATAACTTGCTTCAACCTTAACCGATTTAAAAATTTTAAAGCCAATCGAAAGATCTCGAAGAGATGAAGCTAAGATTAAGTTAAAGCTTTGTGATTGGACAAATTAACACTTGATAAATTTAAAAATCCCGAAACTTTTTTAATATTTGTCCAATCGCAAAGCTATAACTTAATGTTAGCTTCAACTCTCTTTCGAGTGGCGTAAGACTTTCTAAATCAGTTAAGCTTAAAGCAAGTTATGCTCCATGGATGAGATGGGTATGGATGAGTGGGTTTACCCCTATTGGAGCTCTTACCAAAACAAAAGATAATAAAATTTAACATACGAATTTATTCGAATTATTTGTTAAGAAATGCTAAAGCGAAAAAAAAAGCAGGCCATATTGAATGATGGCATTAATAATGCTTTAAATAAATGATTTTATTGAATTTATTGTCGATATTTTATGCTTAAATTGGCATGGCAAATAAGCAAACAAAGGATACTGGATGAGTTGCGCATGTGATGTGAAGTTAAAGATATTCAAACTATAATTTACGTCAATCGTCACATCTCCGGTTGCAATTTCTGCATAATTTTGCACAACAATGCAAATCAATCGTCGATTTTCAACACTTTTTGTAGGTTGTATTCAATTCTATACTATTGGTCGCTTTTCACCCCTATATTTTGTAGCTTGTTTTCCATGTCCAGACATTTGCGGCCCAGATTTTGGGGGGTTTCTGGCCATAACTTTTTTGATATTTGTCCACTCGCAAAGCTATAACTTATGTAATGTTAGCTTCAACTCTTCGAGATCTTTCGAGTAGCGTTTGCGGTCTGCTGTAAATCAGACATTTGCGGCCCACACTTTTGCGGTCCAGACATTTGAAGTCCCGACATTTGAGGCCCAGACATTTGCGATCCAGACATTTGCCAGAGTTTTGCGGTCCAGACATTTACGAGACATTTGCGGTCCAGACATTTGCGGTCCAGACATTTGAAGTCCCGACATTTGAGGCCCAGACATTTGCGATCCAGACATTTGCCAGAGTTTTGCGGTCCAGACATTTGAAGCCTAGACATTTGCGGCGCAGACATTTGCGCCAGACATTTGCGGTCCAGACATTTGAAGCCTAGACATTTGCGGACCAGACATTTGCCTGAGTTTTGCGGTCCAGACATTTGAAGCCTAGACATTTGCGGACCAGACATTTGCCTGAGTTTTGCGGTCCAGACATTTACGGTCCAGACCAGGGATGTAAATCGCGCCGTAAAAAAAAGCGATCGGCGATATGCGATAAGCGATATCGAATTTTCCAATGCGATTGCGATATGCGATTAGCGATAAAACCATTTTCCAATGCGATAGCGATATGCGATTGCGATAAAACCATTTTCCAATGCGATAGCGATATGCGATAGACCCAAAAAGGCGATAAATGCGATATATATCGCGCGATAGCGATAATTTTAAAATCAAGCAAAAACATTTTTTTTTCAACTTTGGAATTCCAAAAAGCCGCAAAAAATCAGCAAAATTCTGGTGCGATGTCCGGAATCCGGGTAGTAACGGAAAATCGTGGGTTGTTATGGAAAATTTTTTCGCCGAAGAAGAATTGGAATTTTGTTTATTTTCATGAAGGCAGGGGGGGGGGGATTGGCGGTCGCCAAGAAAATTTTGATGTGTTTGTTAAGAGATTTGCAATCAAAATTTAAAAAATTTTTTTAGAAAAGTTGGAATTAAAGTTATAAATTTGGACACTAGACAATTTAACACGCAGGCAAAAAGCAGAAAAAGCCCAAAAGGTAGGAAAATCCTGCTAAAAAATCCAAATTTGGACTTCTCCTAAGCCTAAAGCGCTTGCGCTTCAAAAATCACCATAATTTATAAATTTTGGTTGCAAATCCCTTATGAAATTGAGTCAAAATTTCAATCTTTTTCTCGGCGGCGCCTATCGGCACCGCCGACCCCCTCCCCAACTCCAACATTCTGAAAAAGACAGAAAAACTGACAAGATTATGTATAAATTACCGAATTTAAGTAATTACAAGCACCTCTGACAAGAAAAATTTTACATATGTATGAGAAATTAAACTTTTTTTCTACTTGAATTGACCAGAATTTTTAAAAAATTGTACAAAAGTTACATTTTTTGGTATTTTGACATTATTTTTAAATTAAAAATCCAATTGTTAGGGGTGTAATATCGCGCGATATAGCACGAAATGCGATAGCGATATGCGATTGGCGATAAACTCATTTTCCAATGCGATAGCGATATGCGATTGACGATAAAACCTTTTTTCAATGCGATGGCGATATGCGATAGGCGATATGCCCCAAAAAGGCGATAAATGCGATATATATCGCGCGATAGCGATAGCGATTTACATCCTTGGTCCAGACATTTGCTGCCCAGACATTTGCGACCCAGACATTGCGGTCTGCTGTAAATCAGAGATTGCTGCACAGACATTTGCGCTCCAGACATTTGCGATCCAGACATTTGCCTGAGTTTTGCGGTCCAGACATTTACGATCCAGACACTTGCGGCGCAGACATTTGCGCCAGACATTTGCGGTCCAGACATTTGAAGCCTAGACATTTGCGGCGCAGACATTTGCGCCAGACATTTGCGGTCCAGACATTTGAAGCCTAGACATTTGCGGCGCAGACATTTGCGCCAGACATTTGCGGTCCAGACATTTGAAGCCTAGACATTTGCGGACCAGACATTTGCCTGAGTTTTGCGGTCCAGACATTTACGGTCCAGACATTTGCGGACCAGACATTTGCCTGAGTTTTGCGGTCCAGACATTTACGGTCCAGACATTTGCGGTCCAGACATTTGAAGCCTAGACATTTGCGGTCCAGACATTTGAAGCCTAGACATTTGCGGTCCAGACATTTGCGGTCCAGACATTTGAAGCCTAGACATTTGCGGTCCAGACATTTGCGGTCCAGACATTTGAAGCCTAGACATTTGCGGTCCAGACATTTACGGTCCAGACATTTGCGGTCCAGACATTTGAAGCCTAGACATTTGCGGTCCAGACATTTGCGCCAGACATTTGCGGTCCAGACATTTGAAGCCTAGACATTTGCGGACCAGACATTTGCCTGAGTTTTGCGGTCCAGACATTTACGGTCCAGACATTTGCGGACCAGACATTTGCCTGAGTTTTGCGGTCCAGACATTTACGGTCCAGACATTTGCGGTCCAGACATTTGAAGCCTAGACATTTGCGGTCCAGACATTTGAAGCCTAGACATTTGCGGTCCAGACATTTGCGGTCCAGACATTTGAAGCCTAGACATTTGCGGTCCAGACATTTGCGGTCCAGACATTTGAAGCCTAGACATTTGCGGTCCAGACATTTACGGTCCAGACATTTGCGGTCCAGACATTTGAAGCCTAGACATTTGCGGTCCAGACATTTGCGGTCCAGACATTTGAAGCCTAGACATTTGCGGCGCAGACATTTGCGCCAGACATTTGCGGTCCAGACATTTGAAGCCTAGACATTTGCGGACCAGACATTTGCCTGAGTTTTGCGGTCCAGACATTTACGGTCCAGACATTTGCGGACCAGACATTTGCCTGAGTTTTGCGGTCCAGACATTTACGGTCCAGACATTTGCTGGCCAGAAATTTGCGGCCTGCAGTAAATCAGACATTTGCGGCCCAGACTTTTGCGGTCCAGACATTTGCTGCCCAGACATTTGCGACCCAGACATTGCGGTCTGCTGTAAATCAGAGATTGCTGCACAGACATTTGCGCTCCAGACATTTGCGATCCAGACATTTGCCTGAGTTTTGCGGTCCAGACATTTACGATCCAGACACTTGCGGCGCAGACATTTGCGCCAGACATTTGCGGTCCAGACATTTGAAGCCTAGACATTTGCGGCGCAGACATTTGCGCCAGACATTTGCGGTCCAGACATTTGAAGCCTAGACATTTGCGGCGCAGACATTTGCGCCAGACATTTGCGGTCCAGACATTTGAAGCCTAGACATTTGCGGACCAGACATTTGCCTGAGTTTTGCGGTCCAGACATTTGAAGCCTAGACATTTGCGGACCAGACATTTGCCTGAGTTTTGCGGTCCAGACATTTACGGTCCAGACATTTGCTGCCCAGACATTTGCGACCCAGACATTGCGGTCTGCTGTAAATCAGAGATTGCTGCACAGACATTTGCGCTCCAGACATTTGCGATCCAGACATTTGCCTGAGTTTTGCGGTCCAGACATTTACGATCCAGACACTTGCGGCGCAGACATTTGCGCCAGACATTTGCGGTCCAGACATTTGAAGCCTAGACATTTGCGGCGCAGACATTTGCGCCAGACATTTGCGGTCCAGACATTTGAAGCCTAGACATTTGCGGCGCAGACATTTGCGCCAGACATTTGCGGTCCAGACATTTGAAGCCTAGACATTTGCGGACCAGACATTTGCCTGAGTTTTGCGGTCCAGACATTTACGGTCCAGACATTTGCGGACCAGACATTTGCCTGAGTTTTGCGGTCCAGACATTTACGGTCCAGACATTTGCGGTCCAGACATTTGAAGCCTAGACATTTGCGGTCCAGACATTTGAAGCCTAGACATTTGCGGTCCAGACATTTGCGGTCCAGACATTTGAAGCCTAGACATTTGCGGTCCAGACATTTGCGGTCCAGACATTTGAAGCCTAGACATTTGCGGTCCAGACATTTACGGTCCAGACATTTGCGGTCCAGACATTTGAAGCCTAGACATTTGCGGTCCAGACATTTGCGGTCCAGACATTTGAAGCCTAGACATTTGCGGCGCAGACATTTGCGCCAGACATTTGCGGTCCAGACATTTGAAGCCTAGACATTTGCGGACCAGACATTTGCCTGAGTTTTGCGGTCCAGACATTTACGGTCCAGACATTTGCGGACCAGACATTTGCCTGAGTTTTGCGGTCCAGACATTTACGGTCCAGACATTTGCGGTCCAGACATTTGAAGCCTAGACATTTGCGGTCCAGACATTTGAAGCCTAGACATTTGCGGTCCAGACATTTGCGGTCCAGACATTTGAAGCCTAGACATTTGCGGTCCAGACATTTGCGGTCCAGACATTTGAAGCCTAGACATTTGCGGTCCAGACATTTACGGTCCAGACATTTGCGGTCCAGACATTTGAAGCCTAGACATTTGCGGTCCAGACATTTGCGGTCCAGACATTTGAAGCCTAGACATTTGCGGCGCAGACATTTGCGCCAGACATTTGCGGTCCAGACATTTGAAGCCTAGACATTTGCGGCGCAGACATTTGCGCCAGACATTTGCGGTCCAGACATTTGAAGCCTAGACATTTGCGGTCCAGACATTTACGGTCCAGACATTTGCGGTCCAGACATTTGAAGCCTAGACATTTGCGGTCCAGACATTTGCGGTCCAGACATTTGAAGCCTAGACATTTGCGGCGCAGACATTTGCGCCAGACATTTGCGGTCCAGACATTTGAAGCCTAGACATTTGCGGACCAGACATTTGCCTGAGTTTTGCGGTCCAGACATTTACGGTCCAGACATTTGCGGACCAGACATTTGCCTGAGTTTTGCGGTCCAGACATTTACGGTCCAGACATTTGCGGTCCAGACATTTGAAGCCTAGACATTTGCGGTCCAGACATTTGAAGCCTAGACATTTGCGGTCCAGACATTTGCGGTCCAGACATTTGAAGCCTAGACATTTGCGGTCCAGACATTTGCGGTCCAGACATTTGAAGCCTAGACATTTGCGGTCCAGACATTTACGGTCCAGACATTTGCGGTCCAGACATTTGAAGCCTAGACATTTGCGGTCCAGACATTTGCGGTCCAGACATTTGAAGCCTAGACATTTGCGGCGCAGACATTTGCGCCAGACATTTGCGGTCCAGACATTTGAAGCCTAGACATTTGCGGCGCAGACATTTGCGCCAGACATTTGCGGTCCAGACATTTGAAGCCTAGACATTTGCGGTCCAGACATTTACGGTCCAGACATTTGAAGCCTAGACATTTGCGGTCCAGACATTTACGATCCAGACACTTGCGGCGCAGACATTTGCGCCAGACATTTGCGGTCCAGACATTTGAAGCCTAGACATTTGCGGCGCAGACATTTGCGCCAGACATTTGCGGTCCAGACATTTGAAGCCTAGACATTTGCGGCGCAGACATTTGCGCCAGACATTTGCGGTCCAGACATTTGAAGCCTAGACATTTGCGGACCAGACATTTGCCTGAGTTTTGCGGTCCAGACATTTACGGTCCAGACATTTGCGGACCAGACATTTGCCTGAGTTTTGCGGTCCAGACATTTACGGTCCAGACATTTGCGGTCCAGACATTTGAAGCCTAGACATTTGCGGTCCAGACATTTGAAGCCTAGACATTTGCGGTCCAGACATTTGCGGTCCAGACATTTGAAGCCTAGACATTTGCGGTCCAGACATTTGCGGTCCAGACATTTGAAGCCTAGACATTTGCGGTCCAGACATTTACGGTCCAGACATTTGCGGTCCAGACATTTGAAGCCTAGACATTTGCGGTCCAGACATTTGCGGTCCAGACATTTGAAGCCTAGACATTTGCGGCGCAGACATTTGCGCCAGACATTTGCGGTCCAGACATTTGAAGCCTAGACATTTGCGGACCAGACATTTGCCTGAGTTTTGCGGTCCAGACATTTACGGTCCAGACATTTGCGGACCAGACATTTGCCTGAGTTTTGCGGTCCAGACATTTACGGTCCAGACATTTGCTGGCCAGAAATTTGCGGCCTGCAGTAAATCAGACATTTGCGGCCCAGACTTTTGCGGTCCAGACATTTGCTGCCCAGACATTTGCGACCCAGACATTGCGGTCTGCTGTAAATCAGAGATTGCTGCACAGACATTTGCGCTCCAGACATTTGCGATCCAGACATTTGCCTGAGTTTTGCGGTCCAGACATTTACGATCCAGACACTTGCGGCGCAGACATTTGCGCCAGACATTTGCGGTCCAGACATTTGAAGCCTAGACATTTGCGGCGCAGACATTTGCGCCAGACATTTGCGGTCCAGACATTTGAAGCCTAGACATTTGCGGCGCAGACATTTGCGCCAGACATTTGCGGTCCAGACATTTGAAGCCTAGACATTTGCGGACCAGACATTTGCCTGAGTTTTGCGGTCCAGACATTTGAAGCCTAGACATTTGCGGACCAGACATTTGCCTGAGTTTTGCGGTCCAGACATTTACGGTCCAGACATTTGCTGCCCAGACATTTGCGACCCAGACATTGCGGTCTGCTGTAAATCAGAGATTGCTGCACAGACATTTGCGCTCCAGACATTTGCGATCCAGACATTTGCCTGAGTTTTGCGGTCCAGACATTTACGATCCAGACACTTGCGGCGCAGACATTTGCGCCAGACATTTGCGGTCCAGACATTTGAAGCCTAGACATTTGCGGCGCAGACATTTGCGCCAGACATTTGCGGTCCAGACATTTGAAGCCTAGACATTTGCGGCGCAGACATTTGCGCCAGACATTTGCGGTCCAGACATTTGAAGCCTAGACATTTGCGGACCAGACATTTGCCTGAGTTTTGCGGTCCAGACATTTACGGTCCAGACATTTGCGGACCAGACATTTGCCTGAGTTTTGCGGTCCAGACATTTACGGTCCAGACATTTGCGGTCCAGACATTTGAAGCCTAGACATTTGCGGTCCAGACATTTGAAGCCTAGACATTTGCGGTCCAGACATTTGCGGTCCAGACATTTGAAGCCTAGACATTTGCGGTCCAGACATTTGCGGTCCAGACATTTGAAGCCTAGACATTTGCGGTCCAGACATTTACGGTCCAGACATTTGCGGTCCAGACATTTGAAGCCTAGACATTTGCGGTCCAGACATTTGCGGTCCAGACATTTGAAGCCTAGACATTTGCGGCGCAGACATTTGCGCCAGACATTTGCGGTCCAGACATTTGAAGCCTAGACATTTGCGGACCAGACATTTGCCTGAGTTTTGCGGTCCAGACATTTACGGTCCAGACATTTGCGGACCAGACATTTGCCTGAGTTTTGCGGTCCAGACATTTACGGTCCAGACATTTGCGGTCCAGACATTTGAAGCCTAGACATTTGCGGTCCAGACATTTGAAGCCTAGACATTTGCGGTCCAGACATTTGCGGTCCAGACATTTGAAGCCTAGACATTTGCGGTCCAGACATTTGCGGTCCAGACATTTGAAGCCTAGACATTTGCGGTCCAGACATTTACGGTCCAGACATTTGCGGTCCAGACATTTGAAGCCTAGACATTTGCGGTCCAGACATTTGCGGTCCAGACATTTGAAGCCTAGACATTTGCGGCGCAGACATTTGCGCCAGACATTTTGCGGTCCAGACATTTGAAGCCTAGACATTTGCGGCGCAGACATTTGCGCCAGACATTTGCGGTCCAGACATTTGAAGCCTAGACATTTGCGGTCCAGACATTTACGGTCCAGACATTTGAAGCCTAGACATTTGCGGTCCAGACATTTGAAGCCTAGACATTTGCGGTCCAGACATTTGAAGCCTAGACATTTGCGGTCCAGACATTTACGGTCCAGACATTTGCGGTCCAGACATTTGAAGCCTAGACATTTGCGGTCCAGACATTTACGGTCCAGACATTTGAAGCCTAGACATTTGCGGCGCAGACATTTGCGCCAGACATTTGCGGTCCAGACATTTGAAGCCTAGACATTTGCGGTCCAGACATTTGCGGTCCAGACATATGCGGTCCAGACATTTGAAGTCTAGGCATTTGCGGACCAGACATTTGCCAGAGTTTTGCGGTCCAGACATTTACGGTCCAGACATTTGCGGTCCAGACATTTGAAGCCTAGACATTTGCGGTCCAGACATTTACGGTCCAGACATTTGAGGCCCAGACATTTGCGGTCCAGACATTTGAGGCCCAGACATTTGCGGTCCAGACATTTGCGGTCCAGACATTTGAGGCCCAGACATTTGCGGTCCTGACATTTGCGGTCCATACATTTGAAGCCTAGACATTTGCGGACCAGACATTTGCGGCCAAAATGTGAAAAGGGCCATAAAAACAAAAATTTAAATATTTTTTACTTGGTTCTCCAAACTAAATCGGTGAGCTAGTGGTTAGTCTTTTCTGCAAAAGTTTTTTGTTGTGTTGCTGGTAGAGTTGGTCCCGGGGGGGGGGAGGATCTCCGGTCAAACCGGGGACCGGAGATACCGTGGACGGAAAAACCGGGGATCCCCGTTTTCGGGGATGCGCAAACCGGGGAACGGGGATCCACGGCCGGGGATGGGCAAACCCAAAAAATCCTTGCATTTTTTGAAGAAAAAAAAACAGTTTTTGTGGGACTCTTCAATTAAAGCTTTATTTTTTGTTGCAATAAACATCTAAATTACACAACAATAAAACAATATATTCTAACTGCTCAACTCCTGCCATGAGAATCATCATCATCATCTTCCGCCACGCTGAAATAGCAAACGCTCAAATTAGCTGGAGCTGATATGGTCCTGATGGCGATGGGTTGGCCTGACGCTTAAACATCGGAATTTTTAAATTTTTCTAACTTTAATAAAATAATACGCGAAAAAAAATTTAAATATACTTAAACAGGCGTTAAAAGAAGAAAAAATTTAAGTATTAAGCAAATTTGTGCACTAAAAAGTGCCATTTTCGGTGCACAATTAGGGCATATTTTGGCATTTTTTGACTTTTTTTACTGCATATTTTGGGTGTTTTAGTGCGTTTTTAAGCGCTTTATTATAACAAAAAACTACACATACGTCGTTTAACAGCGGAATAAATCAGATTTAAATTAAAATTCTCAAAAATATTTCTTTTGACATCATTCTTTCAAGTTACGGCAGCAACAAATGCAGCACAATTTGAATAGATTGGAAAACAGGCCGCAGAGAAGCTGAAGGGCAAGCAGTCCAATCGCTACAGGCACGAGAAAGCCGAGAATAAGCCAACTCTTAAAAATGGAAATATTTGTAATTATTGAAAAAATAATAAATTTAGAGTATTTATTAAAAAATAAATACAAAATTGGTTCAAATTTTTGGATTAAATAAAGGTTGGTTTAATAAAAATGTGCGATTTTTTTGGAAAAAATTTATGAAATAAATGTTTTCAATAATATTTGATTATCCAAATACAAGAATTTTATTATAGTTTTTGTAAACACACTCAACATAGCTAAAAACAATAAAATTCTAATTTAAGATTTATAAACAAAAATTCAAAAAAGTTTTTAAATACCAATACCTACATTAAAATGAATTAAAACGAAATTGACCATTGGTTGCAGTTGAAAGCAGCAAATGTCCCCGTACTCTCCACAACAACTGTAATACCAAAAGCTGATTTGAGGACGGGGCATACATGGCCAATTCTAACGGTGCCGATGAGCTTGTTCAACAGTTCACTCTGCGGGACACAAATGTCCACGCCTTCTAAATTAGCAGAAAAAAATTAATAATTATTATTTATAAAAATTAATTTGCTTTTATGCAGGGTGTATAACAAATGCAAAATTCTATTAAGATCAAATTAAATAGCTCTAATTTTATTACATTGTTAAATTTTAATATAAACTGCCGGATATACCCTCTGGCGGTCGAAGTTCCTGCTCCATTGACTCTAAACAATTGATTCATTTTTTGTAAATTAAAAAATTTTTACTGACCTTCGCCAACGACAGTTACTAATGCTAAGCTGATTAGCAATAGCAAAAATATTAAAACATTTTTGAGAGTCATTGTAATTATTATTATTACCCCTAAATAATTAAATTTTGTTTATTTTGTAAAAATTTAGTAACTATTATCATAAATCAATCAATTTTTCTATACGTAATTCATAAGTAATCAATACATTTCCAATCGGCCAAAGGTGTTGCTGCATTCAGAATAGAATTGGCAAAATAAAATATTCAACGAGGGCTTTTTGAATGGTAAAGCAAATGCATTGCCTTGGCTGGATTGAAGGTGAATAATAATGTTTGGCATATGTTTAAAAAATCGTTATAGTTTTTTAAATTTTTGTTTAGTGAAGAAATTATTTACCTAAAGTGATGTTAATTTGCGGAAAAAACTATATTTTTATTTTTGAAATTAAATTATCAAATCAATTTGTTTGAATTTAATTGAAGAATTTATTTACTGCTTAAACTAAATTGATTAAAAGTTATTTTAAGTAGGATTTGCACCCCACTTCGGGGGTCGTCAAGTCGGGAGTCGTAGGTGAAGCCCAAAAATGGGAAATTTTTTAAAAGCTAATGAAAATTTTCAACATTTAAACATAAAATAAAATAAATATACAAAAATATATTCAAAAAAATCAAATATTTTGTGCATCATTTGATATGGCCGTCGTGATGGTTAGATGCATTGCGAAGTTACCATTTCAAATAGCGAAGCCAATAGGCCAAATTGAACAGTCCAAAAGCCAGCGGGAAAAGAATTCCTAAATGTATTAAATAAATAATTAATTACATCGGCAAATAAATTTGAGCCGTATTTAATTGCTTATAAAATGGGAGGGAATTGTTCACAGAATTTGTTGAAAAAAAATTAAAAATATATATTTATTTAAAAATATTCAAAGAAGACCCGGATAAACCGTCCAGATATCTGATAATTTAGCTGTAACTCGTCTTCAAGTCCGGAAAACAAACTCAAAATTTTCAATAAACACCAGAACCGGTCCCGAAGAACCAACCATGCTCACCCTAATTTACATAAATGCTTTAGTTCCGAAAAAAACAGAATAAAATATTAAAGTAAACATTAAAATCAAATGTGTTAATAATAATTATTTTGTTAATTACTAATTTGTTCATCCCCAAATATAGGTAAATGGAAAGACCACCAACTTGACACATAGTCGGCCTTTTTTGCTGGATCCTCCACTTCCATGCGTCGACATATCCATCGGATTAACGGCAATCGCTTCATAATCTCGACAAACGGATTCATTCCACCACGCTTCAGCCGTTCTGACCGTAGTCGATCGGCGGCCGACCCGTTGTTGAACCTGAGCAGGTGCAGTTCCTGCTCCAAAAGCGCGTCCTGCTTGCCGCGTGCCATCGGTGATGCGTCAATTTTTATTTGTAACGAAGGTGGAGGAGAGGACGATGGTGAATATTTGGCTTTTGTTGCAACGGTTGCATCCTTGCGACGAACCCAAACATCCTCTTCTTCATCATCGTCAGGCTGTTCAGGGTCCTGAATTTTCAGCAGTCATTAGCTTCCCAAATCTGTCATAAAAACTCGGAAATTTTCAGAAAAATAAATTAGCGAAACGATTGTTTGTTTTTTTAAACATTTTTGATCCTTTTCAAGGGAAAATTATGAATTTTTGGATCAATGAAAAAGCTTTGAGCTGTTAGTCTGAAAAAGCTTCGAGTTTTGATTGGGTACCCTACCCTGGCAGTTAGTCTTATGCTTTTTAAATTTTGTGCTTTTTTTAACAAAAATGTTATGCCGAAGATAAATTTATATTACCCAATTTGGTTGTTGTACTGTTCGTGCCATTGATGTCCATTGGTGTGCCAACAGTGCAGATTCTGTGGCAGCTGATGGTGGTGGAGGAGGAGAGGATAACTGCGAATTTTTTGCAAATTTCAAGGCATACCTTTCAAAATTTTATATACTTATTTCATTGCTTTAGCACAAAAACTACCAGTTAATTCCAAAAATAAGTATGGCATGGCAGTTTTTATGTAATAAAGTGTAATTATGTGCCATTCTTTATGTGGGCAAAAACGGGAATGGCCTAAGACGGGAACAAAAACCGTTCCTATTTATTTATTTATACCCCGTGACAATGGCCACAGATTGAAGGCCGTCGACTTCCAGTGATAAGCCGTGCAGTGGCCAATTTTGGCACGCCAGTACAGCCCAGCGAAAGTGATAGGCCGCTGCCGGGGCCAACGGATGGACGCATCCCTAAAAATGGAATTTGACAAATTAAATTATGCTAAATTCAAGAAGTTCCAATCGAGCTATTCAATTTGATAATCCCTAAAGAATGGAATTTGACAAATTAAATTATGCTAAATTCAAGAAGTTCCAATCGAGCTATTCAGTTTGATAATAACTAAAGAATGGAATTTGAAAATCAAAAAATTCCGATAATCCCTAAAGAATGGAATTTGAAAAATTAAATTATGCTAAATTCAAGAAGTTCCAATCGAGCTATTCAGTTTGATAATAACTAAAGAATGGAATTTGAAAATCAAAAAATTCCGATAATCCCTAAAGAATGGAATTTGAAAAATTAAATTATGCTAAATCAAGAAGTTCCAATCGAGCTATTCAATTTGATAACTTTGGGCATGTCTTTTTTAAATGTATTCATTAAAGATAAAATGACAAACTTTTGTAGAACATCCGCGACGAAATGTAGGTGACACAGGCGAATTCAAGCAGTGCGGAGAAGATGAAGGCCAAACATGCTTAATGTTGAACTTAGGGTTAGTCCCCGATCCCCAACATGGCCAACCCCGCGAGGGTCGGGGGACCAACCCTAGTTGAACTCGTAAAAGAAATTGCTAAAGTCCCCAGGAATTTTGAACTTAAAATTAATTGAAAATTATACTTAACTAGAGCGAGGACGAACGAAATTCTCGTGAGATTTTTTCGAATTTCGAGATCTTAGTGCTTTTTCGAGATTCTCGATCGTAATCTCGGTGTTTTTCGATCGAGATTTTCGAGATTCTCGATCGAAATCTCGATCGATCCTCAAGTCCTTGCTCTATACTTAACTGCCGCGATCGAGAATCTCGACCATTTCCTACTCAAAATGCTAAAGAATGTCCAATGAGATCAATTATAAAGTTGCGCTATTCCCACACCTCCACACCAAATGTCGATCGCTTTACTGTAACTGACGGGCGGCAGCTTGGCATTAATGCCGGACGTTTGTGTGGTCATCGTGAGCAATGTGGTGACGCCAAGCGTGACTCGCGCAGGCACTGCAGTGCGATCCAACCAAAACGACACCTATTTAAATTTTTTATAGAGATTTTAACATATTGAGTAAGGGTCATCGGATTTATGTTTTTGTTGTGTAATTCTTTAAAGAAAAAGCTCAAAAATTTTATTTTCTCCGATTCACCCCTAAAGATCGATTTTTTCTGAAATTTTTTATATTTGAATTTTTTAATAAAATTTCCAAACATGTTAAAATAGTTTAATTTACAATAAAAAAAAAATTACCCACGAAACGATGACCAACATCGTTGATGGAATGTACAATTGTAACAGATAGTAACTAAAATAAAGCAAAAAATCATTGAAGTGCGCATTCTTACGATCCCTTCCTTGCCTGAATTGCCTTTTGAGCGTCAGGACAGTGCGCAAACAACTGACATTTAACCAAATCAAATTTAACTATTTTGAATATTTTGCTAAATTAATAAAGGAAAAAATACCAAAAATTTTTAGATTTTTTGTATAAATTCGGCTATTTGGTTTGATTGCATTGGACCGTGATTTTATGCAAACATTGATCATGTAATTCATGACATATTCAATATACTTTCTAAAGTCATTGTTCTTAAATTGTGCAGCATCCCGTTTCCCCAAAAACAATTAATTCTCAAAGAATTTTATTTTCTAAAATAAAAATATTACGAATATGTGCCCGTATTTGTATTTGAAGTGCACGAAGTGGTGGACACGTTGGTCAGCTGGAAGCTGGGAAGAGAGGACCTGACAAATGGAAATGAAATTAAAATTTGACTAAAATCCCGCTCACTCAAGACCGTCCTTAAGCTGAACGGGATCTTGCTCTTTCCATCGATATTCTGTAAAAATTAAAAATTAAAATTTTATATTTAAATTTTTTAAAGTTTATAGAGGGGCTAGGCTTACCGATGTCCGAATCGGTGTAAGCATAGGAAGCCAGATCGATCAAACAAGTTTGCACATCCATCGGATAGTACTTTATCAAAAGGTGTTGTACAAAAATGCATTAAAACATATTTTAATTAAAACTAAATAATTTTTTATATAATTTTGCTACCTGAAGATGCATAGGGCAAGAGAGTACCAAAGAAATGCGAACACTATACAGGATCAGACCATCCTTAAGTTTATGGGGGTCAGATCGGATCTGAATTTGTCAATTAGTGTAGTAAAAACTCAAAAATATTTTACTCAGAAATAAAATTATAAAATTAAATACAAAACAACAAATTAATTACAAGAATCGCGATTTACGTGTTAGTTTTGTAGTTTTAGTCTTTTAACAAATTTAAACTGTAGTAGACTAACCAAAAATTGTTTTGGAAAATCGCATATTCCGGGTCCAATCATAAAATATTACATTAGTAAGTAATTACCTTATGTACCCGAATGAGCACGTTGGGCTTGTCAATTTCATGTTTTCTCGCCATTTTTTCATTCTTAAAATTTTTGAATTTTATAAACAAAAAAATGTTTACAATAAAAATGCCTGAAAAAAGCTGTCCGGCATCCATATTTGTTGGCCAGCCGTCAAAATGATGTGGTCCGGTTTACCATCCCTGGGCAAACCATAGGCCAACCTTCCGTCCACCCAAGTTTCTCGGAAAGTCAATTGGGCACTAAAAAATTTGTGTTTTAAATAATTATAAACATTTATTTGTTCTAAAATTCATTTTTGATCTCTCTACTAGGGTTGCTTCCCGTCCCCGAACCCCGACTTTTTTGAATTTTTGGGTTTCCCCGAACCCCGACTTTTTTGAATTTTTGGGGTTCCCCAAACCCCGACTTTTTTGAATTTATGGGTTTCCCCGAACCCCGACTTTTTTGGTCGGGGACGAAAACCCCGACCCCGACTTTTTCCGTCCCCGAGAGCTCGAAGCAACCCTACTCTCTACCTGTATTCCATGTTGACGTCATCAATTTTGGATATACTTCTGATCAGCATATTTACATAAACGACCACGGGCCCATGATCACCTGCAAAATTTGTAGCCAATTTATTGGACTTACAAAAATTTAAACGGATAAAATTAATTTAAATTACCCTGTATAGAAAGATTGGTGCCCGGTGGTCGTACCCTCCAGTCGTAGCCCCTGTTGAGCAATGTTGAGAGGATTTGCGTGTCCGAGACAGGGTCACCCCTAAAAAACGTATATTATTTTTAATTTAAACTTTTAATATTTGTTTGTTTTATGAGCAAGAGAAGGCTTTAAGAGGAAATTCTTTTTTTGTCTGAAGGGGTTGAGTCTTCTTTTTTTAGGGTACTTTGTTTTAAAATTAGATATTCAAGAATATTCAAAATTTTTATGAAAACCAAAAAATATCTAAAATATGAAGCTAGGAGACCTAATTAAGTTTTACTATATTGCATATTTTCAAAATAACAGACTTTTTTAATGAATTCATGTCAGTTTTTTTGTTTGTTTGTAATTAAATGCGTTTACAGGGTAGACAGTAATTTTTTTGAAAAAAAACTATTTTTGAGAAGCTGGCTGACCTGCCCATTGTGACAGGCCAAGGCTGGGAAATGAAAAAAATGACGATGATGAGCAAGATTGGCACAACAAATGGGCAATTTTGGTCGATTAGGCACATAAGTAAGTGGGGGATGACGAGGGGGGACGGTGGAAGGGATAAAGCCGTGCCAATGCCAATGATGAAGCGGAAAGCAATTGCAAGGATTTTTGTTTTTCTGAGGTGCAAAATTAAGTAAAAGATGAACAAAAAAGAACTTTCGAATTTGTTATAATAGATGAATTGAACAAATAATCTATTTTAAATGATTTTTATTTTTTATATTGCCTATTTTGATTCCGACTAAAAAAATTTTTTTAAAGATTAGATTATGATTTAAATTTCCATTTAAATGCTTAATTATTAACCGTCTTAAATATTTATCACTAAAACTGATTCAGATAACAAAACTTTTCATTAATATGTCACCTATTAATTTGTCCTAAATTACAAAGATTTTTGTTTTCAACGTCCCCCCGTAATTAGCAATTAGTCTCTATAACACTGTTTTTTCTGTTTTAAATTTTATAACCTTTAATTAGGCTTACGCCTGTGCAGTACCATTGAAAAATCTCTGAGAAAATGTGGAGGGGAGGATCATTTGAAAGTGCGTCAAAAGTATAAAATGGATGAATTTTTATATAAAAAGGATAAAAATAGGGGTATTTTTATGCATAATTGGGACTCAAGGGAATTGATGAGGTCAATGTGAAAAGATTTAAAAAAAATTTTTTTTCTGAAATTTCTATTACGATTTCCATAATTTTTAGAAGTTAATTTTTTGTTAAAATTAATTATTGTCGTTTTGTTTAAATAAAAGAAAAATATTATTACGTAATAAAATTTAGATCTTGCGCAATATTTATTCAAAAGTCCAAGCTTTTTGTTAATCCAAACTGAAAACGCAGCATCATAATGTGTCCATCTTTTTTTAATAAAGAGAAAATGTATGGAAGAAAATGTCGCGACACGGAAATAATAAAAAAATAATCTTTTTGGGTTCAATTGTATTAAGAGTCTCGTCTCGGTGTAAATTTAGAATGGAGATTTACCACGATTTGTTATTATATTGACGTAAATTTTGATTTTGTTATTTTATTGCAAATTCGCTGATAAACCTTTTTTTATAAATCATTTTTGCCATTTTCACGAATCGAGAATTATTTAAGTCAATTCTTTAATGATTTTTGATAACCTAAAAAAACTTTTTGTGTTAGGGAAGTTTCAAAGCAAATTAAAACATTTTTCGAAAATTGTGCCAAAGGCAATAACGTGCCATGAATGAACGAACGCATACCAGAGCTCATTTGGGGCCAAGAGATTGCGGGGAACTGGGCCAAAAAGTTGGACCAACTAATCAAAAAACAGAAACCATAAGCCATAACACACAAATGCAAAAGCAAAAGCAAACAGCATTGATTTTCGGATTTATAGTGCGAAAAGGTCGAGACTGACAAAGGGAGGGCCCCCAAGTGTCCGCGGAGTTTCGGGATGAAACTTGGCACACTGATAGATCACCCCCACATTTCTACCACAAAGTGGCATTCATTTTTGCTAAGGAGGCCTGGGGAACGAGATATAGGACCTCAAAGTTTTTAAGTTTTCACTTAACGACAAAAGATCATAAGACTCAAGTGCTGGTGTGGCCTGGTGGTTGTGTGCTCAATTTCCTTTTTGTCTGTGAAAGTTCGAGTCCTCTTCGATTCAACAATTTTTTTTTTCATTTTTTTTACCAAATTAGACATAAAAATAATGATCAACCTGCAAAATTTTATTCAAATCAACTTTTCGGTGGCAAGCTTTCTATAAAACGAGCTTAGAAAAAAAATTTTAAAAATAATACTTCTCACAGATTGCCAGTCAATTACGAAGAAAAAATTCTTTCACAAAATTTTATTTCAATCATGGAAAATGCATGGAAAAGTGGATTTTGAAATTCTAAAAGTTGATTTGAATAAAATTTTGCAGGTTGAGCATTATTTTTATGTCTAATTTGGTTAAAAAAACTGAAAAAAAAATTGTTGAATCGAAGAGGACTCGAACTTTCACAGACAAAAAGGAAATTGAGCACACAACCACCAGGCAAAACCAGCACTTGAGTGCTTATAATCTTTTGTCGTTAAGTGAAAACTTAAAAACTTTGAGGTCCTATATCTCGTTCCCCAGGCCTCCTTAGCAAAAATGAATGCCACTTTGTGGTAGAAATGTGGGGGTGATCTATCAGTGTGCCAAGTTTCAACCCGAAACTCCGCGGACACTTGGGGGCCCTCCCTTTGTGAGGCCAACAAATAGGTAAGCCGAAGTAACTTCTCTTTTTAATTATTCATTTTCTTCATTCCGGAAGAACCGGCCAAAAATGCAAATTAAGCAAAGTGTCGGACGGAAAATGAGGCAATGTTGTGGCATCAAAGCGGTTTTTTACGGCACCTCTGCTGGAAAGAGTTGGAAAATTTAAATTTTTAATTAATGATTTTGAATTTTGACAGCTTTTCTGGGGATGAAAAAGTGTTTGTTAAGTTGAACAGACGGAGTTGGGGCTCAAAATAATCTGATAAATGGAATTTGCCATTTTGAAATGTACAGACGGACGAGAAAAGTGCAAAATTGGCCAAATTATGGAATAATTTATGCCTGACAGACAACACATTCTCATTAGGAATTTGATTTTAGGAAGTTTTCGTTCAACTTTTACGTTTTCCTATTGTCCCGTTTTGAGGCTATATTAATAAAAAATAAAATAATTCAAAAATAAATTGGGCCGCATTTAATAGGGACTTCCAAAAACAATACAATTCAATTTTCCACAGATTTGATTGATTTTAAGTGACCTATCACCAATAAATATTTGTAAGTTTGTTTTAGAATTTTTAAAGCGAAATTAGAAAATTTTATTAAAAAAATTACCCGCGGAGCCAAGATTTTAACAAAACTAAGCCCGGGTCTTACTGAGTACCCGGGCCCGGCTTTTTCAAAATTCCGATTCATTATCAATTTAAATATTTCAATTAAATTCAATTAAAAATGTTTAAATTTTAAATATGGATTTTAAACAAATTAATAATTTTTGTGTAAATACGAGTTGGAGAGGGGACATAGATAATTGGGCCAAAGTTGCAACTGATGAGGCGCGAATGTGAGAATTGACACGCATTTCCGTACGGGCGCGGTGGGGGGGGGGGGGGTGGGGGGGGGGGTTGGTCGGGCCCGTGGGACATCATTATTATACGGACAAACAAAACGGCACCACCACCCCCCCCCCCTCTCACCCAATGGCATTGGCACAGCCCTCGAGGGGCCATTGGCATTTTGTGTTTGGCAGCAATTGCCGTTCCCATGCTGAAATATTCAGGGAAAAGCAGCGCATGTTCTTGTTGAAAACGACTGAAACCACCAACAACCCAATTGAAATTGTGTGAAAAACACGATAGAAAAAATAAAAATTGGCATGAAAAAATTTTTTGGAAATTGGCAAGCCTTTGTGAATGATGTTTTTGATTGAGCAATGTTTAAAAATTTAATTAGACAATTTTAAATTTTCCAGTGATTTAAAAATCAATTAATTCTTCTTTTTTTTGTAGACAAAAATTGTTGGAAAAATCGCTACTTTGGGAGCTAAGGCGCGTGCTTGTCTCGTCCATCCCTTTACTTTAACCGTCTTTTTTGATGTTTTTTTCTTCTTTTTTTTTAGTTAAGCAAACAAAGTCTACCATCTTCTCCACATTTACTTGAGGATTTTGCTGATGATCAGCCCCAACCCGTTGGGTGCTTAAAGTGAAGAAGTTTGTCAATTTTTTGCGCATGAGTGAACTTTGTGAGGGACAAAAACAGTTTCAATGGCTTCTATTGACATAATTTGTTTAGCCTGACTAATATTATATCTTTGAGAAGAAAAAAAGACACAAATTAAAAAAGCTCATTTTAATTATAACCATAATTATTGGAATCAATTCTTAAAGGCTTAATTACCAAAAGATTAGCACAAAATTAGTTATAATTTAAAAGTCCATTTTACCCGTCCTCCTCCTCCTCCTCCGCATCTCCGCCGTTTGTTTCTGTCCCGTTCAATCTCGTAAGCATTGTTGGCTGAACCTGCGTCTGCGGTGTACGTGTTGCCGTTGATGGTGGACGCTCCTCCTCCTCCAAATAGTATTCGACCTCCTCATAGATGGCGTCGTCGTCGTCGACTGTGCTGTCCCCGTCCGGCATACGCCGATCGTCGGCTGTGCGGAAAACGGCAAGTTGCGGGTGGACAACGAGTTGAGCATCAAGAGCTTCTTCAGCAGCTGCAACAGTTGCAGCAATTTGCGTAGGCATGACATGACTGAAAAATTTTCAAAATCTGTTTAACAAAAATGGCATTTCAATGGGTTATTTTTTAATGTTTTCATATTTTGTTGATTACGTATCCAAAAATAGCCAACCAGCTCGACTGGGGCGGAAGTGTGAGCAGTATAATGGAAGTGAGTAGTTGGAGCAGGTTGAAGAGAGTTGACGAATGGCTGAGGTTCAAATTTGCAGAATCCGGGTGCTTGGCGAAGTTTAGGAAATTTGGCCACTCTGCCCGTCGGATTTGGCCCGACAAACAACAAAAATGCCCGCCCAATGCTTGGCCACCGGATATTTCATTAGACGACGACAGTGACGGCACTCCTCGAGAAACTCGACAATGAGCCGAGAATGATGATGATCCACTTATTCGGCAAGTGCCATACTTTTTGGCACAATAACAATGGGCTTGATGGGGAGGAGAATGCTGTTGTCGGGCCTTTTTGGCACTTTTTGTTGGGACGGCACAAAACAATTTTGCGGAAGAAGAGAGCACTTGATGAAGTGCAGACGGCACTTTATCTTCGAACAAATTGCTATTGTAGGCGACGGACAAAGGCGAACAAAATGCCAACAACTTTGACATGTTTATTTGCCTTCAGGGGCAAATCAGTGCAAATTTAAGCCAACGAACAATCGGCTCTGAATTTGGATGAAATTGAAAATGTTGCTGATTATTTAAATTAAAGAATTTTTGAATACAAATAATGACAATAATTTTTCGTCAAATTATTTAAACCGTATAGAAAAAATATGGAAATTACGTGTAACTTATTACGGATTACTTGAATCGTGTTTTTGACTGTTACAATTACATTTTTATTTATTACAAATTTTTTTGACTGTTACAAACATTCCTCTCGTGCCGTGGATGGATTTTGTCTTTTTGCCCTCAAATATTGCATTAATTATTTCTGTGCCAAAAACCTGTCATACTCATTGATGAATTGGTGAGAGGGGCCAAAATGAAGCTTCAGGGAAATAGCTTTTTGGGAATTGCATTCATTAGAAACGCAGGCATGCACAAAATACTTCAAAAGCTCCCATTATGCCAAAAACTATTAATTAAAAAAATGATTTTTTAATGAGAGGGTTAGAATTAGTGAATAATGAATCTGATTTTATTTTACATAAAAGTTTCATTTTTCGTGTTTTTTTTAGCATTAGGTAAATCGAAAAAAGTGCCAAGCGCAGCTTTAAGCTTGTAATAGTTGAGGAAAGTGCTAATTATGCAGTTGAAAATGGCTTTACACATTCTGCATTTGACAGGAATTTGGATATTGAATCGCGTAAAAATACGGATTGGATATTCTCGACTGCTAGAAATTGAAATCGCTGCCAGAAGAATTGAAGAATGCCCTGATTATTCCGATCAATCCCGAGCAATTAAAAAAAGGCCCGGTCGGGACCCGAATTCAATCCCGCGGGAAAATGATAATTTTTCCAAATGTTTCTTGCGGCGATTTCCTCATTAAATGTTATTAAAGGGCTAAAAATAAACAACTTTCTTTAATACATAATGTAATAAAACCAAAAAACCCAACACTTTTGTTCGTGTTTTTCGGTATCGGTTTTTCATGGTACTAAAAAGACCGACACTTCCGACCGATCTTTAATGAAAACCCAGATAAAACAATTTTTAGAATATTTTTAGGGATTCGATTTGATTTGTATTGGGTAAAAAAAAATCTAAAATTGTCCTGAAAAAGTGGAAAGTGTACACCCGATGCCACGGCATTTTTGTCGCTAATTCGAGTCATATTTCGTGCATCTTTGGGCAAGAACCAAAAAATTGGGTGGAAACGGCCATCTTTCGAACAATGTGAATAGTAAAAAGGTATGGGAAACGCTTTAAAATAGTCAAAATTAGATAAATCATGGTCAGGAATCCAGATACTGTCAAGAAAAATGTGTTCAAAGAATTTTCTGCCCAAAGAATAAAAGCGAAACATCACAACAAATTGATAAGCCAAGCTTCAATGCCATTCCGATCAGTCTCTTCCGCTCCCTGATCATCCCGATGATGATGTCCCCTCAGTTTTCTTCACTTTAAGCTTTGCCTCCTCACACGGGTCCAGCAACGGCTCCAACTCTTTCAACTCGTCCGGATACTTTTTCAGCATCGGATTGCGAATCAAGTGTGTGTAATTAAAGAACACTTCGCCAACAAATCTTTCCAAATGCATTTTCTTCGTATTGGGCACGGCACGTCGAAAAAGGGATTCTGATACTTCCATAATATCCTTAAGATCCCAAACATAGTCATCAACTATCATTCTGGCCAAATTCGCGTCATATTTTTTTTTCATATCTATTACTTTTTTGCACGTCATTTCCATATCTGAAAAACATTTTAGGACATTTTTAATTTTTTTTATTTTTTTTAATAATTTATGATTTTCTGCTTGATGTATTAATGATGTCGTGCCTATTTTAAGCCATTGAAAGCAGAAATGTTTTTTAGGGAAAAAACTGGCCTAATCCAAGCTCCTGAATGCTGTCCCAATATTCTAAAAAGCAGTCGTTCTTTTCCGTAAAATCCTCAATTTGCTTATATTTATCATCAATTAACGTTTCATTTACCGTTCCCTTTTCCTTTTCTATTTTCTTTTCCATTTTGTTTCCCAAATTAATGGTTTTAGAGATTTTGACGTCCAAAGGTCTTGTATTTTTAATTTTGGCCTTACTCACTAAATTTTTTAGTTTATTGTAATATTCCTTCAAGTAATTCAGTTTTTGGCCATTTTCCATTTCTCTTCCAACTTCAACTGATTCAGCTTACCCCTTCGGCGATATCTTTTGGGCATTATTTATATGTAAAAAGTCGGATTCCTTCTCGAAGTCGAACTAAATGTTTGTAAACCAAAAATGATCATTTTTTTAATCAAATTTATTACCTTAGTGTTAAACTTTTCAGCTGCTCTCC
This sequence comes from Globodera pallida, assembly GCA_020449905.1. NCBI lineage: Eukaryota > Metazoa > Nematoda > Chromadorea > Rhabditida > Heteroderidae > Globodera > Globodera pallida. The sequence continues at coordinate 304,534 of JAIXHY010000042.1, forward strand.
ACCCAAACAGAACTCGGTAAGCGGCTTTAATCGCTTCCATTGCTGAGCTCAATTGGAGTTCGCGGCCGTCCGCCACACGGAACAGCGGCTTCTCCACTTTAATTTGATCTTTAGGAATATTTGCTGAACTGCTTGAACTTGACGCTCCTTCAGGTTTCTCCCAACTTTTCAGGAATGCATTAGCGGCCAATGCCTTCACTTTCCAACGTTCACAAATTTGTTTCAATTCAATCTCGTGTTTTGCGCCAATTTCCTTTGGATCGATCGCCATCTCCTTATCGAGGCATTCCCAATTTTCCATCATAGTACGCCAAAAGAACCGTTTGCTCAGTGTCAATGCCTTCGCTAAGTCTTCCTCCTCCGGAGTGCCGTCTTCGATCATCATCGGAACAGAAACCGAATAAGCGATCATGGTGATCAGAAGCAGAATGGGCAGCCAATCTTTTGGAAAATGTTTCATTTTTAATGCAGCTTAATTTTCTAATGCTTCTTTGTTGTCGAAATGCCTATTTATTTGCACAATTTTTACGTCAGTAGTTTGTATGTATCTTTCAATATATGTATATAAATTATTTCTCTAGCAATGTCTTTTATTAGAAATAAAAATGTTTTTAAGCAGTCGGGCCAATAAAATGTGCCATTTTCATCTAAAATCCAACCAAAAACGAGTCACAAAAGTGCAGAACGGGCATTTGGCAATTCAATTTTGGTTTGGACAAATTGCACTTTTCCCACATTTTATTATTGAATGGAATTTTTCGTGTATAGTTTAAATTTTATAAATAGGTTCACAAATAGTAGTTTGTTAAAAAGAAGTAAAGTAATATAATATACATACCAAAAAATATGATTATAGTTTGTTAAAAAAGAAATGTTCTGATCTGAAGGGGCCAAATTTAAAAAATTAAAATGTTCTTATTTTATTGGGGTTGGAGGAAAGATTTTCAATCTTTTTTCACTACTTATTCTTTTTTTAATTTTTCAGAGTTTTGCTGGGAAAAAACCCCCCGACTCCCGACTTTTTAGTCGGGGTTTTTGTCCCCGACCTTCGACTTTTCCCGCCCGAGGGGTCGGGGAGCATCCCTAAAGAGACCGGATTTTTGGCCTCAGCCGGATCCGGAAACCGGATTCCTAAACTCAAAAAAAAGTCGCACCGGGTGAATTAATTTGGGTAAAAATTTGGATCCGGGCCGGGTTCAGGATTTTGCAAAAATAAAGAAGTTAAAATTTAAGTTTTTCTTAACAAACATCGTTATTTTCAAAAAAATTTCCTGCGGCGTCTAATCGGCACGGCCGGACTTCTTCATCCTTTAACTAAAAGCAAATTATTTCTAGAAAAAGCATAATTTAATTTAATTTTGGTGATAAAAACAAAAACAACCCTTAAAGATTCGCCGCATCAAAAAAATATTGAAGACCGACAAAAAGTTTAAAGGATAAACGACATAACACATTTCGACAAATGAAATGCATAAACGCTAAACTTAACGATTCAAATGTGCTACAAAACGTTTATTCAAAAAAACAATTGACAATTTAAATAATTGAATAATAAAATCCATGATGGAAGGGGAAGGTCCATTATAGAAAATATTGTCAACTTTTCGAATTCCTTAATTTGACATCCATCTATCTGATCTGTTGATCCCGCAAGTTCACTGATCAATCAATGTCTTTCTCAGTTTCCTTTGACCTTGAGCTTCGCTTCCACACACGAGTCCAGCACCGGTTCCAACTCGTCCATCTCGTCGGCATGCTTCACCACCATCGGATCATGAATTGAATATTTGTACACCCACAACAATGGGCCCAGCTTTATTTCAGTGGCTATATGCTTTGGTTGACTATTGAAATGAGCGCTGAGAGTGTCCCAAAAGTGTTCGGCCTTCATTTTTGTAAGCCAAAGATACTTGAACACACATAAATTGTCAAAATATTGCGTTTTGTATTCTTTGGAAGCCGCGCACATTGTTTCCATGTCTAAAGTTTAGAAGGCTACCCGCGTTAAAGGGTTGGTCCCCGTCCCCAAACCCCGACTTTTTAGAATTTTTTGGAGGTTTTTGCTGGGAAAAACCGCGACACCGACTTTTTTAGTCGGAGACGAAAACCCCGACCCGACCCTGACTTTTTCCGCCCCCGAGGGGTCGGGGACCAACCTTACTTTTGGCATATTTTTGGTGTTATCCTAATTTTCAGACTGGAAACTTCCCTCCGAACATCTTGCCCCGATTGATCCGGGAGCAATATAAATTAGGGTTAAACCCCTGACCCGGTTGCCGGCTCGGCAAATTTAGCCTGGCACTTCTAACTCCGACCATGAACCCCATCCCCGACTCACGAGTCAAGAGATAAATTCCTGACCAATTTTCTTAACAAAAATCATTTAAATTTTCCCGACGGCGCCTGTTGGTGCCGCCGTCGGACTCTCCAAATGTATATCAGAATTTAACGACATTTTTACGGGAATGGGAAAGCAGGGAAATCTCATTAAGTTATTTACCGGTCTCTATTGTAAAGAATGAATTAAACATTATTTTGGTTTTTAATGAATTGAAATAAAATTTTAAAAAAACCCCCGATCCCGACCGATTTAGGTAACGCTGACCCCGACAGTCCCACCCCCCGAAAAATGCCAACCCCGAAAACCACAACGGCACAATTCTCAACGCCGACGTCAGGGTTTAAATTGAAATTGTGATATTCTAAAACTAGCCTAAGCTAAGCTCTTGGATGAGCTCCCATAAATTCTGATAGATTTCGTGGGCTGTTTTCAAATCTGACATCAATTTCAAATCTGCTGCCCCCGTGTCGTCTTCATGTTTCAGTTTTCTCAAAAGTTGTTTGTTCAATTTTTTGAATGCTTTTAATGTTATTTCAAGTTCGTTCAAATAATTACGATGTGTGCCATTTGGCAAGGTTTCTTCATAAATCACTTCATTCGATGCTGCCAATAACACTTAAAATGCAAACATTTTAAATTTGGGAATTTTTTAATTTTTCTGAAGGCTCATTATCGAATTCGACACTTTTGGCTTTTTAAATTCTTCAAAAAAAATTTTGTTTTGTTGTCCAAATAGGTACTTCAAATAGGTAATTAATTAATTGCCCAAAATTAACATAAATTGAAATTTTATTTAAAAAATTTATTGTCTTTTTTCCATTCACATTGTATATTGTCTTCTAGACTTTCTATTTTTTCTGGAGCATTGTAAAATTCTGCAGAAAATTTTGTGACTTTGAAAAGATCGAAATACGCGTCCTCGACGAGTGCCCCGTTCACTTCAATTAGCATTTTTCCCGCGGTTTGTTTTTCAAATGATTTAAAATTTTCAAACGCATTTATCCAACGGTCAACCAAATCCCATGCTTCATCATTTTCAAATTTAATCTAAATTATTATTAGAAAAATAAATTATCTTTTATTTAAGGATTTTTAATCTTATGTATTAAAAGTTTCATTTTTTTTTTGTTTATAAAATTAAATAATTCATGATGAAAGTTACCAATATTTAATCAAGTATCAACGAATAAATTTTTCTTTTTATATAATTTTTTTCAACCTCAGTTCTCGGCGCTGAACCTTTGCTCCACCCGAACAGAACTCGGTAAGCGGCTTTAATCGCTTCCATTGCGGAGCTCAATTGGAGTTGGCCGTGCTCAACACGGAACCGCGGCTTTACACACAAACATTTAAATGGATGATTTTCTTAATTTTAATTTATTTTTATTTTAATTTTAAAGAAAACACTTAGCTTACCCTCTTCTTTTATTTGATCGTTAAGAATAGCAGTCGAACTCGTTGAACTTGAGGCTTCGTTTCCAGTGCGTTGTTTATGTTTGCATTCCCAACTTTTGACGTATGCATCAGCGGCCAATGCCTTCACTTTCCAATTTTCACAAATTTTTCTCAATTCTTCAATGGATTTTGTGCCAATTTCGCTTGGCTCAATCTTTGTGCCAAAGTAGCATGCCCATTTAGGCATCATATTACGCCAAAAGAACCGTTTGCTAAGTGCCAATGCCTTTGCCATGTCATCCTTTTCCGGCGTGGCATCGTTAAGCACATCAACGGAGAATGAGCCGGCGATTCACCCTGATCATCATAACAAAAAGCAAAAGATGCAACATTTTGTCCGATGATATTCAATATATTTTTTAGATTTTCTATAATGTATTTAGGTAAGCAAATAAATGCATAAAAATATTAATAAAATAAATCATGATTTACAATAAAAATTTTAATTTTACACATATTTTTATAAATGCTTATAAAATTGAAAATCGTATTGAAGCTGTTTATTATTATTATGTTTTGCATCAATATTGATTATGTACGTCAAAGCAAAAAGATATTTAAAATTAATTATGAAAATATTCTTTTTACGAAATGATATCGAATATACACAAATTTGCTTATTTTTCAACACCATTCACGTCCGTTCTCCACACATTCTAATCCTGATGAAATCTTGTGTACACTTCAACTAATAAATAAAAACAACTTACATCGGTCTTGATAAATTCTGATCTCGATCGCCATCTATCACAATCGTGGTTCAGAGTACTATTTCAATTTAAAATTAATTCAAATTTATTTTTATTTAAAATATTATTTTTTAATTTATAAATGTATAATTAACCAGGCACATATTTCACTTACAATAATGCCAGCAGGAAGACAGGAAATCTTAATCGTTGTAATTTATGTATATATAAGCTATCAATCAATATAATTGTTTATGCAAAAGAAAAAATATTTATTATATTAAAATTAATTACAAAAATATTCTTTAAAAATTTCATTCAAGCGCCTTCCCCCGTCCTTTAATCTGTTCGGTCTTGTACCGATCGCTTACGATCCCGATCGGTAGACCCCAATTAAATGGCAAATGGCGAATAAGAGGCATTGAATTTTGCCTTTAAAGTAGGGTTGTACGGGACCGGTACCGGGACGGGACGGGATTTCCCGGTTTTTTCAGGTCCCGGTCGGGTCGGGATTTTTTGAAAACTGAAAGTCCCGGTCTGGTTTTTCTGGTCCCGGTAAGTTCGGTCCCGGTTTTTCCCAAAGTCCCGGTCCCGTACAACTCTACTTTAAAGGTGTTGATAACAATTATGTTTCAAACTGCAAACTCAATTAAGAGAAAGTGGTTACTTCAATTTGAATTTTTTACCAAAAGATACCAAATAACAATGCAAAGTGTGCCAAAAAAAACAAAACAATATAAAATACAGTTCAATAAAGGGGTTGATCCTCACCCATAAGTTTCCCCCAATCCTGAATAGATACGGACCGATCGAGATTCTCGGTCGAAATCTCGATCGATGAAATTTTACGAAATCTTAGTGCTTTTTTGAGATTTTTGATTGAACTCTTGACGATCTCTGATCGACAAAGCACCTCAAAAAAGTCAACTTCCCGTCAAATTCCCTAATTTTTTCTGCAATGAAATATATATTAATAATTGAGTATGAAAAAGAATTTCGGAAAAAGTCACTGAAAATTAGGCACATTATGAAGTAGACAAAGTTCCGAAATAAAATTCTTATTTTAGATGCTTAGCTAGCTCCCAATTTATTGAATCTGTGCTCAATTTTCCGAAAATCTTTGGCGTCCAATTTTGGCATTCCCCTGACAAACTTTGAATCTTTCCGGAAGAATCTAAACCCTAGGCTAATCAATCACTTTGATCAGGTAAAAAATGTGCTTTTGTTCCGTTCTTATATCCAAAATCTTTTCATTCATTCATCATCCATCTGCGTTAACTTCAGCTTGATCCGTAATATCACTCACACCCGCCGGCACCGTCTTTAAAATGTTTGGATCCTTTTCGAGTGCGGGTTTTCGAATTTTATGAATGTAAATCCACAAGATTGGGCCAAGACTTTTTTCAGTTTTTTCTTGTTGGATTTCACGGTTGCAAGAATCGTTCAGAAGGTCATATGCAAAGCCTTTCAACATTTTTATGAGCCAAACTGGTTTAAAAACTGCTGATTTTCGAGGAAAATCATCCACAAAATATTTGGCAGCCTCAAACATTGTCAAATTTTCTTAAATAATTAAGGTATTAAATTAAAATTTATTTATAAATGTAACTCGCCTAAACCGAGCGTTTCAGTAAGGCTCACTAACTTTTGATACAGCTCTTCAGCAGTTTTTAAATCTTCCAACTCATTTTTGCCATCATTCAAATTTAGCAAAACTTTTGTGCTTGCTTTAATAAATTCCTTTACTATTGCTTCAAACTCCAACAAAGTCAAAAATTTCTCGATGACATCCCTCTCCGGTGTGCCATTTTCGATCACCTCGCCGGGGTTTGAGTGGACCTCCGGTATGCCATTTTCGATCACCTCAACGGGGTTTGAGTGGACCTCCGGTGTGCCATTTTCGATCACCTCAACGGGGTTTGAGTGGAACTCCGGTGTGCCATTTTCGAGCAGCTTGACGGGGAATGAGTAGACAATCGGGGTCAGAATCAATAGTAAAAGTTGGGGGTTGTGTTGCATTATAATTTGTCTAAATAGATTTAAATGATAATTGTATAATTTGTCACTTTACTTTTTTTTATTTTATAAATAAAACAACTAAATGCTATGAACAAAATCCAATTGTGAATGCCATTTATGTCATCCTTTGTTATAAAGGCTAATTTTTTTCATTATTCACTAACGAAAAATTCGATAACAAATTCAATCAAAAAAAAATTTTAGAATCAATGTTATTATATTTATTTATTTTTTATTATAAAAAAAGTAAAATAGGATCTAAATGTATTGCTTAATGCTAATTTGTTTTGTTGGAAATGCCTTTTAATGATAATTCAAAATTTGTTGTTAAAATTTTATACAAAGGCAAAATGAAAATGAAAATGAAAAATCTATTAAGTGTTTTGCATATTCATTTTGTTAATTCATTTCTTTTCTTCATCATCGTCTTCAGTTGGCTTAGGAGTTTGGCTTCTTCCACGCCCGAAAAGGTCCTCCGCCTCTTGCGCCTCCGTTTGAGCGTCCTCCTCCCCGGGCATCGTCATCTCCAGGACCGGAAGTTGTACCTGCAACACCACCAGATCCTCCTTTATCGGCTGTTCTTCCTTTTCCAAACTCACCTCGATCTGTTGGACCGTGGCTGTTACCAAATCCTCCACCTCTTCCTTCCCCTATTCCTTCACGTCCGGAAGCTCTTCCTCCACCAAATCCGCCAGAATCTCCGTTGCTCCCGGAAGCTCTTCCTCCACCAAATCCGCCAGAATCTCCGTTGCCCCCGGAAGCTCTTCCTCCACCAAATCCGCCAGAATCGCCACGGCTTCCGGAAGCTCTTCCTCCACCAAATCCGCCAGAATCTCCGTTGCTCCCGGAAGCTCTTCCTCCAGCAAATCCGCCAGAATCTCCGTTGCCCCCGGAAGCTCTTCCTCCACCAAATCCGCCAGAATCTCCGCTGCCCCCGGAAGCTCTTCCTCCACCAAATCCGCCAGAATCGCCACGGCTTCCGGAAGCTCTTCCTCCTCCAACCCCTTCGGAACCTGTTCTTCCTTCCCCTCCAAATCCACCGGAACCCCTTTCTCTTCCAAAGCCTCCGGAACCCCTTTCTCCTCCAAATCTTCCATCATCACCATTGCCAAATCTGCTGCCTCCAGCAACAGCAGGTCCCTTCCTTCACCACCAAATCCGCTTCTGTCATCTCCAAAACTTCGTCCATTTCCCGTTACGCCGTCATCAGCAGGCGAAGATGTTGTGTTTGTTCCTGCTGGCCTGCTTCGATTGCGACCTTTGTTCCTGCGCTTCGGACTCCGCGTTGATGTACTGCTTCCGTCCGTCGACCACCCGTCGCCATTTTCACCCGCACCTATAAAATAGGGGAATTATTGATTTTAAATACTTTTTTGCTAAATATATAATACTATTAAAACTTTGACTTTCTACGCTCTAAGCTAAACAACCTTCTTCGGTCGGCTTTGGCGAAGTCTTTCGATGTTTGTTGCGGCGATTCTTTTTTCTGCGCATTTCTTGTGCTTCTACGGCTCCTCCTTCTCCGACTGTGCCATTTTTTCTTTCCTCATCATCTGTCTAAAAATTTATTTTCCTATTTTTATTAAAATTTGCCCGGGGTTAAATGATTTTATCAATTTAAAATTTGTTCATGTGAACAAACACTTCAGGGGCTTATTACAATTTAGACGACAAACGGCCAAAGTCAGAGAGACAAACAATTTTAATTTGCCGAAAGTTTGTTTTGTCCTTTTTGTTTGGCATTTGAGTCCGAAATTGTTATAGGCCTCCAGATCTCGTGTTAATCTTTGTATCCAAAAAAATAAAATAGTTTAGTCAGTTCAATTTGTAATTGATTATAAACTTTTTGAATGCATCTCACTCGACGATCGTTGAACTGTTTGAACTTACATATCAATTGTAAAAATTGCAAAAAATGATTGCGCAAGAAAAAAGTGTATTTATTAGAGCCCGGAACGAGATGAGATCTCGAGACCAAAAAATCTCGACGAGATTCTCAAGAAATCTCGTCTCAACATCTCGTCTTCGAATAAAACTGAATTTTCGAGATTTTTCGAGATCCGAGATTTTTTTTCGAGAATCTCGTCTCGAGTCTCGCTCGAAGCTCAAGTCCGGGCTCTATTATTCATCTTACTGTTGTTTCGCGTCGTTTTAGTTTGGCGGAGTGCCCATTGTCTCCTTCAAATTCTTCATCAAGGTCCATTGGATCCAGCAATTCTTCATCTTCGTTTAGCTTTTGTGAGGGTTCACTGAAATAAAAAATTTAATTACATTTTTTAGGACTTTTTTTACATTTCAATTTGCTTTGGCGGTATTTCGGGTTCCTCCGGACAAATTTGCCATTGCAAATGCATGAAAATTTTGACGACACATCCAGTTGGTGGATGTTCTGTTTTTTCAACATAATCGATGCCCCCTTAAATTTGAGTAAATAAATATCATTTATCAATAAAATATTTTTTTTCAACTCACGTCCATGTGCGTTTGGTGCATTGCCAATCAAAAGAAGAATAGCTAATAGAATTAAGCCTCTCATTCTATTAAAAATATTAAATATCATTAAATATTTTTTCGCCAAATTTAATGGGAATATTTTACGAAGAAAATTTTGTTTTGTTTTCCCTAAAACAAAGTGAAATGGTGAGGGACGGGAATTGGCGAACTTGATCAGTGTCATCAGAGAAGGTATCAGAAGGTATCATCCAATCATTGGAGTTCCTCGGCTGATCAGAGTGATTGGACCTTCACAAAGTGTGATGATTAATGTGAATGGATCACTTTACTAAATTTTCAGTTCAGTTTTATTGCGAAAGTTCAAGAAGGCCAAACGGGTTCTCGTCCTTGCCCATTAGCGCAATCGCGTTCAAAATATGTTGACAAATTAGGAAAATTTATTAAGTGAAATTGTCTAGTTTTTGATTGTTAATTTTAATACCCATCAAATGTTTAATAAAGATTAGAATTGGGCCTAAGTGATTTCTGGCTTCAAAATTGAAAAAAGATCCGCTTTGTCAAGGTATGCCAAATGTTCCTCATTGGAAGATTAGCGTTAAGTTCATTAACAGATTTAAATGTAATAATAATTAAACCTAAATTAGGTTAAAAAAATTATGATCATCGTCAAATAATTAATCATTAAATGCAATTAAATAGGTTATTTTTTGTCCACTATACATGAATTTGGTGTTTTATTTGACCTTAACCATTAACTAATCAATTGTAATAATTATAAATAAAACAACTGTTCTTTGTCGAACTCAATAATAATTTCGATTTAAAAATGATTAGATTTATTATTTAAACTCATAGTTCAATAAATAATATTAAATATTTTATATTTGAAATCAATTTGAACGTATGTGACTTTCAAATTATTAATTTCCACAAGCACACAGCTCATTTTGCGGCTTTTTGCCTCTTTTCTGATCACTGATCAGTCGATGTCCATTTAAGGGTCGTCTTCGTCATCCGATTGAAGCCGTGGATGAAGGAAGAGGAGGCGGATAACTGATTTTGACTCTGAATTTGAAATGCATTGTTACTATATACTCATTACATTTTTATTAATTTAAATTTTAAACAATGTTTTACAATTAAATTAAATTTATATAAAAACAAGAATTTCTCACATTTTTTTACATCCGATCAGGGAATTCACACAATTTTTTGGTCTGATCAAACAAAAGTCCGGCCGAGCAGCGCATTTGGGTAGCATGGCCTGCATTGCACGAGTAAAAAACTGATGAAAAGCAATGTTCAACGGTGTAAAGACCATTCTCGACTTCTGTAAAAAATCTGAAAATTTAAGAATTTAATTTAAAAACTCAACCAGAACAATCAAATCTGGGAACCGAAGGCTTCCCTCCACATGCAACGATCTCAGCTTTGTAATCGCATTCTGTAAAGTTTCCTTATGTTAATTTGAAATTTTGGAAAATATTTAAAATTTAATTTACAAAAATTAATAATAAACTTTTGTGACAAATATTAGATAGGATAAGAATTAAACTTTTAATTTTATTAGTTTTCAATTCCTCCTCTTACTCTCCGTTTCCTCGTTGTAGAACAGTTCATCTGGGCATTCGAATGTGAACATTTTGCCATAAGCGCACTTGCCGAATTTGTTGTAACATTTTCCCGACTTCACTGCTCCCAACGTTCCATCCGCTCGACCCTCACAGTTTAGGGCTAAATTGTAGTTCACAATTAAAATTCGAATGTTAAATTATTAAAAAAAATCAAAATTATGTTTATTTATTCGATAGACTTTAGGTATAAATTAAAAATTATAATATTTTTTTTTGTTAAAATTATTCCATCCAAAGCTTATTACATCATATTTTAATAGAAAAAATTTTAAATATTTTTTGTAACATTTAAATAAAATTACCTAAAGCAGAAAAAATGATCAATGCGTTAATTGAAAGAAAACAAAAGATGAAGCAAGTAACAATGGCAGAAAGGAAGCAACATTTTTCTAAGATTATCAAACGAATTTAATTTTATTATTTTCTTGAAAATATTTGACTGAAACAGCATCAGCTTGTAAATTGTGGCGAGAACAGCAAAATATTGAGGGATTGAAAATGTGTCAGAAGAGAGCTTCTTAAAATGTGTTCAAAAACGGCCAAACATTAAGCTAAAAAAGGAAATGTAAAATACGTACAAATAGAACATGAAATGATGACTCATATTTTTTGATTTTTAAGCTTAGATGTCGATGTGATTGATTATATGGTTTTGTTGGGTTTGGCCTGAAAACGTGAGCAGTCAAATGGTCGCCGTAATCAACGCCACTTTTTTGGTCGAAAAGTGCCGCCAAATGTGTTTCCAAGTGATCAGAGATTGATTCAAGGTGATCAGAAATCAGTTTTGAGCCGCTCGCTCCAGCCACGATCAGCGATGCAGTGGAATGCTAAAAGGTTATTATTTTAAATTATAATAATGAGTTTTTATTACAATATTTGCCTCTGCTAAAAATAACGACAAAGTGATGATGAAGAGGAATCTTTTTTTTTTAATTGAAAAAGTGAAGAAGGAAAATTTACCTTAAGAATTCAAACAGTCAATCCAGCTCATAAAAATGCAAAATATGTTTTTGAATGCCTTAGATATAAGCCAAGCAACTTTTTTTATTATTTTATTAAATTCATAAATTCCTGCTCTAATTTGTAAGACCCTACCAAAATACATTTTAATCGCATCATTCATGTGTTATTTAAATTGATTAATGCTGGACTCGCGTGTAGAGGTGAAAGCTTAAAGTGAAATGAAACTGAAGAAGACATTGATTGATCAGTGCCGATCGGAATACCGAAGGTACCAAAGAATAACCGTCCCGTATACCGAAAAAGTGCCGAACATTATTTTTGGTGGCTATTTTCACACTGCCGATTTTGAGTATTTTTCGTGCCTAAAATTCCGCGCCCTAATTAGTCTTTCAACCGTTGTTGATCATTTCAAATATGGATGGAGCCAAAACTCCAACTTGAATTGAAATTTAGTTTAAAAAACGCAAATCTTCGACGAAAACCGACAAAAAAAATAAAATAAAATTATTATCCATTTTGTAGGCGACAGTATGCGGAGATGGCAACTTCAAGGGATTAGTAATTTATTAACAGCTTAAAATTAAGTCCGACGAATGTTAGAATGAACGGAGTGACGTTTTCATATATTTGTTGTTTGTTTGACAGTATCACAGATGAAATGTTGATAATGTAAAACAAGGCATTTTGAATTTAACAGACACATTTGAAACGAAAGGCAACTCGAAAAAAAGCGATCACATCCGTATCTGATAATCCCCGTTCTGGGTGACGTATCTGACCCAGGGCAGCGCCTGATAGCCACTCTTCTCTATAATCTTTAGGTAGCGCACCTGATGAAAAAAAAGACCACTCATAAAATGTTCCTTAATGAAGACTAATTAACACCTGAAGACCCGAAGTTGTGAAGTACGGGATCTCGAACTTAACACTCATTGGCACTTTTCCCTCGGTGTCTTCACCCTCGATGGAAGGCAAATTGAAGTGAGCCCGCATCAGATATTCTCGTCCTCCTGAAGATGTAAAAAAGTAAGGGACCGGTGAAATCAAGTTTCCGGATTCCGGAACCATTTTTAATTTTGAAAGTTTCCCGGTGGGACTTTTCGGGATAAATCCGAATCCGTAAAAAATCCGGAAGGCTCAAAAACCCGGATTCCGGACCCGGCAAAATCCGGCCGGAGTCCGGTCCGGCACGTAGTAAAAAGTACACAAAAATGTGAGCGGAACAGAAATCGAAAATGGCAAATTACCAGGGAAACTGCGTATTGTCCAAACAAATGCACTGATCTCTGGCGCATAACGTGCCGAGCCGACAGTACTTTTGAATTTTGGCGAATCGGCGTCATTTTGTACTGGCACGATTATCTCCACGTGGTTGGCGATAGACTGCCGTTTGAACTGGGACTTTGCCTGAAGTTTTTGTTTGATTAATGTTAAATAAATAAGATTTATATAAATTTGAATGCCCGGGTTCGATATCGGTCGAAACTACTATAGGATGGGGTCCAGTCATATTACTTTCGATGAGAAAAAGAAGATATAAGGAGCTTTTGTTTTGCAACATTCGCAATTTTTGGATTAATTTTCTTAACAAATACGTTGAATCTTCAAAAAGAACCGGGACCCTTACCACTTCTAAAAAGCTTCAAAAATTGCCGAATTTTTTGAAGTTTTGGTTGCAAATCTCTTAAAAGCTGGAAGCTTGTTGCAGAACGATTTCAACCCAATCACAAGACCTTCACAATATACTCCACACGGGAATGCGTATACTTCTCCAGTTGGACCTCAACCCAAATCAGCGGTTTAATTGTTGCGGACAGGCGATAATTCATCAGCTCAAATTCGCCGTCTGGCGGAATGAAACTGATTGTGCGCTCACTTTCAAAACGGGAAAGACGGACGCATTGATGGAACTTCACATCCTCCAATTCCACGGCCTTTCCTCTGCTTCCTTTTTGAATAAAATTACTCAAATTTTATGAAAAAATTGAGCTTTTGTAACACCGCTCTAAATGCGGCAAATCGTATATACCAATCGAGTCCTCCATCGAGCTGAGCACGATTCTGGAAAAATTGTGCGCGAACCCCAATTTGAAAGCATTTTCCACCTTTTAAGCAAAAAAGCTTCTCATATGATTTTGTCAAATTGGCTATAACATGGTTCAAAGTGGATTCCGCAAAAAAAAAAATTTTTTTTTTGCCATATTCGTGCCCAACTCGATGAGAGGAATCGATTGGTATATGATTTTTACGCATTTAGAGCGCGTTACGTAAACTCCACTCCATATTAGCCAATTTTATTTCCGGGCCACTCACGTCCGACCGATTGAAACAACACTTTGTCGTTTAGTCCAAGGCGAAGTTCGGGCATGCCCGACAGTATCACACGCATTCGAATTGAGCCAACAATTTCGCTTCTCAGCACCGTTCCGTTTGCATTTGCCTTAAAATTGAAGTATGAAGAGAAGCCCCAATCGCCCCGGGTGAATGCTCCTCACCAATAAATTGACCGATTCTATCACATCAAGGAACACTTCGTTCTTCCTGTACTTAATCCCCTCTGATCTCCATGAAACGGCCTAAAATGTGTGCTTTGTGATCGCCAAAATACAAAACTCGTCGTCACTTTGGCTATAGAAGAGGAGGTCGAGTTTTTTTTTCAAATGCAAAACGGGGGACCCTTTAAAGTTATTTTTTTTAAAATTAATTTGATAAATTTTAAAAGTCGTGCAAAACATGTATCTGGACGGTTTTTGGGGTCGAGGAATCCGAATATGACCTCCGTTTATACCAATTGAAACCACGTAATTCGAACAATATTTCGAAAACTCATATTTCCCGAAAATCAATTTTGGCACCAAAGATTTATGAAGCAACAAAATACTATACAACAAAAAGGTAAATCCAAAAACCCTCCAGATACATGTTTTGCACGACCTTTAAAAAATTTTGGGGAGCACCATAGCGCTATTTAAAAAAACCCGACCCTTCTTCTATAAAAGTGCCGTGCCGTCTCTTGTCCGCCCATTTACATTAGTCACGGCCATGGGCGGTCTGGGCGCAATTTCAAGTTGGTGAGTTTCTTGGGTTATATATTCTTGCAGAATTCTCGGCTCGGTGGTTTGCGGGTAGCCGAAGTCTAGCAGTTCGTCCAGCAACTCGTAAATGACGACAAAGTTATCTCTGACCGACTCCTCCTCCAGGTCTTTGAAGTAGCAAACAAAGGTTTCCACGCATTTATAAAGGAATGAAAGCACCATTGCAACATTTGCGTTTTTTTTGGACAATGACACCACTAAATAAACAATTTTAATTGTATTATTTATTGTTGGTAAAAGTCAACAATACGGAGGTAACCGATTTGCCATATAAATGATATACCCCATTCGATTCACCTCTGGGAGCTTAAGGCCAAAATTGATTTTTTGAATTTTCGGCCAAATGTTCGAATTCTGGTCCGGGGTCCGGAATTAGTTAAAACAGAGGTCAGATTCGGACCGGAAACCACTATGAAGAAAGTTACTAGCAAATTAAGCTAGTTGTTCTTCCTTATATCCGGTTTAAATTCTCAATTTTTATTTGCTATTGACTGATTCGTAATCAATATCAAATAACATATTTTAATACAATTTTTAGAATGAAATATTTTCAACAACTTTTGACCAAAAGGATCACCCCCCCCCCCTATGGTTTTAGCCAGCTTAATTTGCTAGTAACTTTCTCGGGTGTTTATTTTCGTTTCTATAGCATTTGTTTAAGCAAAGTCCCCATAGCGATTTTCATCAAACATTCCGGAAAGGGGAGGGGGAAGGCTAAGCCCCTTACGCTACTGCCCTGTAGATAACCCACAGTAAATGTTCATGTGCTTTATGTAGACATAGCTCAACTCTCCCCTTTGAATAACCGGTGATGACTTTCCTTCATCCTCCTGCTCCACAAGCAATGGCATAAACTTCTCAATGGCATTGACATCAACATCACCTCTATAATTTCTGGACATAATTACCTAAACCAAGTAAAATTTCATTTGTAACAATATAATTCACTTACATTTCCTTTCGTATCTAAAATAAATAAAGCTGAACAAGGACATATTTATACTTCTCGCAAAATGTCGAACGGCCTTAAGTGTTTAATAAAAACAAGAATGATTAAACAAAAGTTCGTTCAAAAATGTTTTATTCATTAAGAACAAAATTTGAAATAAGGATAAATAAGGACGAAGACCTGGGATTTTGTTAGAGACAAGAAATTGAAAGAGAAGAGACTTTTGATAGCAAGAGAAAACAAACAATGAATGAAGAAAATGGGGCAGAGATATTGACAAATGACTGCGTCGCTGACGCTTACGCCACCGCTGATTTGCTGTTGTTGCGCAGCGCTGCCCCATTGACGTGGAAAGAAAAGAAATAGTGAGGAAAAGGTGTCAGAGAAAGAGAGAAAAGAGAGGAAGGAGGGAATGTAGCGCGAATAGGGACCAGGGATGGGCGAAACTTCGGCTTCGAGCTTCGCGAAACTTCGGGTATTTTGAGCTTCGAACTTCGAGCTTCGTGCTTCGGGTAAATACCCGAAGTTTCGGGTAAAACACACCCCTAAAGATGGCATTTTTTGTAAGAATTCATTACAGAATTTTGAGCTTGAGAAATTTGAAAAATACATTGACAAAATTAAAAATCCATAATTTAACATGTTTGCCCAACATGTTATCGCAGTGCTAGTATGGCTGACACGGACTGCTAATGCAAACTGAACAAAAGAGAAAAGAGAGAGAGAGAGGAAAGAGAGTTTTGGAGGGGAGGGGTTAGAGAAGCAAATAAAAACTTTTTCGTAATTTATACAATTAATGTCAAGTTTATTTTTGTCATTTTGTGAATATTTGTTTGTTATGTGATCAGATTTTTTTTTAAACGATAAAAAGCCGTTTCTAGGGGTTTTCGGGGGTTGTAGAATCCGAGTCTGACATCCATTCTAACCACTTCGGAACCCCGGACCCGAATTCGAACAATTTCCGCATTGTTGGTGAAGCAGGCCGCGTTCTCGGAGGAAATTAGTTGCAGAATTTCATCGGGGACTTGGCAATGTGAAGGGAGTCATAGTTAAGGGGGGGGGGGGGGTTGGTTTTCCACCTCATTTTTTATTTTCTTTAATTTGCTTTATCATATATTTTAAGCATTTACAAAGGTCCGCGAGAGATTCGAGAAGTAATGGTCATTTACCAACAACCGGATATCCAACACCGCCAACAACCGGATATCCAACACCGCCAACAACCGGATATCCAACACCGCCAACAACCGCTTATCCAACACCGCCAACAACCGGATATCCAACACCGCCACAACCGGTTATCCAACACTGCCAACAACCGGATATCCAACACCGCCAACAACCGCTTATCCAACACCGCCAACAACCGGATATTCAAAACCGCCAACAACCGGATATTCAACACCGCCAACAACGGGATATCCAACATCGCCAACAACCGGATATCCAACACCGCCAACAACCGGATATCCAACACCGCCAACAACCGCTTATCCAACACCGCAAACAACCGGATATCCAACACCGCCAACAACCGGATATCCAACACCGCCAACAACCGGATATCCAACACCGCCAACAACCGGATATCCAACACCGCCACAACCGGTTATCCAACACTGCCAACAACCGGATATCCAACACCGCCAACAACCGCTTATCCAACACCGCCAACAACCGGATATTCAAAACCGCCAACAACCGGTTATCCAACACTGCCAACAACCGGATATCCAACACCGCCAACAACCGGTTATCCAACACCGCCAACAACCGGATATCCAACACCGCCACAACCGGTTATCCAACACCGCCACAACCGGATATCCAACACCGCCACAACCGGATATCCAACACAGCCACAACCGGATATCCAACACCGCCAACAATCGGATACCTAACACCGCCAACAACCGGTTATCCAACACCGCCAACAACCGGATATTTAACACCGCCAACAACCGGATATTTAACACCGCCAACAACCGGATATCCAACACCGCCAACAACCGGATATCCAACACCGCCAACAACCGGATATCCAACACCGCCAACAACCGGATATCCAACACCGCCAACAACCGGATATCCAACACCGCCAACAACCGGATATCCAACACCGCCAACAACCGGATATCCAACACCGCCAACAACCGGATATCCAACACCGCCACAACCGGATATCCAACACCGCCAACACCGGATACTAACACCGCCAACAACCGGATATTCAACACCGCCAACAACCGGATATTCAACACCGCCACAACCAGATATCCAACACCGCCACAACCGGATATCCAACACCGCCAACAACCGGATATCCAACACCGCCAACAACCGGATACCAACACCGCCAACAACCGGTTATTCAACACCGCCAACAACCGGAAATTCAACATCGCCAACAACCGGATATCCAACACCGCCACAACCGGATATCCAACACCGCCACAACCGGATATTCAACACCGCCACAACCGGATATTCAACACCGCCAACAACCGGATATTCAACACCGCCAACAACCGGTTATCCAACACCGCCACAACCGGATATTCAACACCGCCAACAACCGGATATTCAACACCGCCAACAACCGGATATTCAACACCGCCAACAACCGGATATTCAACACCGCCACAACCGGATATTCAACACCGCCAACAACCGGATATTCAACACCGCCAACAACCGGTTATCCAACACCGCCAACAACCGGATACCAACACCGCCAACAACCGGATATTCAATACCGCCAACAACCGGATATTCAACACCGCCAACAACCGGTTATTCAACACCGCCAACAACCGGATATCCAACACCGCCAACAACCGCTTATCCAACACCGCAAACAACCGGATATCCAACACCGCCAACAACCGGTTATCCAACACCGCCAACAACCGGATATCCAACACCGCCAACAACCGGATATCCAACACCGCCACAACCGGTTATCCAACACTGCCAACAACCGGATATCCAACACCGCCAACAACCGCTTATCCAACACCGCCAACAACCGGATATTCAAAACCGCCAACAACCGGTTATCCAACACTGCCAACAACCGGATATCCAACACCGCCAACAACCGGTTATCCAACACCGCCAACAACCGGATATCCAACACCGCCACAACCGGTTATCCAACACCGCCACAACCGGATATCCAACACCGCCACAACCGGATATCCAACACAGCCACAACCGGATATCCAACACCGCCAACAATCGGATACCTAACACCGCCAACAACCGGTTATCCAACACCGCCAACAACCGGATATTTAACACCGCCAACAACCGGATATTTAACACCGCCAACAACCGGATATCCAACACCGCCAACAACCGGATATCCAACACCGCCAACAACCGGATATCCAACACCGCCAACAACCGGATATCCAACACCGCCAACAACCGGATATCCAACACCGCCAACAACCGGATATCCAACACCGCCAACAACCGGATATCCAACACCGCCAACAACCGGATATCCAACACCGCCACAACCGGATATCCAACACCGCCAACACCGGATACTAACACCGCCAACAACCGGATATTCAACACCGCCAACAACCGGATATTCAACACCGCCACAACCAGATATCCAACACCGCCACAACCGGATATCCAACACCGCCAACAACCGGATATCCAACACCGCCAACAACCGGATACCAACACCGCCAACAACCGGTTATTCAACACCGCCAACAACCGGAAATTCAACATCGCCAACAACCGGATATCCAACACCGCCACAACCGGATATCCAACACCGCCACAACCGGATATTCAACACCGCCACAACCGGATATTCAACACCGCCAACAACCGGATATTCAACACCGCCAACAACCGGTTATCCAACACCGCCACAACCGGATATTCAACACCGCCAACAACCGGATATTCAACACCGCCAACAACCGGATATTCAACACCGCCAACAACCGGATATTCAACACCGCCACAACCGGATATTCAACACCGCCAACAACCGGATATTCAACACCGCCAACAACCGGTTATCCAACACCGCCAACAACCGGATACCAACACCGCCAACAACCGGATATTCAATACCGCCAACAACCGGATATTCAACACCGCCAACAACCGGTTATTCAACACCGCCAACAACCGGATATCCAACACCGCCACAACCGGATATCCAACATCGCCAACAACCGGATACCAACACCGCCAACAACCGGTTATTCAACACCGCCAACAACCGGAAATTCAACATCGCCAACAACCGAATATTCAACACCGCCAACAACCGGATATTCAACACCGCCAACAACCGGATATTCAACACCGCCACAACCGGATATTCAACACCGCCAACAACCGGATATTCAACACCGCCAACAACCGGTTATCCAACACCGCCACAACCGGATATTCAACACCGCCAACAACCGGATATTCAACACCGCCAACAACCGGATATTCAACACCGCCAACAACCGGATATTCAACACCGCCACAACCGGATATTCAACACCGCCAACAACCGGATATTCAACACCGCCAACAACCGGTTATCCAACACCGCCAACAACCGGATACCAACACCGCCAACAACCGGATATTCAATACCGCCAACAACCGGATATTCAACACCGCCAACAACCGGTTATTCAACACCGCCAACAACCGGATATCCAACACCGCCACAACCGGATATCCAACATCGCCAAAAACCGGATATCCAACACCGCCAACAACCGGATATCCAACACCGCCACAACCAGATATCCAACACCGCCACAACCGGATATCCAACACCGCCAACAACCGGATATCCAACACTGCCAACAACCGGTTATCCAACACCGCCACAACCGGTTATCCAACACCGCCACAACCGGATATCCAACACCGCCACAACCGGATATCCAACACCGCCACAACCGGATATCCAACACCGCCACAACCGGATATCCAACACCGCCAACAATCGGATACCTAACACCGCCAACAACCGGTTATCCAACACCGCCAACAACCGGATATTTAACACCGCCAACAACCGGATATCCAACACCGCCAACAACCGGATATTTAACACCGCCAACAACCGGATATCCAACACCGCCAACAACCGGATATCCAACACCGCCAACAACCGGATATCCAACACCGCCACAACCGGATATCCAACACCGCCAACAATCAGATACCTAACACCGCCAACAACCGGTTATCCAACACCGCCAACAACCGGATATTTAACACCGCCAACAACCGGATATTTAACACCGCCAACAACCGGATATCTAAAACCGCCAACAAATTCCTTCCGATTCCGTTAATTGGATTTTATTAAGCCGGCAAAATGTCTCCCCAAAGTTTCAACCCCTAATTGCCCTTGCCATCCATCAAAGGTGTGAAAACATCGCGCATTTCTCATTTCAGTTGAAGCATTTGTCAAACACAATCAAATTAAATTTAAAATAAAGAGTGCCATTAAATATTGAATTGACAAAAAATAATACTAAAAATGCAAATGCTAAAAATGCCATCAAATATGGAAAACTCCTAAAAGAGGTAAGCCGTGTCGTAATAGCCGAAACCCGCCGAAATGCCGGCCTCGTTCACATGGGAAAGTTTGGTGCGGAAATGGTAGCCCTGATGGGCATTGTGCAGCACGCGCCCGTCGTGCAAATTGCCGAGCAAAAAGCCGTAAACACCGAGTTCGGGGATCACATCTTCCAATTTAGGCTCATCAAAGGGCCGCACCAAATAGTTCTGGAATTCAATTAAATTAGTAAAGCAAAACCAAATTAGGATCGATCAATCAGAATGGAAACGTTTAAAATTATTGGATGTGACTGACCCGATTAAAATATATAATAAAATTCAATGAAATTATTTTGCCCACCTTCACAACCATCGGCTGCAATTTCTGCATCAAAATATGCGCGGCGCGTTCATTGGGCGTAAATTCCTTCAATTTCTCAGCAATTTCCTCATCATAGAAATTGTTTCCGCCGCATTCTCTGTTGGGCTTTAGCACATAATTGCCGGGGTTTTCAATGGCGTCCTAAATAAAAATACAATTTAAAGAGCTAAAATTGCAATCCAATTTTGAGATCATAATTTGCAAACATTTAATAATAATTTTCAAAATTTAATAATAAACGATGTTTTTTGAACCTTCATTTATGATGTTTTTTTACTTGAATTATGCGTTGAGTTTTTTCGTCGTTGTGCTCGAGCCCCCATAAGTCGGCGAATGTTGCTCTGATATCAGCCACCGTAGCAGCATCCTCAGGGTTCGGGAAGAAATGCTCCAGGGCCCCAGGCATTGCGAGCATCTCGAATTCAGAAAATAAATTTTAAATTTTTTTCTTTCTGAACCCGCACAACCTGCTGGACTTTCTTGGAGCTGCTGATCGCTACGGCCAAGGACGGAACTTTCTATAAAGTAAGTTGTACAATAAATGCGAAATAGATTTATAACAGAAAATTGAAGCTTCTTTTTCCTCAAATTAAATTATTCAAATTTAATTGATTATTCGCTTTAGCCATAAAAAGATTTTGTTTTTATTGAAATGCTTCAAACAATTGACGTTGCGAACTGAAGACGAAGCAGTTCAATTTAACGTACAATTGCCGTGGAGCGCTCAATGATCCGTCTGAATTCAATGCCGACTTCGTCATGGTAGCATCCGAGTACCGATTGGCCCGAATACACAACGGCTACCCGCCGACCGTCCAAACGAAGCGAAAAGTCTTCCATGTCCAATTGCAATCTGATGGATGAATAAATTATTAATAAATTGACTCTGTGTAAAGTTAAAAGATGAAATTTAATTTATGATCGATCGTTCACCGTTTTGTGCTGTTTTGCCGTTCCGACTTGTCTCCCAATGAGTAGCTCTCAACCTTTATTTTGTCCCCTGACTTTTTCGCCAATTCTTCATCAATGTATCGCCCTTCGAAAATGAATGGCGAAGTACTTGGCACCAGATTTACCAATATGGCTTCCGAATCACCAAAAAGTTCCCTAAAGAAAATGTACTAAAAAATAAGAATTTTTCAATTGAACTTTATGTAGAATAAAATCCTGAGAATTTAACTTTTAAATTGACCCTAAAATACACAATGTCTTTTTTTTTAAATTTTAAACATTAAAGTACATTAGAAGAGATTCCAATTATTTGGCTTATTCAAAACTATTAGCTTAAGATTCGCGATTTAATGCTTACCATGCCATGTGCAGTGCATCGACCACGGCGGCGTCGGGTCTATTTTCGGGCACATGCTCAGTGGACGCGTCCAATCCCACTTTTTCGATCATACGGCGATGGAGTTCGGTGGTACGACGCTTCAGCCCCATCCCCCCAACGGCACCGGTGTTCACCTCAACCTTTAATCAAAACTAAAATGATTAATTGGTATAACTGAATAATTATATTAGGTAAACGTCTTAAAACCAATTAGTAAACAATTAGTTCCGTTTGAAAGCCCTTAATGACTTGAATCGAATATAGTTTATGAGCTTAATAAGCAGCTTGGACATAGGCAAAAAAAATTATTTAATTTTTTGTTGAAATAAATTTTTTATTCTTTTTGGGAGGGCGCGGTACCGCGAACTTTTTAAAGCAATTGTTGTTCACCTGTTTTGGCTCATATTTCACTTCTTTCGTTTCGTTGTCCTCCACAACGTTCAACAAATAATCCTAAATAAAAGAATGGGTTATTTAATTTATTTTAATTAGACAATTTCAATATAATTTTATGCTTTCAAACGGACCGCCCGCTGCAGCATCAAAGTGATCGGCTGACGAATGCCCTCCTCCTGCACTTCTTTTACAATACCCACCAATTTGGCGATAAATTTATCAGATCGGATCGTATCTTTGTAGGCATTCATCAGAAAGTCGTGGTCACGTGCCACGCGAAAGTACAGCAAATTCATCGCCTAAATTCACTGATTAAATATTTTGATAATTTAAATATAAAAAATTTAACAAGTTAAAATGTTTGCTATAATTGTGCACCTCTTGCACTTTCATTGCTCTATCAAAAGCATCGCGGGGAAACGGCGACGGAAACAACGAAATTGGAGCAAATTCGGCAACGTCAACTCTAAAATATGTAGATAATAATTAGGCATCAAGCTTTTAGGATTATTATTTTTGCATTCAAATAAATTATTCACTAATCAGAAAATTAATATATGTAAAATAAGGTTTTTAAAGTTACAGTACCTGCCTTCATTTCCTTTCGGCCTCAAAATCAACGCATTGTTGTGGCACCACACAATGGCAAATTGTGCCAACTTTTTCAACTCTATTTCCGTTAACGCCATATTACCAATGTAATTTTGCAGACTTTCAGCGCCATCTGAAAATGTTTGACTTAATTATACACTTTATCTTCAAATTTTAACTCATTTTAAAACCGTTAGAACCTGTTTTGTCATCGGCATTGTGTTGATGGGGAGGAGCGCCATGGCCAAAAAAAGTGCAAAGGAGAAATACGACGGACACAAAAACAATTGGTGAATTTATTGTTGACATTATACTATTCAGCTAATATTCTATAAACGCAATATTGGCATGGTTTATATACAATTTACATCAATATATGTAAGCCAAACATGTCCGACGGATGCTCAGCAAAACATCCGGCACCAGGCATCAAATTCATGTAAATGCGCACAAATTAATCATGGAGTTTGAGGGAATTGGCAACGCGCAGATGACCCAAATTGATTGGCAAAATGAATTTTTTAACCCTAGCGGAAACCAATTTGAAGCAATTATGAGCTTAGACTGAAGTGTCTTTTTTCCTGCTTAAAAAAATTACATTTTTGAGAAAGACTCTAGGGGGAGGAGGGGGGGGGGGGGGGGGGGGGGTGGGGTTAGCAGGGATGGGAAAAATTTCGGATGTCGGGGTTTGGAATTTAGGGTTTTTTGGCCGTTTCTGATTTTGGAATTTGAGTAAAATTTCGGATTATTGACCCCTAAGAATGGGATTCTTGATAAAGCAAAAGTTTGGTGTTGGTGTAGTGGCGAGTGGTGAGGGCAGTTGAACTTTGTGTGAGTGTTCAGGTCCCCCCATACTGTGTTGACGATTGGTTTGGTTTTTCCGACTTTTTCTGAACAGTTACGGTGTGTAAACAATTATAAAATTCTTTTAACATTTTCGATTTTTTTTTAAAAATTTCGGGGTTTTAGAAATTTCGGATTTTTTGCCCGTTTCGGTTCGGGGTTTGCAATTTTTTGGGGGGTTTTGGAATTTCGGGTTTCGGATTTTATTTTCCGATTTTGCCCATCCCTGAAGGTTAGGTATAGGCTAAAAATTGAAATGTTAAAGAATTTGAAAACGAAAGTATGACAATTTGAAAAAAGATATATTTTTTATGTTCCACAAAAAAAACAATATTAACTTGATGAACTTTTTATTTCAGATTTTTTTGGTATTCCATCATATTTCACAGGAAATTGGCCAAGCCATAGTGATCAAGCGGTTTTGAAAGTGCCTTTGTCTCTTCGGGGTCTAATTTGCCAACCACCACAACCGTCGTATTAGCTCGTGAAAATTAATTTTAAACAACAAATTTAATAATGCTTAATTGATACAACTAAAATGGCCTTACTTAAAGCGTTCTTCAAAATGCCGCCGAGTCCAGTGATTAGATCCGTTAACGCCTCTTATAAGTTATAACAATTTTTTCAGTTTCCATTTAAATAAATCCTAAAAACTCTTACATTTTTGATCAAAAGCGACTCCATTCAGCCAGCTTCGAGTATTTTGGAAATTCCTTATCATGGCCACTAAACAGATTTTTTGTTTTCAATTTAAACACCTGCTGTTCCATATGGTTGGCATTGTGTTCAGCTTGGTAATCGTCAGCTGAACGCGCATGATGATCTGTGATTGATCAAACATTTTTGATCAGTTACCGTAAAATCTTTGACATTTTTTTAAATTGATGAAAAAAATATTAAAATGAGCGCCCACAATGTTTTCGATTTTGTTGTTGTCACGCTATGATTCCTGGGTTTTGAATTTTTCTTTTGTGGGAAGTTTTCCTACCTTAAAACTTTTTTTTTGTTTCTAACAAATTTACAAATAATTTACTTTCAAGCACTTTTTTTGTTTTTTGAATTTCTTCAAACACATTATGCACGCTGGTCGACAACTTATTGCTCTTTTCAACAATATTTTTGAGTTCACTGATTTTTAAAAAATATTTTTTATTTTTTTTAATTTAAAGTCGTATTAGAGGCAAAAAACCGCCAACAACCGGATATCCAACACCGCCAACAACCGGATATCCAACACCGCCAACAACCGGATATCCAACACCGCCAACCACCGGATATCCAACATCGCCAACAACCGGATATCCAACACCGCCAACAACCGGATATCCAACACCGCCAACCACCGGATATCCAACACCGCCAACAACCGGATATCCAACATCGTCAACAACCGGATTTCCAACATCGTCTACAACCGGATATTCAACACCGCCAACAACCGGATATCCAACATCGTCAACAACCGGATTTCCAACATCGTCTACAACCGGATATTCAACACCGCCAACAACCGGATATCCAACACCGCCAACAACCGGATATCCAACATCGTCAACAACCGGATTTCCAACATCGTCTACAACCGGATATTCAACACCGCCAACAACCGGATATCCAACACCGCCAACAACCGGATATCCAACACCGCCAACAACCGGATATCCAACACCGCCAACAACCGGATATCCAACACCGCCAACAACCGGATATCCAACACCGCCAACAACCGGTTATCCAACACCGCCACAACCGGATATCCAACACCGCCAACAACCGGTTATCCAACACCGCCTACAACCGGATATTCAACACCGCCAACAACCGGATATCCAACACCGCCAA
Organism: Globodera pallida; assembly: GCA_020449905.1. NCBI lineage: Eukaryota > Metazoa > Nematoda > Chromadorea > Rhabditida > Heteroderidae > Globodera > Globodera pallida. Next base: position 331,070 of record JAIXHY010000042.1, read on the forward strand.
CAACCGGATATCCAACATCGCCAACAACCGGATATCCAACACCGCCAACAACCGGATATCCAACACCGCCAACAGCCGGATATCCAACACCGCCAACCACCGGATATCCAACACCGCCAACCACCGGATATCCAACACCGCCAACAACCGGATATCCAACATCGTCAACAACCGGATTTCCAACATCGTCTACAACCGGATATTCAACACCGCCAACAACCGGATATCCAACATCGTCAACAACCGGATTTCCAACATCGTCTACAACCGGATATTCAACACCGCCAACAACCGGATATCCAACACCGCCAACAACCGGATATCCAACATCGTCAACAACCGGATTTCCAACATCGTCTACAACCGGATATTCAACACCGCCAACAACCGGATATCCAACACCGCCAACAACCGGATATCCAACACCGCCAACAACCGGATATCCAACACCGCCAACAACCGGATATCCAACACCGCCAACAACCGGATATCCAACACCGCCAACAACCGGTTATCCAACACCGCCAAGAACCGGATATCCAACACCGCCACAACCGGATATTCAACACCGCCAACAACCGGTTATCCAACACCACCTACAACCGCATATTCAACACCGCAATAACCGGATATCCAACACCGCCAAGAACCGGGTATCCAACACCGCCACAACCGGATATTCAACACCGCCAACAACCGGTTATCCAACACCGCCTACAACCGGATATTCAACACCGCCAACAACCGGATATCCAACACCGCCAACAACCGGATATCCAACATCGCCAACAACCGGATATCCAACACCGCCAACAACCGGATATCCAACACCGCCAACAGCCGGATATCCAACACCGCCAACCACCGGATATCCAACACCGCCAACAACCGGATATCCAACATCGTCAACAACCGGATTTCCAACATCGTCTACAACCGCATATTCAACACCGCCAACAACCGGATATCCAACATCGTCAACAACCGGATTTCCAACATCGTCTACAACCGGATATTCAACACCGCCAATAACCGGATATCCAACACCGCCAACAACCGGATATCCAACATCGTCAACAACCGGATTTCCAACATCGTCTACAACCGGATATTCAACACCGCCAACAACCGGATATCCAACACCGCCAACAACCGGATATCCAACACCGCCAACAACCGGATATCCAACACCGCCAACAACCGGATATCCAACACCGCCAACAACCGGATATCCAACACCGCCAACAACCGGATATCCAACACCGCCAACAACCGGTTATCCAACACCGCCACAACCGGATATCCAACACCGCCAACAACCGGATATTCAACACCGCCAATAACCGGATATCCAACACCGTCAACAACCGGATATTCAACACCGCCAATAACCGGATATTCAACACCGCCAACAACCGGTTATCCAACACCGCCTACAAATTTCTTCCGATTCCGTTAATTGGATTTTATTAAGCAGGCAAAATGTCTCCCCAAGGTTCAACCCCTAATTGCCCTTGCCATCCATCAAAGGTGTGAAAACATCACGCATTTCTCATTTCAGTTGAAGAATTTGTCAAACACAATCAAATTAAATTTAAAATAAAGAGTGCCATTAAATATTGAATTGACAGAAAATAATACTAAAAATGCAAATGCTAAAAATGCCAACAAAATATACAAATTTGGAAAACTCCTAAAAGAGGTAAGCCGTGTCGTAATAGCCGAAACCCGCCGAAATGCCAGCCTCGTTCACATGGGAAAGTTTTGTGCGGAAATGGTAGCCCTGATGGGCATTGTGCAGCACGCGCCCGTCGTGCAAATTGCCGAGCAAAAAGCCGTAAACACCGAGTTCGGGGATCACATCTTCCAATTTAGGCTCATCAAAGGGCCGCACCAAATAGTTCTGGAATTCAATTAAATTAGTAAAGCAAAACCAAATTAGGATCGATCAATCAGAATGGAAACGTTTAAAATTATGGATGTGACTGACCCGATTAAAATATATAATAAAATTCAATGAAATTATTTTGCCCACCTTCACAACCATCGGCTGCAATTTCTGCATCAAAATATGTGCGGCGCGTTCATTGGGCGTAAATTCCTTCAATTTCTCAGCAATTTCCTCATCATAGAAATTGTTTCCGCCGCATTCTCTGTTGGGCTTTAGCACATAATTGCCGGGGTTTTCAATGGCGTCCTAAATAAAAATACAATTTAAAGAGCTAAAATTGCAATCCAATTTTGAGATCATAATTTGCAAACATTTAATAATAATTTTCAAAATTTAATAATAAACGATGTTTTTTGAACCTTCATTTATGATGTTTTTTTACTTGAATTATGCGTTGAGTTTTTTCGTCGTTGTGCTCGAGCCCCCATAAGTCGGCGAATGTTGCTCTGATATCAGCCACCGTAGCAGCATCCTCAGGGTTCGGGAAGAAATGCTCCAGGGCCCCAGGCATTGCGAGCATCTCGAATTCAGAAAATAAATTTTAAATTTTTTTCTTTCTGAACCCGCACAACCTGCTGGACTTTCTTGGAGCTGCTGATCGCTACGGCCAAGGACGGAACTTTCTATAAAGTAAGTTGTACAATTAAATGCGAAATAGATTTATAACAGAAAATTGAAGTATCTTTTTCCCCAAATTATTCAAATTTAATTGATTATTCGCTTTAGCCATAAAAGTTTTTATTAAAATGCTTCAAACAATTGACGTTGCGAATGAAGACGAAGCAGTTCAATTTAACGTACAATTGCCGTGGAGCGCTCAATGATCCGTCTGAATTCCATGCCGGCTTCGTCGATTTGGTAGCATCCGAGAGCCGATTGGCCCGAATACACAACGGCTACCCGCCGACCGTCCAAACGAAGCGAAAAGTCTTCCATGTCCAATTGCAGTCTAACGAATAAATTATTAATAAATCGACTCTGTGTAAAGCAGGGCTCGGATTCGTCCTTGAATGGCAAGGACAGTCCTTGAAAATGGACCCTCGATCTTAAAATTGAAAATGTCCTTATTTTCAAGAATGTCCTTGGAAAATGAAGATTTGGCTGGAAGTTTAAATATTTGTAATTTTAAAGGAGAAATTATGATTTGGCATTGTGTAATGCAAATTTTCAATAAAAAAAAAGAGCCATTTTATCAAAACGCCCTCTCAAAACATTGGATCTCTTGTTCATTTTTACGTTAATTTTGGAGCAAATTTCTTGTTAAAATCTTCAAAAATTTTCCCGGCGGCGCCTATCGGCACCGCCGATCCCCCCCATTCTTGAAAAAAGCTTTAAAAATACGGCTATTTTTTAAAATTTCGATTGCAAATCTCTTAACAAATTGAGTAAAAATGCAAAATTTTTTCGGCGGCGCCTATCGGCACCGCCGACCCCCACCACTAGTAAAGCAGAATTTGTAAAAAATTGATTTTTTAAATTCGGTAATTTATACATAATCTTGTCAGTTTTTCTGTCTTTTTCAGAATGTTGGAGTTGGAGAGGGGGTCGGCGGTGCCGATAGGCGCCGCCGAGAAAAAAATTGAAATTTTGACTCAATTTCTTAAGGGATTTGCAACCAAAATTTATAAATTATGGTGATTTTTGAAGCGCTTTAGGCTTAGGAGAAGCCCAACATTTTTGGATTTTTTAGCAGGATTTTCCTACCTTTTGGGCTTTTTCTGCTTTTTGCCTGCGTGTTAAATTGTCTAGTGTCCAAATTTATAACTTTAATTCCGACTTTTCTAAAAAAAAAATTTTTAAAATGTTGATTGCAAATCTCTTAACAAACACATCAAAATTTTCTTGGCGACCGCCAATCCCTCCCCCTGCCTTCATGAAAATAAACAAAATTCCAATTCTTCTTCGGCGAAAAAATTTTCCATAACAACCCACGATTTTCCGTTACTACCCGGATTCCGGACACCGCATCAGAATTTTGCTGATTTTTTGCGGCTTTTTGGAATTCCAAAGTTGAAAAAAAAAGTGTTTGCTGGATTTTAAAATTATCGCTATCGCGCGATATATATCGCATTTATCGCCTTTTTGGGGCATATCGCCAATCGCATATCGCTATCGCATTGGAAAATGGTTTTATCGCTAATCGCATATCGCTATCGCATTGGAAAATTCGATATCGCTTATCGCATATCGCCGATCGCTTTTTTTTACGGCGCGATTTACATCCCTGCTAGATACGGCTCCAGTCTCGGGTAAAGCACTAAATTTGACCCCAAAAATTGGTTATGGAGAACATTTTTTGAGCGCCCTTGGATTTTGCCAAATTTTTCTCTTATGTCCTTGAAAATCAACCTGTCTGTCCTTGGAAATTACCTTTACCCGATCCGAGCCCTGGTGTAAAGTTAGAAGATGATATTTAATTTATGATCGATCGTTCACCGTTTTGTGCTGTTTTGCCGTTCCGACTTGTCTCCCAATGAGTAGTTCTCAACCTTTATTGACTTTTTCGCCAATTCTTCATCAATGTATCGCCCTTCGAAAATGAATGGCGAAGTACTTGGCACCAGCTTTACTAATATGGCTTCTGGATCATCAAAAAGTTTCCTAAAGAAAATGTTCCAAAAATAAGGATTTTCAATTGAACTTTATGTAGAATCAAATCCTGAAAATCAACTTACCATAAAATACACAAAAATGTGTCTTCTTTTTTCAAATTTTAAACATTAAAGATTTATTTTAGAAAAGATTCCAAAATTGTTATTTGCTTTATTCCAATTGTTAGCTTAAGATCGCGATTTAATGCATACCATGCCCAGGGCTGTGTTAAAAACAAAAAAAGTCGAAATCGAAAATCGAAAGGAAAAGACGTTGAAAATCGAAAATTTTTTTATCTGACTAAAAAAAATAGTTTTATTAAAATCATTTATTTTAATAAAATAAAAGCTTTTAAACGGGGGGAGGGGGGTCGACGGTGCCGATAGGCGCCGCCGAGAAATTTTTTAATTGTTGACTTAAATCTCACCAAAATTGAGCATTGTAATTCTCGGAAAAAATTGGTTTACAAAAGAGGCAAGACTACCGTCCTGTTCTCGACAAAAATTTAAAAACCGGGACCCCCGATTTTCAATTTTTTTTTTTAAAAAACAGTCCATTTTCTCGAAATTCAAAAATTGAAAGAAAAAAATGTCGAAAATCGAAATCTCAATACAACCCTGACCATGCCATGTGAAGTGCATTGACCACGGCGGCGTCGGGCCTATTTTCGGGCACACGCTCAGTGGACGCGTCCAATCCCACTTTTTCGATCATTCGGCGATGGAGTTCGGTGGTACGACGCTTTAGCCCCATCCCCCCAACGGCACCGGTGTTCACCTCAACCTTTAAAAATCAAAACTAAAATGATTAATTGGTTTAACTGACTAATTATATTAGGTAACCGTCTCAAAACCAATTAGTAAAGAATTAGTTCCGTTCTAAACCCCTTAATGACTTGAATCGAATATAGTTTATGAGTTAATAAGCCGCTTGGACTTAGGCATAGTTTTTTGTTGAAATAATTTTTTAATTCTTTTTGGGAGGGCGCGGTACCGCGAACTTTTTAAAGCAATTGTTTGTTCACCTGTTTTGGCTCATATTTCACTTCTTTCGTTTCGTTGTCCTCCACAACGTTCAACAAATAATCCTAAATAAAAGAATCGGTTATTTAATTTATTTTAAATTAGACAATTTCGATATAATTTTATGCTTTCAAACGGACCGCCCGTTGCAGCATCAAAGTGATCGGCTGACGAATGCCCTCCTCCTGCACTTCCTTCAAAATACCCACCAACTTGGCGATAAACTTATCAGATCTGATTGTATCTTTGTAGGCATTCATCAGAAAGTCGTGGTCACGTGCTACGCGAAAGTACAGCAAATTCATCGCCTAAATTCACTGATTAAATATTTTGATAATTTAAATATAAAAAATTTAACAAGTTAAAATGTTTGCTATAATTGTGCACCTTTTGCACTTTCATTGCTCTATCAAAAGCATCGCGGGGAAACGGCGACGGAAACAACGAAATTGGAGCAAATTCGGCAATGTCAACTCTAAAATATGGAGATAATAATTAGGCATCAAGCTTTTATTGATTATTTTTGCATTTAATAAATTATTCACTAATCAAAAAATTAATATATCTAAGAATTAATATAAAAACAAGGTTTTTGAAGTTACAGTACCTGCCTTCATTTCCCTTTGGCCTCAAAATCAACGCATTGTTGTGGCACCACACAATGGCAAATTGTGCCAACTTTTTCAACTCTATTTCCGTTAACGCCATATTACCAATGTAATTTTGCAGACTTTCAGCGCCCTCTGAAAATGTTTGACTTAATTATACACTTTATCTTCAAATTTTAACTCATTTTAAAACCTTTAGAAGCTGTTTTGTCATCGGCATTGTGTTGATGAGGAGGAGCGCCATGGCCAAAAAAAGTGCAGAGGATAAATACGACGGACACAAAAACAATTGGAAAATTCGAATTTATTGTTGACATTATTACTATTAGCTAATATTCGATAGAAGCAATATTGGCATGGTTTATATACAAGCATCGATATATGTACGCCAACCATGTCCGACGGATGCTCAGCAAAACATCCGGCACCAGGCATCAAATTCATGTAAATGCGCACCAATTAATCATTGAGTTTAAGGGAATTAGCAACGCGCAGATGACCCAAATTGATTGGCCAAATAATTTTTTTAACCCTAGCGGAAACCACTTTGAAGGAATTATGAGCTCTATGGGGTTCTTGAGTGAGAAACAAGGTTTGTGGTAGTGTAGTGGTGAGTGATGTGGGCAGTTGAACTTTGGTTGAGTGTACAGGTCTCCCATACACTGTTAGCAATGTTTTCCGGGTTTCCCGACTTTCTCTGAACAGTTACGGTGATGTAAACAATTTTAAAATTCTTTAACTTTTTCCGATTTTTCTTTAAATATTTTAGATGACAATTTACAAGTTATTTAAAAAATTTATAACTTTGTTCAAAGTTGAGCGATCTTAGCTTTAGTGTTATAAAATGCAGTAAAAACTAATTTTCTTAACAAGATTCGTTAAAATTTTCAAAAATCTTCTTGAAGGCGCCTATCGGCACCGCCGAACACTACTCTCAAAAAATTGCCGTATTTTTAAAATGTTGGCTGCAAATTCCCTAACAAATTGAGTCACAAATTCAAAATTTTTTCGGTGACGCCTATCGGTACGGTACCGCCGACCCACTTCCAGGAAGAACTGTTAAAAAATTGATGATGTGGCAATTGAAGTTGAAGACAATTTGTTTTTATCATTGGCCGTTTTGGATTTGGGTTTTGGAATTTTTTAGGGGTTTTGGTATTTTGCGTTTCTGGATTTTATTTTCCGATTTTGCCCATCCCTAAGGTTAGGTATAGGCTAAAATTGAAAAAAGTTAAAGAATTTGAAAGATAGAATTTAAGCATGACAATTTGAAAAAAGATATATTTTTTATGTTCCACAAAAAACCAAATATTAACTGATGAACTTTTTGTGATCAATCGGTTTGACCATTTTTGAAAGTCATTTGTTTCTTCGGGGGAATTTTCCAACCACTACAACTGTCGTATTAGCTCGTGAAAATTAATTTATACAACAAAATACTTTAATAATGCTTTATTGATACGATTAAAATTGGGTATTTTAAAATGCTAACATCATCATTGTCGTCGTGTTCAGCTCGTTTCCCATCCTCTTAACTTGTTGTTGATCAAGAGCTGATCGCTTTTCCGATTGGACATCCTCATTTTGCATATACTCTTCAAAAAGCTTGATCAAATTTCCAAAAAAAAAACGCCTCTTATAACAATTTTTTCAATTTCCCTTTTTAAATAAATCCTAAAAACTCTTACATTTTTGATCAAAAGCGACTCCGTTCAGCCAGCTTGTAGTATTTTAGAAATTTCCTTATCAAGGCCACTAAACAGATTTTACCTGCTGTTCCATATGGTTGGCATTGTGTTCAGCTTTTGGTCGTCAGCTGATCACTGATGATTTCGATAGATCAAAGCTAAAAATATTTTAATTCACTTCATTTACGGACGGTCGTCAACCAGCACATTTAGTTCAATGGCCGGCGGCAAGTTGCCTCCGGCGATTCGTCGGCAATTGTTGCCTGAAGCCAACAAATTTGCCATTTCTACCCTTCCCCTAAACATATTGTTTAATGGGTAATATTGGAAATATTTATTTGGGCAAAAAGCTTTTTTTTGTTATAAAACGCCCACGGTCCAAAATTATGTAAAGCATTAGCATTATTATAGGGTTAAGATCGCCTTCATTTAAAGAAATTATGCATTTTCTGTAATAAATTATGAAATTTATCGGCAATTCTTTTTTCATTCGTCATAGCTATCACGTTATTTTAATTCATAAATTTATTTTTATATTTTAAGGAAAAGGGGGAATAATGATTTTTTATATTTACGGGGTCATAAAGCAAAAATAAAAACGATGATGAGAACGTTGAATATTTAAACATCGAATCGTTCCAAATCGGCCAATTTGTTTTTTTTCAAAGCTTTTAAGCGTAAAGCGTCTCATGGCTAATTTTACATTTTCAGACTTTTAAATGCGTTTGATTGGGCTTTCTTCTTCCTCGAGGCTGATCATGTTTGCCTTGGCGGCTGTTTTTCTTCCGGTTTTACACTTTGCCGATCAGTCCCGATCAGACTTTGTTATTTAGACAATTGCGGACACTTGAATTTGAGCTCGATGGTACCCCGAAAATTGGACTGAATGTGATCGTCAAACCTATTCCGCCCAATAATAATAACCACTCGGCATCAAGCTCTTCCTCACAGTTCGAATCCAAAAGTTCAGCCTCATCGGAATCAGCCCATTTCCGCTCACAATTCGGTCAAACTTCAAGAGATGAACCCCAAGTAGCTTCACAGGAAGAAGGTAAATTAAATTTGCAAAAATATTAAAAATCCGTAATTTTGTTTAAATTTGTTTAAAAATAGATTCCAAACAAATTTTATAATTAACGCTTTGTTTTTAATTTTAAATATTAAAATTAATAGGTGAGCCATCAACAGAAAACCAAACGCCTGCTCCTGAAGATGGTAATTATAAGCTTTTTTATTCTATACAAATTTTAAAATTAACGCTTTGTTTTTAATTTTAAATATTAAAATTAATAGGGGAGCCATCAACAGAAAACCAAACGTCTGCTCCTGAAGATGGTAATTTAAATTTTTTATTTTATAAGCTTTTTTATTCTATACAAATTTTAAAATTAACGCTTTGTTTTTAATTTTAAATATTAAAATTAATAGGGGAGCCATCAACAGAAAACCAAACGCCTGCTCCTGAAGATGGTAATTATAAGCTTTTTTACTCTATACAAATTTTAAAATTAACGCTTTGTTTTTAATTTTAAATATTAAAATTAATAGGGGAGCCATCAACAGAAAACCAAACGCCTGCTCCTGAAGATGGTAATTATAAGCTTTTTTATTCTATACAAATTTTAAAATTAACGCTTTGTTTTTAATTTTAAATATTAAAATTAATAGGGGAGCCATCAACAGAAAACCAAACGTCTGCTCCTGAAGATGGTAATTTAAATTTTTTATTTTATAAGCTTTTTTATTCTATAAAATTTTAAAATTAACGCTTTGTTTTTAATTTTAAATATTAAAATTAATAGGTGAGCCATCAACAGAAAACCAAACGCCTGCTCCTGAAGATGGTAATTATAAGCTTTTTTACTCTATACAAATTTTAAAATTAACGCTTTGTTTTTAATTTTAAATATTAAAATTAATAGGTGAGCCATCAACAGAAAACCAAACGCCTGCTCCTGAAGATGGTAATTATAAGCTTTTTTACTCTATACAAATTTTAAAATTAACGCTTTGTTTTTAATTTTAAATATTAAAATTAATAGGGGAGCCATCAACAGAAAACCAAACGCCTGCTCCTGAAGATGGTAATTATAAGCTTTTTTACTCTATACAAATTTTAAAATTAACGCTTTGTTTTTAATTTTAAATATTAAAATTAATAGGGGAGCCATCAACAGAAAACCAAACGCCTGCTCCTGAAGATGGTAATTATAAGCTTTTTTATTCTATACAAATTTTAAAATTAACGCTTTGTTTTTAATTTTAAATATTAAAATTAATAGGGGAGCCATCAACAGAAAACCAAACGTCTGCTCCTGAAGATGGTAATTTAAATTTTTTATTTTATAAGCTTTTTTATTCTATAAAATTTTAAAATTAACGCTTTGTTTTTAATTTTAAATATTAAAATTAATAGGTGAGCCATCAACAGAAAACCAAACGCCTGCTCCTGAAGATGGTAATTATAAGCTTTTTTACTCTATACAAATTTTAAAATTAACGCTTTGTTTTTAATTTTAAATATTAAAATTAATAGGTGAGCCATCAACAGAAAACCAAACGCCTGCTCCTGAAGATGGTAATTATAAGCTTTTTTACTCTATACAAATTTTAAAATTAACGCTTTGTTTTAATTTTAAATATTAAAATTAATAGGTGAGCCATCAACAGAAAACCAAACGCCTGCTCCTGAAGATGGTAATTTAAAATTTTTATTTTATAAGCTTCTTTACTCTATAAGGTCCCAAACCGGCAAATGACCAACGATTTGCGCTTTCTCAAAAAGAAGGCAAAACAAACTAAATTTTGTTTAAAAAAATTTAAAGACCGTAATTAATAATTTTTAAACAATTTTAATAAATTAAAAATATTGCTAGATCCTAATTTGTCAGAACAAGCACAAGGCGCTCAAGAGGAAGGTAATTTGTATTTAAACATTATTAAATTTTAATGAAAATTTTAAAAGGCGAGAACTCGTCGGATAAAACTGAGCCCCCTCTACAAGAATATGGTATAATTACCCTTAATTATTTTTTTAATAATTACTGATAATTTGACTGCATCCATCTCACCTACAGAAGTTTTCCAACCAGAGAAGGACGATGAATGAAATTGTTCAAATTTATATTGATGGAATTACATATAAAAGAAAATGTTTCGTTTAAATATTAATTTAAACAAACTTGATAAATGCTAAATGTTAAATATTAAATTTAAATAAAATTTGAATTCAAAGAGAAGTTCCATTTTTTATTAACTCCTCCACTTAAAATGTCGATTAATTAAAAAATAAAGTTGAAAAAAAACAAATCAAATTCAAATTTAATCAAGTTATTGTCGATTTGTCTACATATTTTGTTTCCAAATGGACAAAATCCCGTTGATTTTTCTCATCAGAAAATTTGCTGGAAAAAATTTTTTGGATTTTTTGTTCCGCCAAATTCAAAGGCCCTCTGCGCCTCCTCGTGTCAAACACTATTTTTTTGTAACTGGCCACTATTGCATTGTCCAGGTTCGTCTTCAAGATGTTGTTGTTCAGCTCCAGATCAATATTTTGAAGTTGTTGTCCATTCTCTGCCTTCTTCACACTGATTCCTACAAGCCAAGCTTTGCAACACATTTTGGACGAGCTTAAAATTTTTTTTTAATCTAAAAATGTAATTTTTTATGTGTAAATTTTCAGATAAATGTTAATTTTTTGCTGAGCTACCGTACATGTTTGTGTATTTTTGAACAGTGTACTGTGGACAACTGTTTAAGGCTAAAACATGGCAAAATTCAACGCCATCCCGGGAGCAGTCGATGGTCCGCAAAAGTTGGACACGTATTCGGGTAACAACAAAACCGCAGAATTCGTTAAACAAATTCACGTCTGATGCTACACAAGTAATCACGAAATAATGTGGATACTGTAGTGAGGATGGTATTGTAAATAAATTCAATTAATAACATAAAAAAATTATTTTATTAATTTGTTTTAAGGAAAGGAACGAACCATTTCAGAGAATTTTTTCTGTTGTTCTAAAATGGTTGTCCATTTCTCTTTGTCACTTTTCGATGACTGCAGCTACTTTAAGTGCTAAATTTGGGAAACACCATAATTTTATTTGAATTAATTTGATATAAAACAATCCAAGTGACTTTTATTAAATTAGTAATTTAATTTTGATGCTATAATTAAAAAAATAATAATTTTGAATATTTGTTTTACCCTTTTGCATTGCATTTTTGATAATTTTTGCAGTCTGCCAATTGATTTTGAATGTGCTGTTTTGTTGCGGGTATCCGGAAGTGAATGACGGGCATTGTCAGACGTTGGCCATGGGATCCCATCCAAAATTGGGTCTCCAACTGTCGCAACTCATCCGCAGCACTCCAATTCAGCGAATCGGGCCGAATGTCCTCAATGTGCACTGGCAAAGGCCATTCCCTGGGAAATACTTTAAATTTTAAATAATATTAATTAAAAAGTATTTTGTTAATCGATGTTTTAATGTTTTGACTAAAAAATTTGGCAACAATTTTTTACAATTCCCAAAAAACTGACAATTATACCAGTTAATGTAAGTGAAGAAAAAGCGTTTCAACAAAAATGGTACGGTAGCTTCCGGGTACAGCAGGACAATTTTTGTTGCAAGAATGCTCAACGAAGTGCCATTCAGGAAGCCCATCGCGTTGTTGTAAATATAATTGGCTTAATTATGTTTAAAAGTTTTATTGGACTTTTCATTCGTTAAACTCACATTTTGCCCACAATTTAAGTGCCAAATTAAATTTACGAAAAATTTCGTTGTCTGAGACCAGTTCAAGCATGCGCAGATTGGAATTAATGCCTTAATATTAATTGTAAAATAAAAAATGGCGTGCGGACCGAATGCACACCGGAGCAATAATACCGTATTTCCTAAAATAGAACCCCCGGGGGTTGTATTTTTCAACCCCCCCAAAAAGGGGGGTTCTATTTCAGGGGGGGGGTTCTATTTTAGGGGGGGGGGGTTCTATTTTTCAACCTATTTTATCAGAAAATATTAACAAAATTTGCCATTTTTGCATAAATTGTGTGCAATTTTTGGACAATTTTGACCATTTTTTCTGGCCAAATCTAATGACCAGAATAGAAATTTTATTATTAAATAAAAAAAATTCTTCAATATCTATGAGTTAGCCAACCATTTTTCTGGGAAACCCTTGTTAAGAATTAGAAATTTATTGATGCCTTTCAACAATTTTTTGAAAATTCCCAATTTTTTGCGCAGCAAAATTGGAAGAATTAAAAAAATGCTTACCTAACTTAGCTTAAGTTGTTTAAATAAAATAAAGTTTAAAATATGCAGAAAGTTTTTTTACTCATTGAGATGTTTTCTCCATTTAAAAGAATTTAAAAGTTAATGTCAATTTTTGTCAAGTTAATTTTCACAAAAAAAATTCATAACTAACTATCTTTAAATTAGAGATCGAATTTTAAAAATCCCCGATCAGGATCAGGATTTGGGAAATGACCAGGATCAAGATTAAAAATGCTAGGTATATGAAAGAATAATTTCTTGTCGTTTGTTTTAACTGATTTTAATCCCCAGACCGGAATAGGTACATACATTTTTTCGAAAATTCAAATTTTTGCAAAAATAATTTTTCTAAGTCCATAGAAAGATTTTTCTGGGGGTATTCGTGGGTGTAGAATCCGAATCTGACATTAGTTTCGATCAATTTCGAACCCCGGACCTGAATTCGAACAATATTTTGAAATTCAAAAATTTTCAAAAATCAATTTTAGCTTAGAAATTGTTCGATTTCGGGTAGGGGCACGGAATTGGTCTAAACTAATGTCAGATTCGGGTTCTACACCCCCCGTTTACCCCTAGAAACATTTCTTTAGCGCTTTGAAACCCATTTTTATTTTTTTCAAAAATGGGGGGCACCATCTTCAGTATTACCAAAAGAAATAATGCTCGAATTCATGCTATTTCAATGAAAGCATGTGGCGGAAGGCTCATTAAATCTTATAAAAGAGCCGGAATGACAATTTAAAACTTTTTCGAATTTTATTTTTTCTTGACAGGGATTTACAAATTTTTTAAAATTCATATCTTTGCTTAAAGTTGGCCAATGACTTTTAATCTTGGAAATAAAAATTGAGAAAAATAAAGAGAATTTTTACGCTTGAGTTATTTTTAAAAGTTTGCAAAATCCAAAAAATTATGGCCAATTTTACAAAAAAAAAATTCAAAAATTGGGGGGGGGGCTCTATTTTAGGGGGGGGGGGGGTTCTATTTCAGGGGGGGGTTCTATTTTTCAACCCCCTCGAAAAGGGGGGTTCTATTTCAGGGGGGGGGGGGTTCTATTTTAGGGGGGGGGGGTTATATTTTAGGAAATACGGTAACTGACTTTAAACTTAACAATTTCAGACATTATTATAGCCTTTCTAAAGCTTTTGTCGAGATAAAGCTATAGTTAAGCTAAAGTTTAGCGATTAGCCCAGTCTCAAAAAAGTTATGACCAAAAAATTAAAATAATTTTTTGAACTTTTTAAAGTTTTTTGGCCATAACTTTTTTGAGACTTGGCCAATCGCAAAACTTTAGCTTAACTATAGCTTATCTCGACAGAGCTTTTGAATGGCTATAATAATGTCTGAAATGGTTAAGTTTAAAGTCAGTTATTGCCCCAGTCTGAATTCGGACCGGGCTGCATTCGGTTCGGTAGCCATTTTAATAACAAATTATTTAATGTTTTTAATTTAACCAGCAAGTGATCGGACTGATCTAAGCAGTTGTTCCGACTCATCTATAGCGGACTGATCACTTTGATCATGTTTCAATGTTTTGATTTTGTTGCCCAATTTGTCGATCATTTCCTCAGTTTTTTCTAAAATGTTTTGATTTTCGAATTGAATTTGCTCATCTCCGAGAATGGAGGCGAACGCAATGTCAAGCTCGTGATCAGTTGTACTCAGCGTTAATCTGATCAGTGGAACCCAACTAGACGGAAGTTTTTGCAAAGATTGAACTTCGGGATGCTAAATTATTTTTATGATGTGTGAATACAGTATGCCCAAAGTACAGTTAAACACATACAGTAATCCAATAAAACTTAGTGAGACTTACTAAACAAAGTTGGCAAAACAGTGAGTCGTCATTTCGGCATTCTTTGTCAAATTTTTTGTGGCACTGTACTGTGCCGAAAAAATGTTCGGCTCGAATATGTTCTGGCACTACACAAACGGTGTCCACATCGGAATCCGAAGTGAACGTGCCCATCATCATAGATCCACCCATTAACAGTTCACCTTGGCCCTTTGACTAAATGTTTTACATGTTTTAAATTTTCCGATTTCGAAATTACCCATTGCTTTACGATTGTTCGAATTGTATCAAAATGTGTCTGAATTTGCGTTTCCGTGTTTGTATCAACTTCACCATGACCATTTGCCCGCAGAATAAATGTCATCTAAAAAGCATTTTTGCGCTCTGTTTTGTAATTTAAAACAAATACCGGCCAACCCGATTTTTTGGGACTGGGATCCCGACTAAATCCCGACCCAATCCCGAAAAATCCACCCAAAGATGGTATTGATATAAATATTACAAAGCTATTCATGATTTCGCAATAATTCATAATAAAGAATTTAAATTATTCTTGATCTGCAAGAATTATTAATTTTTGCCTGGCTCCTATTTTTTTCAAATTAGGACAAAACAGACAAAAAAGTTCGTCAAGCTTATTTTTAAAAGAAATGTATAACTCTAACCATAACAATTTTAAAATCTTATGAAAATTAAATAACGAATTTGAAAAAAATCGGAATAACTTTCGAGCTTATCAAAAGACATTGGTGGAAGGAAGCCCTGCCTTAATTACCTCGTCCGAAAAGTTTGATTCCCCGTCATAATTAATTTGTTGAATATATTCAATATGCTCTCGCCATTCTGCTGGTTTTTGTCCAAAATTTAGTAAGCCTTTTTGGTCAAACATTTCAAATATGCGTTGATCTAAAACAATTTGATGAAAAAATATTTTATTTTTATTTAAAATCCTTTATTCAGAGTCCATCCACATTACCCATGCGAATTTGCTGAAGTGTTTGGCCCCATTTTTCAACGTATTTGCCGACACTTTTTCTTTTGGCTTCTTTGAGTTTTCGATTGACATTTTCTGCAACGAAAATTACTGTAATGGCTCCAATTTGGATCAGCTTTAGTTAGTTTGCCCCAGGCATTTTCCAGCTCGGCACTTGCCATCAATGCTTTGGCCAGCTTATTTCTGTGCAATTTTTCTCCAATAATGCACCATAGGATTTTGCTTTTCTATACAATTTGTTGAATTTATTGTAGAAATGTTGTCATTTTCTGGTGGACAATTGCCCAAACTTTTATACAAAACGTTGTCTAAATTTGCTGAAATGTTCTTCAACATTTGGTACAGTTTCATTTTCAACTCTTCCTCCTCTGCCATATCCGACACATTTTTTTCTTTCAACTCCCTCCATTTTGACTCAAAATGTTCTGGCCAATGCCAAAATTGCAAAGCCGATTTGGCAAAATGTTTAAGCACTTTAATTCTGTGCCAAATTTCGTTCGAATAAATGCTCATCTCAAGCAAAGTGCGACGATGGCCAACATTGAAGGCGGACGGATTGGACAAAAGCTGAAGATATTGGCCAAGAAGAAATTCGTCCTCTTTTATTTCTAAATGTGTAATACATATTCATAAAAAAAAGTGTTAAAAAGAAAATGCCAAAAGTGAGAAACTGAAAAAAAGGAAAATATCAAAGGGAAACAGCGACAAAAAAGAGACAAAAGGGGGAAATGCTAAAGGGAAAAGCGACAAATGGAAAAAAGTGCCACCTAAAAGTGCAAAAGGGGAAAAGTGCCACCTAAAAGTGCAAAAGAGGAAAAGTGCCACCTAAAGATGCAAAAGAGGAAAAGTGCCACCTAAAGATGCAAAAGAGGAAAAGTGCCACCTAAAGATGCAAAAGAGGAAAAGTGCCACCTAAAGATGCAAAAGAGGAAAAGTGCCACCTAAAAGTGCAAAGAAAAGTGCCAAAGAGGAAAAACCGCTAGTATTTCCAAATACCGTCGATTATATGATGGCATCGTGCCGTCATTTCATCATTATTTTTAACATCAATGCCATCATTTTTTGCTGACTTATTCTTTTTCGCTTTTGCGCCACGATTTTTCGCTTTTTTAACATTACAATTTTCTGATTTATAATTTATTGACATTTCATTTTGAAAAATTTCTGTGCTTCCAGTACCCGGCTCTGCCGGAATTTTGCAATTTTCATGGTTTGTTAAATCGTCATTAACTTCTGTCGACATTTTGTCATTTTCATATGTTATTATGTCTTTATTAGTTTTAGCCGACTTTTTTTCATCATTCCTATTAAAGTTATTTAAAACTGGTTAAAACCCTGCCCCCGGTTACTGGTTACCCCGGCTCCCGTTTTTATTTTGGCCCGGTATCCTACCGGTTACCGGTTTTCAAAAAATTTCCTAATAGCCTACAATTTTAAATGCAAATTTCAGTTGGATTGTCCGAATCATTTGATTTTCAAATTCCTTAAGAATAAGCTATTAAAAAAAAATTATTTTTACTGAGAACACCCGGTTAGGTAACGATTTTCCTGTTTCTCGAGACTCGGATACCGGTTTCTGTTTTTTGTCTAATAAACCCGGTTAACGGTCCCGGTTAACCGTTCTTGAACAACCCTAATTCCTATCACAATTATTAACATTAACAGACATTTTATTTTCAGTTGTCATTTTGTCTTTATTTGTTCCAACTTTTACTTCGCCACTTAGGCATTCTATCATTGGATGCCTATTTCGTCGTTATCAGATTGCTTTTTGTCCACATTTAATATTTGTAGTAATTTTTTCGCCGAAGTTTTCTATTCCAATTTCGACATTTTCCGTATTTGCTGGCATTTCTTTGTCATTCGACATTTTGTCTTCAGAAAGTAGTTGTCGTCACTTTGTCATTTTCACTATTTGTCCATTTTTGTCTTCTTCTTCTTCTGCTTCTTCTTTTTCTTTTTGTTCTTCTTTTCTCCTGAGTCTTGAATATGTGCGTCTTTGAATAATTCGTCGTCTAAATCGTCCAGCTCGGACTTTATGCCAAGCATTTTGAATATATTAACCGCTTCTTTCACTCCCACAAAGTCAAGAAGCTGGATTCTTGCGTTCATTAACTTGTTTAAGCCTAAGGTTAAAAATACAGTAAAAGTGAAGAAGGCTACCTCCTGAGGGTTTGGCTCATTTTATATATCATTCGACTCCTCTCGACGAGAGAAATCGAATGGTATCATTTTTAGGCTGCGGCAACAACTATGAGCTGAGATACAGCTTCTCAAAGTTGGCAAAACCATAGGGGGGGCCCTCTTGGTCAGAACTTGTGAAAAATATTTTTTATTCTAAGAATTGTCTGAAAATATTTTGATGCACTGATTACGAATTCGTCAATAGAAAATAAAAATTGCGAATTTAAAGCAGGTTTTGACTCCCGTATTTCAAACCAAACCTTCTCTCATTATTCTGGCAAAATGTTCTCTTGGCTTTTTTTGCTCTTCATTAACTGGCTTATGCTCTCCACCATCATTGGTAAAGCCCAGGAATTTTTTGAGTTCCTCGGCATGCAAATTGTTCAGCC
The DNA here is from genome assembly GCA_020449905.1 of Globodera pallida. Lineage (NCBI taxonomy): Eukaryota > Metazoa > Nematoda > Chromadorea > Rhabditida > Heteroderidae > Globodera > Globodera pallida. Next base: position 349,578 of record JAIXHY010000042.1, read on the forward strand.
AGTCTTTGCCTTTTTCAACAATTGCAGCGTACCGTTGCCTGTCGGCACCACCCTCAGCAGAATGCATTCGATGCGGATCATTATTGTCTAATTGTTTAAGCATTTTCTTCCAAGCCTCCTTCATCTCTTTCTCATTTACCAAATTCCTGCATTCAATCAGCAGCTTCCTCATTGAATGGCACGACTGTAGAAATTTTAAAAGTTTTTCATTCAGTCCATCATTCAAATTCACATCAAAAATCTCGTCGTATTCGTCTTTGAACTCTTCTCTTTTGGCACGCCAAAATGTTGCCATTTTTGCACTTTTTGGCTCGGCATCAAACCATCGAATAAACACAAGCATATCAGCGGCCAGTTTGCTGCTCAGCCGGTCAATGGCGCACACTTTTTCGGAGAATACAATTGAACGTCGGTAATGTTGCATCAATACATGCTCGTCATCAAACGCTTAAGCAAAAGCGGGCTTTGGATAAAAATCCGCAAAATGGGCGTTTAGAAAAATGCACCAAATTTGCCCTATTTTTATGGCAAATGCCATAATGAAGCAGAATAATCAAAAAAATAATTTGTTTTTTTTTAAAATTCCTTAAGAAAATTGCCATAAAAATGCCATACTTTTGGGAGGCGGAATATGCGGAAAGGCTTTAAATCTACTTAATTAACGTTAAAAGAAGAAAAAATTAAGATTTAAGCAAATTAAAGGACTAAAAAATGCCATTTTTCGGCATTTTTGGCATATTTTGACCTTTTTTTGGTGCATATCGGTCCGGTCTCTATTTATGAATGTAAGGAAATTAGTTTTAGAAATTTGGCGAATAAATTGTCTCAGATTATTGAAGCGTTCCGTTCCGTTACCTTTGTTGCTGGCGTCGTACTGGCACACTTCCTTGTGTTGTTTACACAATTCACTAAACAATTTATTTCCAAGCAATCGCCACAGGCGTGTCATTGTTCCTGGCACTTTGTCTTTCATCAAGACAAGAATTGGTATGCCATTTTTGCTTCCCGTCAAAAAATCGTAGTGCCCTTGTTGAATCTGGTCCCAATGTGGACTGAATCCAGACAATTTGGCCCTTTCATGCACACAGTACTCAATCAACGGCTCGGATGGCATGATGAATGTGGCATTTTCGCGGCTCATCAAATTCAACAAGTACATCATCCAACAAACACCTTCCACCTTATCAATGTTAGCGTACACTTTAGTCTTCACGATCTCATGCATTCTAATCACATCCATTGGATCAATCGTGCCAATGCTTGTCTTGACGCTTAATTGTGCGTTTAACTGCTGGAGCAGCATTGACGCTGTCATGCGCATCTCCGCTCGTTGTGCCTCATCACTCCAACTTCGTTGCTGCAACATGTTCGAGTACAGCGCCACGCGATAACCTTTGTCGAGCCAATCTGAATGCTCTAGCGATACATACATAGGTATGTTGGCGTATTACTCAAATTTACGATTATTCGAATTTTGAAAAAAATTCAAATAATACGAAGAGTTGGTAATAATTATCTTAACAAATTGAATTTTAGAAAAATTCTAAGATTACTAAAAATTTGAAATCCTCATTTTTTTACTAAAAAATACAAAAAAAAAACAATAGAAAAACAAAATTCAAATTTTTCATTACTGAGTTTGATTTTACTAACTCTTCTCATATTATTTGAATATTTTGAAATTTTATTAGAAAAATTTGAATAATCCCAATATTCAAATAATACGCCGACACATATACAAAATGTGGAGAAGTAGAGCCCCGGGCCGAGATTGTGCCATGATTTTCCGAATTCCCGACCCGATCCCGGGTCGAGAAACCCAAGTGGTCCCTCAAGTCCGAGGCTCTACTGTTTGGTGTTAGAAAAAAAAAATCGTATGGGTCCGAATTTTCTGGACAGTCAAGAGTTATTTCTGACCAATGTGCAAATGTTCCGGGAACATATTCTCGAGTAATTCAAATTCTTCTGGTGACCCAAGCACAACAAACAATCTGCTCTTAATTGCCTCAACATATTGGGCACTGCCAGAAAAAATGTTGCGAAATTGGGTGAGCCGTTTCATCAGGCGAAACAATGTCAGGCTGTGGACGAGCTCGTAGTTGGGCGAATCCCGGAGTTGATTTAAATGTTCGGAAATTTGTGCCTTATTACAGTTAAGTTGTATGGACGATGAATGTGGCATAAATATGCCATCGATTTCGTTGGCGTTTATCATTGTCTAAATTTATTATAATTTATTAAAAGATTATTAAATATTTCAAATTTTCCTAAGTTGAAAAGGCTTCACGTCTAAAAGTATTATAATATACTATTAAATACATAAGTATTTATATAACTGAATTATTGTTATTATTGTCAAAATTATTTGAGTTTAAAATACAACAATATTGAATATTTTTAATAATGTTAATTTATTTTTGTATTTGATTTACCTATTTAAGACCACAATAATTACTAATAAAATATTTTTAAAAATAAATTTACCTTTTAAAATAATTTTAATTAAGTTTTTAATTTTTTTAAAATAAATTACCGACCATTTCTGTCCATCGCTTTTTCTTTAACATTTCTCTCAATTCAATTCGTTCTTTTTTATTGGCATTTGTCCAAATTGCTTTTATTACCCCCATTCCAAAATTGTGAATACAACAAGATTTATGTGACAAGTCCTCCATTTCATTGGTGCCTTTCAGAAGCATATCCCATAGAGTCCACAAATTGTTGAGCATTTGATTTATAACGGCATTTTTTTGCTCAAACATTGTGTCAACGAAGAGTAAAAGTTCGTCGATCAGATTGTTACCCTGATCAAATAAGATAGAAGCTATTAGCAAGCAAAAGCTAATCAATTGGCGAAATGCCAAAAAAGTTATGGGCCGATTGAAGCCCCTCCACTACCATCTGGTAGTGGTAGGCAAGGAGAAACCGGGAGCTCCCCCGGGGCATTCCCAAACTTTCTAAAATAAAAAAAAAATAAAAAAGTTTGAGTTTTGTGGCCAGAATGGCCATTTTGGGCAATTGGTTAGCGTTTGTTTGCTATTAGCTTCTTCTCAGTGTTTGCTTTCGAATGATACCAAAAATATTTGATTTGGTTCGCTAGAAAAAAGTTATAATGGAAAATGTTGAAAAAAGTTTGGTAAAGGGGAACGAGTTGATACTCGTCCGTTAATTCTTACAAGCAAAAGGGTTTGGTGTCCTGAAAACCTGCATTTATCTGGTAAATCCCAGATCAATTTCAATTTATATTCTTGAACCGGGCCACTGGAGTAGGCTTAGGCTTAAGCCACCCAGACTTGGCGTTCGCGGAGTCGACTGACATATATTTGTAAGGAAAATCAAATGTTTTGTTATTTCTTCAGTTTTTTGCAAAAAATTAAAAAATAAAAGAAAAATTCAAAAATGAAAAACCTTAGGGTAGCTTAGGCGAACCCCCAAGTTCGAAAAAATTAGCCCTGGCAAAAAGCAGACAAAAAAATTTTTAAGACTTTGCCGGCGCAAATGTCTCCGGCGCAAATGTGCCGGCGAAAAAGAGGGAGCACCATTCCAAATATAATTTAAAAATGTTTTTTATCTCATTATTTGCGTTAAACCATGCTTATTTCAAATCTTCGCAATTTTTGACGGGCCCTAAAATAATTATTCCAAATATAATTTAAAAATAACTTAGACATCCAAATATTCACAAAAAATTCGCGAACACTTTAGAAAACTCAATATCCAATTACCAGCCAAATGGCTGCCTTTAGAAGAATATCCATGTTTTGGATTTGGCGATGTTGGGTTGAAATGAAAAATTTGCTTTTGGAAGGCGAAAACAGCTCATGGTTTGTGAATAATTCTTTATAGGAGTATGCCAACGCGCCTGCATCATCATCTGAACGGTTGCACATTTACTGCAATCGATTTTAAATTACGGTATGAAGTGATTGTTGGACAATACGATAACTGATTGTTTGGCAGTTGCATACTGTACTCATTAGGTTTTATGCAAAAAAAGGGGCCATCGATGGAATCTCAGAACTGTTGAACATAGAATATATGTGACTTGGATGCCAAGTACAGTACTTGGAAACGGACCCTCGTACTTACAAATGTAAAAACGTACTTATTTCCAAGAATGTACTTGGAAAATGAGAATTTGGCGTGAGCGTTGAAAATTTAGGGATTTTAATGGAAATATTTATGTTTTGGCATTGTGTCGATTCAAAATTTTCAATAGAAAATGGCTATTTTTGCTAAAACATAAAATTTGCACCAAAATTTATTTTTGTAGAAAATTTTTGAGTGTACTTTGATTTTGTAAAATTGGCCCGTTATGTACTTGAAAATCAACATTTTGTACTTGGGAATTGTTTTTACCCAATCGGAGCCCTGTGTTAAGTATTCATTCTGATTTTACCATGATACTTGATTGAAGCTTCTCCATTTTTGAAGGATATGCTTGGCTCATGCGTGAGCTGTAGCCACCCGCCGGCATTGACTGCCTCTTTCATGCGGCACATTCGAACTGTTGGCCAAATTTTGGCCAACTGCATCTGCGAAAATAAAACAGCGAATCGTTTGATCAGTTGAACGCCACACAATTCTAAAATTTAAATGAGAAAAATTAAATTAATTTGAACAAATAAAAATACCGTGCAATTTTTGACAAAACGCTTCATTAGAATTGGCCAACTTTTCAATCATTTCCGCATGCATTTGGCTCAACTCGTCTTGCATTGTAACAATGTTATTAATTTTGTTTAATTCATAGTCTCCATTAATGTACAGCTCCATATCGATCTTTAGTTGAGAAAGATTGGCCAAAACTTGGAATATGTCTGGGTCGTACGGAATGTTTAATGAGTTTTCGATTATTGACCCTGAACCATCAGAATTTTGTGCTATTTTTTCATAATCTCGAATGAAATGCTCCAGTTTGGCACTGATTAGAGAACCTTCGGCCTCAAGTTGGAGTTTTTTCAACATTTCAATATCTTTCTTTGCCCGTAAGTCGGAATTCGTTTTTGAAAGTTTCGTTTCCGAGTTGAAAGAATCAAACAGTTTGGCAAATTCTAACCGGAGGGTTGGCCAAATGCTTTCGGGGAATGCATTTTTGCTCAAAAAGCATTTCTATCGCATGAAAATAGGCAAACAATTCCATTGCTGTTTTGATTCGTGGCAATTCGGAGGGTTCGACATTAAACAGTTGGACATACAAAAGAAAATGCCATTCAGAAAAGTCTAAAATTTACATTATTCAAGACCATATTCAATATTTTTAACTCTAAAATGATTAGAAATTTCAAAATTTTTGTAATTATTACGCTAAATTTACCAATTCCATAGGTTAAGGCAGGATATTTGTTGTATAATAATTGGGTGCTGCTATTTGCATTTTTTTTACCAAAAAGTTCTTCCATTCTGCGTTTGGCCACCGTTTTCAAGAAGTTCGGATCCTCCAAATTTTTCAAGGTATCCGATCATTCTGAGCCGGTAGGTCAACTCATTTTCCCAGTCGGCCTTTTGCTCAAGGAAAATTTGGGCCAATTTTCTTTGGCTGGCATAATGCCAATTTTGCAACATTTCTTCCAGCATGAATAGATGGCCATCTGCCAAATCGTGCTCAAAGTCCATCAACCATTTTTTGTACTTTGAATCTTTCTAAATGAAGCCATTAAAAAAATTTTTTTTACTATTTTTATGGAAATTTTGAACATTTTGAATAAAGAAAGTTAAAAAAAATCTTTTTCATCGCAAGGCTCACCGTTTTCCGGATATAATTTAGCCGGGTGCATTGCTTTGGCTCCAAAAATATGGCATACACTTCCTCAATGGAATTCTGCGTAATCATTTCACCAAATTGAATCAATTTTGCATGGAGCTGTTTCATGTGCCAATGAAGTGCCCAAAAGCGGCAAACATCTCGATCGATGAGCCGCTCAATTCCTTTCACCTTAACAGCAAAATTTGCGAGAATTGGCGTCTGTTTTTAGCGCAAAATTTGTCAGAAAACATGCGCACAATATCGTGTAAAACCAGGGATGAGAATCGTTATCGCGATCGCGAGATCTTGATCGCATTTATCGCCTTTTTGGGCAGATCGCAGATCGTCGTTCGCTTTTTTTCCGGCGCGATTCCCATCCCTGGTAAATACGCTTATCGCATCGCGCGTCGGAAAGCGCGAGCTTCTTGATATAGTATTGTGGGATTTTTATTTAAATAAATAATCTAAATGTTAAAATCATTAAATTAGACTGTCAAATGATAACTCCAATGTCATATTCATGATCGGGTCAAAACAACCCCAAAATAGTATTACTTTATTTTAGCAAGGTGCGGGCGGTATAATCGAAAAGTACAAAAAAATCCAATAGATTTTTTAAATTTTTTAATTAATTAGGGGAAGGCGAACGCCGAGATGTGATACCCCTGAGGAATAAAAAATTGGAAATTGTCGATACTTAAAAATTAAACGATCGAGATTCGTTCGAGATCACTAAAAATCTCGAATCTCGAAAAATCTCAGTAAAAATTCGTCGATGGAGATTTCGATCGGTCTGTGCTCTAATTCAAACAAGAAGCCTCCCCCTAATAAATTTTAAAAAATCCGTCCGATAGATTTTTTAAAATTTTTTAGTAATTAATCAATCCCACACTAATGAAGCAACAATAAATGCCACAAATTCCACCAAATTATTTAATTACCTTAACATTTTCGTTGAATTCATTCAATGTTTCTTTGAAATGATTCATGACTTTCTCAATATTTTGAGCGCTCAAATTATTCATTTCTTTAAAGGACACGTCAATTAAACCATTGTAATATTCAATGCTAATCATTCTCTTTATGCAAGCACGCGTTTCGCTTGAATAAGCCAAACTCGGGCTCAGAATGTATTCGGTGTACAATTGATCAAATGAAAGCTTTATACCTAAATTGAATACATTCATTTGAATAAATTCATTTGACCATTAAAAATTACCATTTTCGACAATATTTCCTTCAATTAAACAAATCGATGAGAAAAGCTGAATAAAATTTACACTGAATTGTAGAACAATGCTTTTCATCTCAAATTTACCTAGATTATTAAATAGGCTTTACTTAAAGTGTTGAATTTTTTTATGTAAAATTCCGTCATAAGACTCCGCGCTCTGTCACTATTTTGCGCGAAAGCAACTATGAAGAAAGGTTATGAACCCTGGACTGAAGTTTCCCCTTTCAATGGGGACTCAGTTGACCATTGTTATAAAAAATCATTTACGAAGGGAACATTTCTTACTGTAAGTATTCAGATCACTTTCAAACTATACCCTATCGTGTAGAGCACCATCGATTTACTCTTGTAAATTTTCGGCTTTTTTGGCCCGCTCCCATAATGAAGGGTCGAAAATGCAATTTAAATTATCGCATGTTTTGTTGAAAAACCAGTGCCCAGGAACTCTAAAAAATCATATCACAACTCAAATTTGAAGAACCTTTAGAATTTTAGCATCAAAAAAGCTTGTAAGCTGAAACGCTAATAGTGGAGCTAGTGCTCACCTCCAGCCCACCCTTTTTAAAAAAAATAATTTGTTTTCAAAGTCGGGAAAAAGGTGTTCTAGGGGTATTCGAAGGCGTAAAATCCTAATCTGACCTCCTTTTCAACCAATTTCGAACTCCGGACAAGAATGCAACAAATCAATTTTTGAAAAAATTATTGTTTAATGTTCGGATTTGGGTTCTGAATTTAAATAAAATAAATTGGAGGTCAGATTCGGATTATACGCCCCCGAGAACCCCTAAAAACACCCTTTTCCCGACTTTTATTTTTCAAAAAGGGGTTTCAAAAAGGGCGAGGGTTGGGTGACCATGGACAACTGAGTCCCCATTGAAAGGGGCACCTCACTCCAGGGCAACTTTCTTCATAGTTGCTTTCGCGCAAAAGTTTTTTAAATCCTTGCTTTGGAGACAGAGTCAATTGGTTATGATTTGGGTGATTTGGAGGCTGAGCCTATGACGGGATTTTTCTTTTTTTTACAATTTTTAATTAGAAAATAAAAATAATATGTGGTAACAAAAGTAATATTGGCTAATATAATTCAGATTAAAGCCAATAAATATAAAATGGCAAAGCACAATATTTTTTTTATTATTAGTATTGATTTCCTAACCAAAATCATCACAACATTTATTTGTTGCCAAAGAAATAATAAAATTTAACTTAAAATGGATTTTTATTTTTATTTTTACAAAATTAATTAATAATAGGTAATTGTAAAATTCTTTTTTTTAAAAGCAAATCAGCGACATAAGAAGAATTACGTCAGGTCCATCCATATGAGCAAATTTTTTTAGCATTTTAACTACTTTAATTATTGTTTTATTCCAGGGGAATAATTTTTTTTTAAATTAATCACAATTTATCTTGAATAAGGTTAAAATATTGGACTCCAATTTTTGGTCTATGCGGCACCCCATATTGTGCCGAGGAGGTTGTGGACCGTAAATTCCATATCAATGTGTGTTGAAATTTTCAAAATTTTTTTCATTGATCAATAAACAATTCAGCATCGTATTACACATCGGCAACGGCCTGGACGAAGTTTACAATATTCTTGGTAAATAAAAATTAAAAAAAACTGTTTAAAATCAAACTAATTGTACACCGCATACCAGGGTGGGTGGTCAAAGCGGTTATAGAAACGGTGAATACGATCCACTATTCACAGATCCCAACATTAACTCAGGCGGAGTCGGTTACGTTCCTCCTGCTGATGGAGGTTGTGATTGGATTTTTTTAAATTTAAAACAACTTTAAAATGTGATTAATTTTGAAAATTGTTAGAATTGAACGGGCCCTATTGAGTATACATTCTTTATTTATGAATTAGGGTTTGGACGTGCGCCCGGGCCGGGCGGGCATCCGGCGAGCGCCCGACTAGGAAATACTCGGTCCGGGCTAAAGCCCGGTATTCGCCCGGACAAAAAATCAAAAAAGCCCGGAAATCCGCCCGGGTTTTTGTCATTGTCATGTTCATTCTTTTAAATTAATATCCAACAGAATGCCAAACTATTATAAAGAAAATGAAATATATACATCGCACAGTTATATTTTTTCAACAAAATCAAAAACAATTGGCATAAAATCACCTTGACAACCTCAAAAAAGAGGTAAGAAATTAACAAAGCCAGCCAGCCCAAGCTTTGTGCGTGTGAAAGCGCCATTTATTGAACGATATTCACGCAATTTTATCCGCTTTATCCACCGGTGACGAGAACAATTTGGATGTTTTCAAATTTGTAAAATTCAAATGCATCTAATCCACAAATCGTTTTAAATTTAAAAATGTTAAGAAATATGCTGTAAATTTAGATTAAAATTCAAAATCAGCGGATTTTAATTAATGATGTATCGGATAGAACAATATTTTGACTCTTTTCTATGTTTAATTAACACTCTGTGTTGCTTAGTTGGAGTTTTTTTTTAAATTTTAATAATAATTTATTTAAAAATAAAGAATACAGTTCATTTAAATGGATTCTCGAATTGTATTTTCCACTCAACTTACATTTTTGTACACCGTACAAATTACCGTCTCCATCATTGCGTCCGTTTTGATTATGCTTGTTCTGGTGATGTTTCGTCGCTTTGAAGTGTTCCATTCCAACTTAAGAACATTGTTATGGGTAAATATTAAATATTTTGTTTTTTTTTGTTGTAAATTTTAATGTAATTTTAATTAGCATTTTTTGCTGTGCATTTTGCTGAATTTATATCTGCAAATGATTCGAATTTTAACACCAATTCTCCAACAATTTTGGCGTCATACAGACAATGCAAAGATACAAGTTTGTATAAGAATTTGAAAAATTAATTGGAACATTAAGTTATGAACATTTTGAAAATTCTTGAAAAATCTAATTTTGTAGTTTAGTAAATTTCTATGCAGATCTTTAAAAAAATATAATTTATTTATTAATTAATAAAATATCTATCTATCTAATCTACTATTTAATCTATCTATCTATCTATATTTATAATAAAAATAAATAAAATTTAAATTGACCACGAAAATTTAGTTTGAAAAATGTGTGCCCTACAACGAAATTCCGGCATTGTTTTGCGCATTTATTTGTGTTTCGGGAATATTGATTTGCATGGAGCGTCTGTACGCATCATTGAGATATGTAAAATATGAAAATGAATGCTTTGAACCTTTCCTTTCGCACGTCTTCAATGCATTGGCATGAATTTTATTTAAATATAATTTTTAAAATTATTACATATAAAGAAAGCTAAAATATTTAATTGAAGTAAACTAGTTTTCAACTTTCTGATAAAAATAAATTATAATCATTTTTGAAATTGTTAGTGGACGATATTGGCATTATGTTCCATGTGGCAATTTGTTAACGGAATCGCCTCGGGCATATCGCCAAACAACCCGTATTTCCAATGCCAAATTCATTTTGTTCATGTAAATCCGTTGAAGACACATTGGCACACGTTGTTTGCCATTCTTATCTTCATGTAAATCAGTTTGATTTTTGTGCTTTTTTCATAACATTTTTTAGAGTCTATTGCATCGTGATGAATGTGATATTGACAGTATGATAAAAAAATAGAAAAAATAATTAAATTTTTAATCATTTAGTTAAATCGAAAAAAGAAAGAAGAATATATTGAATTTTATTACAGGTTGTTTTTAAAATTTTTATTTTATTGAAAAACTTACTAAAAAAAATTAATTCAAATTCTGGAAGTATTTTTCTTAAATTAAATTCAAATTAAAAAATTCTAGATTATTTATTTACTTATCAATAATAAAAAGATAAAATAATTAAAGTTTTTGTTTTCTTTTAGTTCCCTAAACCACCGTTTTCAAATTGGGGAAAATTTGAAAACGGCTCTGCTGTTGAACAAAATATTTCCATTACTTTGCGTTATGTTCATCTCCGTTATGGCCTTCAAAACATTGCTTTGGCTTTACATGGAAGCAGAATCGGAAAATAATTTTTACCGGCAAATTTTGTTGACAGAATTATCATTACTAATTGTTCCAATGGTATTTTATTTTATGAAATTTGATTAATTTTATTTGTATAAAAAATACGGTAAATTTATGAAATATTTTGCAGTTTTCATTGGCCATCGCATTGACTATCATTCGTTCCTCGACAGTATACAGCTCGAAGTCCAGATTAATTGCCAGAGAATTCATGCATATGGTTTGGCCAAGTACAGGTTATTTTTTATAAAATATATGTAAATTATTAGTATAAAAAAACTAGTTTTAAATTAACTTCATTTAATTTTTTGAATTAATCATTAAGAGCAGCTTTATGGCGACGTAACGCAGAGAATGGTGACTTGACAAATCAATTTAACCAATACTGCATGAGCTGCGGCAAAGTTGCAGAGCAAACATGACGTGGCCAAGTGCGGTGGCATTTTGTTGCGCGAGTATTGGGACGATTATTTGCACATTGAATGAAGGGCGCAAAATTGGAATACAAAAATTATCACTAATTTTTGTTTAAAAAATATTTGAAATAAATTTTCAAATTTTAATACTACAAAATTAGTTAAAAGAATTTTGAATAATAAAACCCATATTTATTGATTGAGTAAATCCATTTATGACAACAAAAATAACAAACAAAATCCCAATATACTAAAAAAATTACACCAGATTCCTAATCGAATGCAAAAAGCTCAATTTGCCATCTGTTCAAGGACCTCGGAAAGCAAACTGAGCGAAGTTCGATGTTCCGGAAAAGTTTGGAGACACAACTTAAATATGAAAATAAAATGTTTAACATTAAATAATAAATAAAATGTGTTTAATACATATAAATTATTGAATCCATTCACCATGGTCAGGCTCAATTAGTTTGTCTTGCTCGTCGTGTTCAGCAACGAATCTCGAATAGTTGAAGAGCATTTGGTCATTTGTTTTCCAGTGAATTTGCCACTAAGCTTCTCAATTTGTTGACATAAGCCTGAAACAATTAATTATTCTTAATAAATTTGGCCATTGGCAACCTGTTCAATGCCAATCCGCTCCTCCACCGTGGCCATTTCGCCCGTCTCATCCCGCGCTGTTTCCGGCATCCACATCCACCGATTGATCGGCTTCAGCGGTTTGAAGGCGTAGCTCAAGTCGTCCCACTGATACCGCTTCATCTCGTAGTCCTTCTGGGCCAAGAAGTCCAAGTCCTAAACGTCCTTTCGGCCCCCACGAGTCCATCGGGTGTCTGTTGTTGAACAGCATCCGGTAGAGCAGCAGACCCACGAACCAGACCAGGTCTTTGGTCTCATATGTCTTTTTGCCTTCCTGAAAAAATGCTTAATATTTTTAAATATTTCTAATTTTATTTATTTTATTATTACAATTTAAATTCTAAGCATTTTCTTTTGCTCACTTTAATTTGCTCGGGGCTCATAAATAGCAAATCCTTCAGCCATATAATCGGTTGGTTGGACTTTTGATCGGCTGGCAGTGTCCTCTCCCGCGGGTCACCGACTTTTTCCACCGTGTCGATTAACTCAATTTTAAAATCTCCCGCCAATTCCGCAGCGCCAAATTCAAATTCGTTCTCACGCATCACCCAAAAATGGTTAAATGTCAAAGTTTCATCAAATACCGCCTGATCAGAGTGATAAGAATGCTTTTCGGACAAAATTGAAGCCGATGCCGAAATCACTTTTAAAGCAATTTTTGCGATTGTTTTTTGTGGCACATTGTAATAAAAGCCGTGAGCCTTTACAACAGCGGCCAAATATTCGTTGAAGTCACATTTAAAATATTGAGGAATGGTTGAACTGTTTGAAATTGTTGTGGCGTTTTGTTTATCCTTCAAATTTGTCATTTCTGAGCCAACTTTTGGAGAGAATGTTTGCGACCTCTCTTTTTTCTTTTCCACACTGTTTACCGGCTTATTATTCGGTGCTTAAATTATGGCTTTTAGTAAAATTAATTAAATATTTTTTATTATAAATAAATTTGTAGCTAATGTAAAAAGCTTGCCAATTTCCATGGATGCGTGAGCTGAAAGAAATCGGCGATTTGGCACATTTAAGGCGAAATTCGTTTGGCTCGGTTTTTTTTGGACGGGAAATTTGAGAGTTTGGCCCAATTGCGGTGAACCTCAAAAAATAAATTAAAATTGGCAAAAAATGGCGTGCCAAACCTTGGCCTAGTGCCAAATTATCCAGTGGGTTTGGCGCCGAACAAAGGAATAAATTGGCAAAAAACCAAACAAATCCGTACAACATATTTTGTTTACAAATTGGACAGAATTTTGGCATTATATTACAACTAAAATTGCAAAAATATTATTTTGACATAAAAATCAGAAATATCGACTATTTATGCATAGAAATTTATTGTAAATAATCGATGAGTCTGGTCGTGTTTTTTTTTGTTGGAATATTATTTATGTGATTTTGTAATTTTTGTATCAATAAAAGGTGCTTAATAGGCTAATAATTTATTTAAATATTTTTGTAATTTCTGATTAAATGTAATTTTTGGGTTTAAACAGCTATTTTCTTGATGTCGGACGATGAGCCGATTGAACATGGATGATGCAAGGTATGCAAATCTCAGCGATCGTTTTGGCCATTCAAACAAATTCCGTCCGTAAATAAGCGATAGAAATGCAAACAAATAAATTAATCAATCACAAGAATATTTGCAGAAAAATAAAGATGATTTCTCGTCCTGAAATGGCCCTGGCGCTTAATCGGCCTCAGTTTTATGATAAAATTTATTTTTAAACAATTCAAACAGACGGACGCCATCAGCATTTTGCTTAAAAATTCTGTTCTCGATCAGTTGAGTTGTAGGTTTATAAAATTTTTTCTCCTTGCCCAAAAATGCACTCCATAAATTGAACTTTATTTACGATAAAAAGTTTCCAAGCGTTTTAGATATTTCTAAAAAAACAAATCAGGTTTTTAAAATCTTTTTATATTCAAAAATGATGTCAAATATATGATTGATAATTTTAAAATATGTGCCAAAAATGGCCAAAATCGAGTCAGTTTATGCATAAAATTTTCAAAAATTTAATCAACACGACGTCACCGAAGCCAAACAAAGGCTTTTGAAAATTAAAAGCATTTCAAAGAAAACTTTTGAAAATGAGCAAAATTTTAAAAATTTTCATTTTTTGGTGGCAGAATTTTTTGTCGCGAAAAAAGTCAATTTTTAGGGGTGCTTTTTTGAAAAAGTCGATCCATAGGGGGTGTATTTTTCGTTTTTATTGCATTTTTGTTAAAGAATTTTTGAAAAATGGCGAAATATGTGCTAAAACTCTGAAAAAGCTTAAAATATGTCAGTAAATATGTGCTAAAAAATACCCCCAAAATATGTTTTAATATGAGCTAAAAAGTAGCCCTAATTCAAAAATTTTTCAAAACAAATACTATTTTTGGGCTTCTCTCATGGTAAGGAATCCAACGAAAAAAATATGTTAAAACATAAAAATCCTATCCCTAGTTATCATAAAGCCCAAAAAAAATACTTTGGCATTTTTACAAAAATTTATTAAGAAAACTTGCATAAAAACGAAAAATGTACCCCCCCCCCCTTAAAAATAAAAATTTTTCTTACCCAAAAATGCACCCCTAAAAAACTCGGAACAGTTTGAGACTCGGACCGGTAGCCAATTTTTAAAAATTTCCTTGCGGATTGACCTGGAATTTTTTTCTTCATTTAGTTTTAAAAGTGTATGATGCATTTAGGTCATGTGTGCAATAACCTTTTTTATGCATCATTTTTGAAAAATTTCTTAGCAAAATAAAAAATTCACTAAAATTTTATTCATTACTGTAATTTTATACAAAATTTTGATGTTACTAAAAAAACAATTTATTGCATCACACCTATTTTAACAATAAAAGTAAAATGCCAGAAAATATATTTTTAATTTAATTAAAATATATATTATAATAGGGAAACAGTGGATTTGGAAAATAAAATGCATCTCATAATCGTAAATGAGATTGTTGTTGAAAGGGTGGGGGGAGGTTTTCAATTAAATCGCATTTGCGTGCCTAAGTTAGTGCATGCTTCCATCCTTCCTTCCCTTTGTTTTCTTTTCCTCTTCATGTTTCTGCTCCTCCTTCTCTGCTCCACGCTTTTCCTTCTTTCCGGCTGGCTTCTGTTCCTTTTTGTCCTCCTTCTCTTCCTTCTCCTCTTTGTCATCTTTCTCTGCTCCACGCTTTTCCTTCTTTCCGGCTGGCTTCTGTTCCTTTTTGTCCTCCTTCTCTTCCTTCTCCTCTTTGTCATCTTTCTCTGCTCCACGCTTTTCCTTCTTTCCGGCTGGCTTCTGTTCCTTTTTGTCCTCCTTCTCTTCCTTCTCCTCCTTGTCATCTTTCTCTGCTCCGCGCTTTTCCTTCTTTCCCTCTGGCTTCTGTTCCTTTTTGTCCTCCTTCTCTTCCTTCTCCTCCTTGTCATCTTTCTCTGCTCCACGCTTTTCCTTCTTTCCGGCTGGCTTCTGTTCCTTTTTGTCTTCCTTCTCTTCCTCTTCATGTTTCTGCTCCTCCTTCTCTGCCGCGCGCTTTTCCTTCTTTCCGGCTGGCTTCTGTTCCTTTTTGTCCTCCTTCTCTTCCTTCTCCTCTTTGTCATCTTTCTCTGCTCCACGCTTTTCCTTCTTTCCGGCTGGCTTCTGTTCCTTTTTGTCCTCCTTCTCTTCCTTCTCCTCCTTGTCATCTTTCTCTGCTCCACGCTTTTCCTTCTTTCCGGCTGGCTTCTGTTCCTTTTTGTCCTCCTTCTCTTCCTTCTCCTCTTTGTCATCTTTCTCTGCTCCACGCTTTTCCTTCTTTCCGGCTGGCTTCTGTTCCTTTTTGTCCTCCTTCTCTTCCTTCTCCTCCTTGTCATCTTTCTCTGCTCCACGCTTCTCCTTCTTTCCAGCTGGCTTTTGTTCCTTTTTGTCCTCCTTCTCTTCCTTCTCCTCTTTGTCATCTTTCTCTGCTCCACGCTTTTCCTTCTTTCCGGCTGGATTCTGTTCCTTTTTGTCCTCCTTCTCTTCCTTCTCCTCCTTGTCATCTTTCTCTGCTCCACGCTTTTCCTTCTTTCCGGCTGGCTTCTGTTCCTTTTTGTCCTCCTTCTCTTCCTTCTCCTCTTTGTCATCTTTCTCTGCTCCACGCTTTTCCTTCTTTCCGGCTGGCTTCTGTTCCTTTTTGTCCTCCTTCTCTTCCTTCTCCTCCTTGTCATCTTTCTCTGCTCCACGCTTTTCCTTCTTTCCCGCTGGCTTCTGTTCCTTTTTGTCCTCCTTCTCTTCCTTCTCCTCCTTGTCATCTTTCTCTGCTCCACGCTTTTCCTTCTTTCCCTCTGGTTTTTGTTCTTTTTTGTCTTCTTTCTCCTCCTTGTCTTCTCTATCAGCTCGCTCAGCTCGACGCTTTTCCTCTTTGGCCTCCTCTGGCTTCTTTTCCTCTTCCTTCTTTTCCTCCTTGTTTACATCATGCTTTTCCTCATTTGACGGTTGTGCGTTTGCTGCTTTTTCAGTGTCAGCATCTCGTCGCGCATTGGTAGCTGGGACTAAATCGGTTCAAAAAATAATTTTAAAATTTAAGCAAATTTTCATGTTCGCTTACATGCGTCGATGGTCAGTGCGCAGAACGCCAACGAAGTCAGCACAATCAGAGCAAATTTCATTTTTTGTTTTAATGAAAATATTTTAGGGATTTAAGGACAAATGGACTTTTGGCGGAAAAATGATGCCTTCTGCTCCGCACCATCACGCTTAAATACGCGCCCAGTCCGTCGTCGTCGCCGTCGTTGTCTTCGATTCGTTTCCATCCCCATTCATTCAATGCATAAATAAATGACCTTTTACGTCGATTCGATTTGTCAACAATTGGTTGGTTGGTTGGTGTGTTGGTTGCATCAGCCTTTTACCCACCCACCCACCCAACACTATTTTTGTCCGCCGCTGTTGATTAGCCGCCAGCTAGCGCCGTCCGTCGCAGCTCGTTGCCACCCATCCACCCGCCATCGTCGCCCGATTTTGAGCCATCCAAAAACACTCAAACTGCTTTGGTGCTGCTGGTCGCTTCGATTCGATCAGTTCCCGCGCGCCGCCGCCGATCAGTTTCCGAGACATTCGCTGACCAGCACGCACAGGGAACCCACCACACTTCCCTCCCCCCCCCCCCCCCTCCCCCCCTCCCCGCACCATCAAATTGTTCACCAACAACAAAAATGTGCATTTTTATGATGGGGGGGGGGGGAATACATTTTCGTGAAACGGTTCTTCTCGACCAATGTTTATTAGGAGTGGGCACAGGGAGTTGATCTCGACTGACACTCTTGACTCTGTGGGCGAAACGCAACATTAACCAACCGGTTGGGGCTGGGGGGGGCGTGGGTGGGGGATTGGACGATGAATGTGTTGAGTTATTTATATCCGATGGATAAGCGCAAAAAAATTTATTTTTTTTTATTGCTGATATAAGGAAATGCTTTTTGTGATGCGAAAAATGATGTTTTACTTAATTAAAAATGGTGATTGAAAACATTTTTAAGCAAAATGCTGATGGCGTCCGTCTGTTTGAATTGTTTAAAAATAAATTTATCATAAAACTGAGGCCGATTAAGCGCCAGGGCCATTTCAGGACGAGAAATCATCTTTATTTTTCTGCAAATATTCTTGTGATTGATTAATTTATTTGTTTGCATTTCTATCGCTTATTTACGGACGGAATTTGTTTGAATGGCCAAAACGATCGCTGAGATTTGCATACCTTGCATCATCCATGTTCAATCGGCTCATCGTCCGACATCAAGAAAATAGCTGTTTAAACCCAAAAATTACATTTAATCAGAAATTACAAAAATATTTAAATAAATTATTAGCCTATTAAGCACCTTTTATTGATACAAAAATTACAAAATCACATAAATAATATTCCAACAAAAAAAAACACGACCAGACTCATCGATTATTTACAATAAATTTCTATGCATAAATAGTCGATATTTCTGATTTTTATGTCAAAATAATATTTTTGCAATTTTAGTTGTAATATAATGCCAAAATTCTGCCCAATTTGTAAACAAAATATGTTGTACGGATTTGTTTGGTTTTTTGCCAATTTATTCCTTTGTTCGGCGCCAAACCCACTGGATAATTTGGCACTAGGCCAAGGTTTGGCACGCCATTTTTTGCCAATTTTAATTTATTTTTTGAGGTTCACCGCAATTGGGCCAAACTCTCAAATTTCCCGTCCAAAATAAACCGAGCCAACCGAAATTCGCCTTAAATGTGCCAAATCGCCGATTTCTTTCAGCTCACGCATCAATGGAAATTGGCAAGCTTTTTACATTAGCTACAAATTTATTTATAATAAAAAATATTTAATTAAATTTTACTACAAAGTCAAAATTTAAGCACCGAATAATAAGCCGGTAAACAATGTAGAAAAGAAAAAAGGGAGGTCGCAAACATTCTCTCCAAAAGTTGGCTCAGAAATGACAAATTTGAAGGATAAACAAAACGCCACAACAATTTCAAACAGTTCAACCATTCCTCAATATTTTAAATGTGACTTCAACGAATATTTAGCCGCTGTTGTAAAGGCTCACGGCTTTTATTACAATGTGCCACAAAAAACAATCGCAAAAATTGCTTTAAAAGTGATTTCGGCATCGGCTTCAATTTTGTCCGAAAAGCATTCTGATCACTCTGATCAGGCGGTATTTGATGAAACTTTGACATTTAACCATTTTTGGGTGATGCGTGAGAACGAATTTGAATTTGGCGCTGCGGAATTGGCGGGAGATTTTAAAATTGAGTTAATCGGCACGGTGGAAAAAGTCGGTGACCCGCGGGAGAGGACACTTGCCAGCCGATCAAAAGTCCAACCAACCGTTTATATGGCTGAAGGATTTGCTGTTTATGAGCCCCGAGCAAATTAAAGTGAGCAAAAGAAAATGCTTATGAATTTAAATTGTAATAATAAAATTAGAAATATTTATAAATATTAAGCATTTTCAGGAAGGCAAACCGACATATGAGACCAAAGACCTGGTCTGGTTCGTGGGTCTGCCTGCTCTACCGGATGCTGTTCAACAACAGACACCCGATGGACTCGTGGGGGCCGAAAGGACGTTTAGACTTGGATTTCTTGGCCCAGAAGGACTACGAGATGAAGCGGTATCAGTGGGACGATTTGAGCTACGCATTCAAACCGCTGAAGCCGATCAATCGGTGGATGTGGATGCCGGAAACAGCACGGGATGAGACGGGCGAAATGGCCACGGTGGAGGAGCGGATTGGCATTGAACAGGTTGCCAATGTCCAAATTTATTAATAATAATTAATTGTTTCAGGCTTATGTCAACAAATTGAGAAGCTTAGTGGCAAATTCACTGGAAAACAATGACCAAATGCTCTTCAACTATTCGAGATTCGTTGCTGAACACGACGAGCAAGACAAACTTATTGACCTGACCATGGTGAATGATTCAATAATTTATATGTATTAAACACATTTTATTTATTATTTAATGTTAAACAATTTTTTATTTTCATATTTAAGTTGTGTCTCCAAACTTTTCCGGAACATCGAACTTCGCTCAGTTTGCTTTCCGAGGTCCTTGAACAGATGGCAAATTGAGATTTTTGAATTCGATTAGGGATCAATATAAACTGTTGTGTAACTCTAACTAAATAAACGTTGTTGTTGTCATAATGTTGTCATAAATGAGTAAAATGTTTAAAAATTATAGAAATATTTGCTTCATAATTTAAACAAAAATTTCACATAGGTATATCAATCTTTTTCAACTGGTAGAAGACACCACTTTATTCTTCTCACAAAATGCCCATCAGTTTGTTGACACGATTCCAATGATGGGTCATGTTGGTGTACAACTAAAAGCAAATTAAAAATTTGTAAAAAAATCACAACGTCTAGGACACCTATAAAAAAGATTTAAAATTTGTCAAAAACCATTTGGTTGCGTGATGTGATCACTATGATTTTTATAGTCAATTCTCAATCCGATCACTGATCTGATCAGTGTTTCTGACCCCGGGCCTGTTGACACGCCTGAAGTAACACTTCCTCTTCACAGGATGGGCCAAATGACACGACGCCAAGAAGTAACCAACGCCAAATTCCATCCGTCCCCATTTGTTGGCTGGTCAGACCACCACCACTGTCACCCTAAATATTTATGAAGAAGCCCTTTATTTAATGAAAAAATAATGTTTGAAAATATGTTTCCTTTAAACTAAATTTTCAAAAAAGTGCTATTTGCCCAAAAATTAGATTTTACATTTTTCATATACAGAAGATCAAGGACCTTCCCGTGTATTGTTATAGTGTCTCGACTTTTTTAACCCTAGTCGAAATTTTGGTACTTTTCGGTTTTGTGCCTACACCTCAAAATTTAAAAAAAGGTCAACAAACGGGCGTTGAAAACATCATATATGGGGTTTTAAAGGGTGCTGATCACGAATCTGACAATATTTTTAAGATCCGACAACATCTAAGACTTTGAAAATCTATGATTTTTGATATTTTTTTTTTCACCAATCACCCAAAAGATGTTGTCAGATCTTAAAATATTGTCAGATTCGTGATCAGCACCCTTGAAAACCCCATATATGATCCCAGCGCCCTTTTGTTGCCTTTTTTTTATTTTTGAGGTGTAGGCACAAAACCGAAAAGTACCGGAAATTTTTTCCCGTTTTTATTGAATTTGATAAATGTTGCTTGAAATTTGTAAGTCTTAAGTTTGTGTCTCGGATTTTGGTGAACTGCATCCCCCTGCCGATGCCATTTCAGTCCCAAATTTGGAAGAGGGCATCACGACCTCACACACATCCTTCACACCCTGCACATTCATCAAACACATTATGTCCTCAAGCTGTGCCGAGTAAGTGCTGTTCACATGGTGCATGCATGCTTTGTGACTCCAAATGTTCGGATATTGAAGCGTCTGCAGCACCGGCATGTGCTGCAGTTTGGAGTTGTTCAACTCTGAATGTGGCATGTCTCAAAATGGCATTCTAACGGTCTCTAGTGTCTTTTTGAATGCAAATAGCGGAACCCAATTATTATACAACAAATATCCTGCCTTAACCTATGGAATTGGTAAATTTGAGCTCATTTCCATTATGTTTTAAGAGTAGGCGTGGTCTTTGGGATTTTTTAGGGATTTTTTAGGGTTTTTTTTTTTATTTTTTCTTTTATATTTGGTTTGGTTTTAAATTATATAATTATAAAAATTTTGAAACTTCCAATCATTTTAGAGTTAAAAATAGGTTTGGACGGGACCGGGATCAGTACTGAAATGGTCAATTTTTTCCATTTTGGTACTTAAATTTTCGTCCCGGTTTTTCAAAATTCCTATATAATCCCCTTATAATGGTCCCGGTTTTTTACCAAGCATTTTTTTGTCCAGTAGTCCCGGTTTTTTCGACCGGGACCAAATTTAGTCCCGGTCCCGATTTTCCCCAAAAGTCCCAGTCCCGTCCAACCCTAGTTTATAGAGCTGACCTTTTGAAAAATCCTGTATTTGGATTTCAAAAAGGACTGGGTTTTGAATATTCTGGACCAAAAATCCAGAAGCGGTCTCGACCATCTGATTTTTTCAAAAATTTTACTAATGGTAAACAACTCTAATTTTGTGAAAAATTTTCAGCATATTGTAGTTTATCAATAAAAAACTTACTGTCTCGTCCCCATCCATATGACATAGGATGGGCATTATGCCAACTGAATGCTTCGAATGCATTAAGTTGTGGCAGACACTGAAATTTTGAATTTTTGATTATTAAATTTGGCAATTTTTTGTTTTATTTTGTCGGCGTTACGATGTGATTGGCCAAATTGGCCGGAACCCCCTTCACTGTCCACGTCCAACTCCAGCAGGGCAAAGTCGTTGCCACAGCATTTGCCGTTGTAAAAGTGCAAATATGTGGCGCTTAAACAATTTGATCACAACTGATCAGAGTGACAATCAGATTATGATCAGAATTGATCAGGAATTTTTTAAAATTTAAATTCAAAAAGAAATCAAGCACCTTTTCACTCGAAACTGCTGCCGACGTTCCGATCTGCACAAACCCTTCAGTTTGTAGTCGTCCATGCAAATGGACCCAATGGAAACAGTTGTCTCATTTAAAACCAATTCCAAATCCTTTGCTGTCACAAGGCTAAAAAAATTCAAACATTGTTTAGCATAAATTTTGGGGTCGGGTTCAGTTTGGCGCCGACGTGTTTGAAACGTTATAACTTTTTGGTTATTTGACCAAATCAAACTATCTTAATATCATTTGAAAACACTATGTCTATAGATGCTAAAATAGAAAAGAACTAGGCGATTCGGCTTATGTGATATTCTTAGACCCTTTAAATATTTTGTTCCCTTTTAAATAATTTGTTGGCGTTATGTTGGCGACTTTTCATCCTCAGACCTCATTTTAGTTCTCAAAAAGTTATGTTATTAATTCTATCGGTTTTTGCATCTCTATCCTTATCTTAATTTTGGTCTCCGAAAAGATATTTCTCCGTCCTTTGATTGCCTTCGGTCTAAATAAGGCGTTTAAATAAAAGTAAGCTAATTGTGCAGAGGTTGGGTCGCGCTTGAATAATATTAGCGACGTTCTACATCGCCCGTGGCAAAGAGGGAGTGGAATTTTGGTTGTACGTGGCGCTCCTGCAACTCTGGGTAAGCTTCAGCGGCGGTTGAGCTAATAGCTAAGCAACGGAAGCGGCGGGGAGTATTAATAATGGAATTTGACGGGGCGTCGAGTAGGGTTTGAAATTGGTTGTGATCCACAGGTCGGACACAAGCCATAGAGTGCAGCAAATAGACCCACAGGTCGGGCTACGTGAAGTTAATTTTTGATATCGATCCACAGGTCGGACGATTGCACTTTCTTCTCTTCATCGACTTTCACCGCATAAACACGAGCAATACTCCCAGGCGGAGATTGCACCACAAAGAGTGTGGTAGTGTGACTCAACAAAGTAAGCGAAAAAGCTGAAGAGATGATAATTCGCAGTCCGCGAAGACCGGCGAACAGGAGAATAGCCCTGGGAACAGCTAATGCTAATCAGCAGCAAAACGACCCGGATCCCCATATAGGCGTAGATCCGACATTTCCCCATGTTGTTGAAGGAAGCATCCGAGGAAATGATCAAATCGGAAACACTTCAGGCTCAATTATGGACGACGATCAACTCCGCGAACGCCTGATCAACATTGAGGAACCGATGGCAAACGAGTTAAATTTGGAGGAGGAGCGCCGACTGTTGGACCAAGGTTTCGGAAATATAACGTTGAATGGCGAGGAACTTAGGGCAGCAAACGTGGGGGGTAGAGGCGAAAATCGGCAAAATGAAGCGGTCGAGAATGACCAGTGGAATAATGAGGAAAACTTCATCACTTCCACGCCGATTAGTCCTATCCGCGCGGCAAGAAATCATTTTAATTTGCATTCGCGGAACCAAAGACCGGTACGGACCTCGAGACCGAGAGATGCAAGGGGGCGTTTTGTACGCATGCCTAGCAATGGCCAAAACGGGAATTTTGCGAATCAAAACGCAAACATCAACCCGTCGCATTACACTCAAAACCAACAAAATTTTAACACGAATCAGGTTCACCGTAATTCCGGGCAAGGGGGTAGCTCAAACGAAATCGGGAGAGAAAGAATAACTTACCAACAAGTAAGAGCGAATTACTCGCATGCATCGGTCCAATTGCAACAGCAACCGCAACTCGGTTTGCAAGCTCCGGTACAGCAGCAGCAGCAGCAGCCGCAATTCGCTCCTGTACAGCAGCAGCAGCAGCCGCAATTCGCTCCTGTACAGCAGCAGCAGCCGCAATTCGCTCCGGTACAGCAGCAGCCGCCGCAATTTAGTTTGCACGCCTCAGTAACACGACAACAGCAATTCGGTTGGCAACCATCGACACACCAACAGCAATTCGGTTGGCAACCAGCGGCACAACAACACCAATTCGTTTGGCAACCGCCGGTACAACAGCAAGCACAATTTGGAATGCACCCGATTTTTCCAATACCACCATACGGATATCAAATCCCAGCCCAAAATCCGGGACAGTTTGTTAGCAACCCAGGGCATGGCAGTATTCCTCCGCAAGAGAGCCAGTACCCAAACGGTGCTGGAACGCAAATTCCGCGGCGGCAAACGTTTCAACAGGTTGGAAACCAACTGGCAGGGGTGCAACAGCACATGCAGCACCCAGGGCCGACACAACCTTCCGGACTAAGTGGAATCGAGTGCGCTATGATTTTGGACAGGCTTCCTGACATTAAAGGAAATGAAGGGAGTGATTCCATCAGAACATTTTTCAAAAAGTACACGGAGTACACAAGTGAGTGGCCGAACAGGAAGAGAGTTACGTCACTAGAATCCAAACTCAGCGGCCGTGCAGAACGCGCTTACAATGCCGCATTGGCAAACGAGCCCTTCATTTACGAAAACATAAAACGTAGTATGTTGCGGCAGCTCGAAGATACTGACTGCCGAGAAAGGGGCGCTTTTGATGACCTGATGAATGGAATTTCACGTAAAACCGATGAAAGTTTGGATGATTTGGCGGACCGAATCTCAAGTCTAGTTCGGAGAGCCTATCCGGGTCTGACTCGAAATTTAGCGGACGAATACTCCATCAAACACTTGATACGGAGTTTGAACAATGCGGAACTCGCGTTAAGCCTCGAGTTGCACCGGCGCTCAGGAATGAGTTATGACGAGTTTGTCGCGCTTGCATCACGTGCTGAAACGACACAGAAAGCAGCCAGAAGAGGGCACATGGAACGACTCAGTCAGAATCAGAGCCGAACCTTCCAAAATGGACGAAATTTTGCGACGAACTCGAACTTCCAAGTAACACCTCGTCCAGTTGTGTGCTTTAACTGTAACGAACCGGGCCACGTCTCGCTGAATTGCAACAAACCCCGGCCTAACAGGAATGGACCCAATTTTGTTAGCACCTCACGAAATCAACCACCCACGCCGACAGGATCAAACCGGACTTTTTTGAACACAAGAATGGGGACAAACCCAGTAGGCAGATCGCAAAATTTTCTGAAGCAAAATTGCATCAGGATGGATGACGAGGTTCGCCCCGACGCCACTGTTGCCGGAGTCAAGCTCGAGCCTAAGGTTATCGATTTCTTGAAAAGCGAATTAAACACAGACGGCGCTGAATCGGAGGGAGAAAAACCTGGTTTAGTCGGCAAAATGATCACGACCGAAATCGAGGTTTTGGGCAACAAAACAACCGCAATGCTTGACGGAGGAGCCCAGATTTCGTTAATTTTCGCGAAATTTTTCTATGATTTGGTGATAAGCGGTAAGGTGTCACTTCAAAACGCAGGAGTTAAACGCGTTTCAACCCGCGTTTCCGATGTCAATGGGAAAGAACTGGAATGTTTTGGAGCGGTTTTACTCCCTGTCAGCAGAAAAGGCTGCAATACAACAAACGTGCGTTTTCACATAACGAGCGCTCCGTTTGGATTCGATATCCTGGTCGGCACGAACGCACTAAATTCTCTCGGATTTTGCCTTTATGACATTCCCAACGAAGTGATGATAAATTTTGAGGAAATTTCGCAAACCCGGAAGAATCATGTCAGCCTGATCTACCAGACGACGATAAAGCCATTATCAGTGAAGCAAACCGAACTTTACGTTGGGAACGAATGGAATGATAAGGATGTTATCCTGACCGCACTAGTCGACGAAAACCCATGCAGAGTAGAGCCCATGGTGGGAACAGTCCATAACGGAAAGCTGATCGCGTCACTTGCAAATTTATCAACCGAAACTGTCGAGATCGAAGGAAAAACGGTGATAGGGGAAATGCACCCACTTTGTTCAATCGGAGAAGCGGACGACATGCTTTCGTCGTCGCTGGCTTACAAATTTTGTGCCAAGATTCAGGAAGCTGAGGAAACGCAGGAGGAGCAAAATAAATCTCAGATCGGTGAAATTCCCGAAGAAGAGTTGTCTACTCTGAAAAATCTGCTGGGAGAATTTGACGGCATTTTCGCATTGCACGAGAACGAACTGACACAAACGGACATGGTCGAACACGCAATCGACACTGGAGACGCAAAACCAGTAAAGTCCAGGTTCAGGCCGGTTCCATACGCCTATCGTGAAAAGGTGGCGAGCATGATCAAAGACTATCTCGGGAGAGGGCTGATCAGACAGTCGTTTTCCCCATGGGCTTCCCCGATCGTCATCGTTCCTAAACGCGACGGAACGTTACGTTTTTGCGTCGATTATAGAGGATTGAATGCCGTAACGACAAAGGACGCCTTTCCGCTCCCTAATATCGACAACACGTTACTCGCGCTTGGGGGAAAAAAGATTTTTTCAGTAATTGATTTTATGGCCGGGTACTGGCAAATACGAATGGAACCAAACTCGGTGGAAAAAACTGCATTCGCAACTGAATTTGGATTGCACGAATTCAATGTACTTCCATTTGGGTTATGCAACGCCGTCGCAACATATCAAAGATTCATGACAAGATTGTTCGGCGAAATGGTCAATGATTTTATTTTTATTTATATCGACGACATTCTGGTAGCATCAGGGTCATGGGAGGAACATTGGATCCACTTGAGAAAAACATTTGAACGGATCAAGGAAGCGGGATTGAAATTAAAAATTTCGAAATGCCATTTTGCGGCAAGCGAAATTCCGTTCCTAGGCCACGTTTTAACAAGGGAGGGTATAAAAATGGACTTGGATAAGGTCAAACCAGTAATGGATCTCCCGACTCCAGCAACAAAGAAAGAGCTGCACTCCTTACTCGGATTCTTCACCTACTACCGGAAGTACATTTTTGGTTTTGGAACGCTAGCAGCCCCGCTGTTCCGACTCTTAAAGAAGGACGTCAATTTCAAAATCGGAGAAAGTGAATTGGGCGCGATCGAACTTTTGAAGAAAAAGATTTTGGAGCAGGCAGTCCTGTGGTTCCCCAACTTTAAAGCAGCTGTGGAAGACCCCAAGCGGCAATTCGTGATGCTAACGGACGCCAGTAAAATCGGAATAGCGGCAATTCTATGCCAACACGATGAAGTGGGACATCTCCGGCCAATTTACTTTGCATCAAGGCAATGTAACCGCCATGAATCGCGTTACTGCCCGACTGAGTTGGAGGCACTTGCGATCCGATTCGGCACAAAAAAATACGCCCAATTCATCACGATGGTCCCAACGCGAGTAATTACCGACCACCGGGCACTCGTTTCGATGTTCAAAAGCAAAGGCGAAACCGGAAATAGCCGGGTGGACAAGTGGTTGTTAACAATGAACTCCCGATTCATCCTGCAAGTTGAATACCAACCGGGAAAAAAGAACATTATTGCCGACCTGTTGTCTCGATCAGGGGCGTTGGCAAGTAAGGAAGAAGTGGAGGAGAGCAGCAAAATCCCTCCGGCAAACGAAATTGCGCATATCGGACAGATTAGAGAAGGGGAAAAACCCGACTCGGAAGGAGAAATTGCGGACGAGCAAAGAAAGGAGTGGATTGCAAAAACCAAGGAGGGCGAGTTGGGATTCATTTATGATTTCCTGGACAACAGAGCAGCACCAAAAGAACCGAAGGAACGGCAAAAGTTAATGTCCTCACTCCACAAATACGCGTTGATCGAGGGACTGCTCTATCGACACGGAGAAGACGGAAAGGCACATTTATTTGTACCACGGCCGTACAGAGAGAAAATGATTCGGGAGAGACATTCAGGAACTTGTGCCGGACATTTAAGTGGGAAAAAAATCTTCAAGCAACTGGCGGAATGCTATTTTTGGCCGAATATGTACGGAGATTGTATTCGCGCCGCATTTTGCTGCAGGGTTTGTGCTCACGCCAGAAAACCCCGAGCGAACGAGCCGCCATTGAATCTGGTTGAGACGAGCGAACCATTGGAGTTAGTCTGCATAGATATCCTATCCATTGGGCCAGCAAACTCGGCTAATCACTACATTTTGGTTGCAGTCGACCATTTCACCAAATATTTAGTCGCCAACCCCATTCCGGATAAGAGTGCTGAAACAGTCGCGAGAAATTTCGTGAAGAATTTCATTTTGGTCTTGGGTACACCGAAGCGCTTGCACAGTGATAAGGGGAAAGAATTCGTTAATGAAACGCTGACGGAAATCGCGTCCACATTGAAAATCGAAAGATCAACGACCGCGGGATATGATCCTCAGGCGAACGGAGTGACCGAGAGAGTCAACCAGACAATTATAGGAATGCTTCGGCGTTCGACAGCCTCGGCCTGGGAATGGGATGATCGCCTCCCGTACATTGTATTTGCGTATAACACGACTCCGTCGGAAACAACTGGGTTCTCCCCACATTATCTAATGTTCGGAAAACCGGCAAACTTCCCACTCGAGAAAGAAATAGCCCTTGGAAAAAATCCCCTCTATACGGTCGATCACGACACGTACATCCAGCTCTTCCGGGAATCCCTGCACCAACTTATCGAAGAGGCGCGGAAAAATTCAGATGTTGCCCGAAGGAAGATGAAAGAGCGATATGACGCGCAGCCGAAAGTTACCGCAGCGAAATTTGGAATTGGGGATAGAGTCATGATAATTTGCCCAGGGGCTCATGCCCGCTCACCCCATCGGAAAATATTGTGGAACCACTTCGGCCCATTCGTCGTAAAAGCGATCACCAAATCGACAGGAATTGTTGTCCCAGCCGACAAATTAAATGCGGAACCCCTTACAGTCCCGTTAGAACGCTTAGTCAGAGTACCGCCGGGAATCCCTAATGTTTGCACCATGCCAAAAGGAAAAAACCCTTACAAAAACGTTTTGAACGGGTTGATTAGTGTCGCCGCGTTTAGCTACCGCGAATTCGGGGAAAGTAGTGAGAAAAATGTCGAACAAAAGAGATCAGAAATTGACACCAACAGAATGAATGGCGGGAAAGTTGGGCAATTGAGGGCAATTGACCTTTTTTCAGATGGCGGGGAGAACGAACAAATGGATGCGGACGGACAACCGACAGCGGGGGACGAAGGAAAAGCGACGGACGAGTTGAGTTTGGGATCCGAAGACGGCGAGAATTTGGAGAACGAAGGGGAAGAGAAGAGAGAAGCGGCCAACTCAGCGCTGTGGGAAGCGACCTGTTCCGGCGAAAAGCATAAAAGATGCACTCCACTGGTTGTGGCCGATCTGGACGCTGTATTGGACCGAGCGGGAATCGGAATGAAGGCCATTGACAACCCGCTGAAAGCGCTGATGACCGCCTTTTTGTTGAAGTCTGACGCGGTCGTATCCGCTTCCGCCGGGAAAAAGCTCATTTCGCTCATCCTTAGCGCCGACGTTGGATGGGAAATGGCGACCTATTGTGGAGCCCGGGAAGACGATGTCAAAAGCGGAGCTTTTCCGTCCGAAAGAGACGTCGAGGACACGCTGCGCGAATGGCTCGATCATTGTCTGGTGGCACGCGAAGAAGTGAAGAAGTCGGGCTTCGGCCCAATTGCGATGGAAATTCCGGAAGCGCTGGTCACACTGCCCGAAGCGGAAAGAGAAGGAATGACGAAGGTCTTCGAAAGTGTGCCGTTCATTCTCGAGAAGGTCCGATCGATGATTGTTTTCAAAAGGCCGAGCTTCGTGACGGATGCACGAGTGCTTTTGGGGGACTCAAACGCCCTACAATTGAAGAAGTTATGGGCAAAGTCGGCTTTTGTCGGAGTGAAGGAAGGGCCGCTCGCGGAAGTGATCAGAAATTTCGATGAAGTTGTGCTGGCCTCGACAGTTCGATGGCTGATTGTTATGGTCGGGAAGGACTCTCTTTTGGCCGGCGAGACGGTTGACGGAATGATGGAAAAGGTGAAGAGACTCCGCCAACTTTGCGAGAGATTCCCGCATGTAAAGACGTTTTGACTCCTCCCACCGTTCATAAACGACAAGAAGAGCGAGTCGGAAGAATTTGGCGCGCGGATGAGGGCGCTGTTCCGAAAATCGAAAGGAATTGAGCTGGTGGCGACCACGGAGGAAGGGAGAAGCGTCCTCGAGATTTGGCGGTACGGGAAGAGTTTTAACTCCGAACACGTGACGCACAGCGGTTGGATGACTGAGAAAGGGCTCGGCACATTGAAGGCTTGGATGACCTCAATGGTGCCTGACTTCCCGGGGGACCGCGAGCTCGGGATCAGGGCGATCAAATCGAGAGTGGTGAGGGTCGACAGTGCGAAAGGAGGAGGTCCAGGAGACCCTTCCAAATTTCGGCACTTTGCGGGCGTTGGGGGCGAAGGGAGAGGGAGATTTGGGCCATCGGGTGGTTCGGCGAGGGCTGGTACAGGTCACCGCCCTGCGCCTCGGGGGCACGGCTCGGCAACGCCGCGGTTTCAGCCATACCCATCGTCTCGGGGAAGGCCATTCGGTCGCAGTCCGCACCGCCGAAACGAGTCCAGCGAGCGCCG
Organism: Globodera pallida; assembly: GCA_020449905.1. Classification (NCBI taxonomy): domain Eukaryota; kingdom Metazoa; phylum Nematoda; class Chromadorea; order Rhabditida; family Heteroderidae; genus Globodera; species Globodera pallida. The sequence continues at coordinate 379,999 of JAIXHY010000042.1, forward strand.
TTGAAGCTTGGAAGCCCAGACGATCCCAACCTTGAGGTGCCGAATTTGCATATTCCTTTGTCACGGCGAGGGCGCCGCTTTCAGATGGGGGGAATGTGATATTCTTAGACCCTTTAAATATTTTGCTCCCTTTTAAATAATTTGTTGGCGTTATGTTGGCGACTTTTCATCCTCAGACCTCATTTTAGTTCTCAAAGAGTTATGTAATTAATTCTATCGGTTTGGGCATCTCTATCCTTATCTTAATTTTGGTCTCCGAAAAGATATTTCTCCGTCCTTTGATTGCCTTCGGTCTAAATAAGGCGTTTAAATAAAAGTAAGCTAATTGTGCAGAGGTTGGGTCGCGCTTGAATAATATTAGCGACGTTCTACATCGCCCGTGGCAAAGAGGGAGTGGAATTTTGGTTGTACGCTTAAACGAAGGAAGTTATGACTCAGCGCGACACGTTGGCACAAAAAATGTCGATTTTTACACGTTTTAAACTTATAACTTTTTCGATTAGCTTTCGCTTGCTTAAAGGTTAAGCATAAAGAGAGCTTTTGTATGATACCAATTTTGTTTGATTTGCTAACTAAGTTATGACTGATCGCGCCAAAACGAGCGGATCCGTAAATTTTGTGATTCAAAAGTCAGAGAAAATCTCTTCAAGAAAAATGAACAATTTACCCGCATGCGCACAGCTGAAGCGCAAACTCCTTCATTTGCAAAGCAATGCGCAGCTGTGAGCACATGACGCTTGGAGACGAGGGTTCCAGTACAAAAAAATTGTCTGAAAAATTTTTTTTTCTTTCAAAAAACACCGTTTTTTTTCTAAACTTTCGGCTGCCTCGCCACGTGCTAATGCGACGGCCCAAGGAAATTGGCCTTCTTCGGCCGCTTCACCTCCTTGCATTTTGCGGTTGCGCTCTCCGTCATCACAAAAGCGTTTCGATCGGTGAAGTTTGGCATTTGCTGATGAGGCATTGTTGTTGGCATAAAAAGGCAGACCACAACGGGCGGCATCTGTAGAAAGAATAGGATTTTCCTTATTTTAAACCCCCCGGCAATTTGAAAATATATTTGCGTTTTGATTAGTTAATCAATTAAAAGTTAATTAGTCAATTTGCCATTTTAATCAAACCAATTTGGCACTTCAATTAATCTAAATGGCGCCTAATGCCTAAATAGGAATTTTGTATTTGGATTGAGCCTCTTAAACAACCAACAATCTATTAGCATTAAAGCATTTTTAAATTGATACCGAAATCGAGTCAATTTGAAAAGCTAATAAAGTTGTGAGAAGCCGCTATTTTTTTTTCTTGGCAAACTAAGCCATAACTTTTTTGGTTTAAATCAAATTATTTTTTTTCATCATACGGTTTTGTAGGCATTTACAGACAAAGTGTTTTCGATGGGTACCAAGATATTGGACAAAAAATCATGTTTCGAGCCTTCGGCCGAACCGACCATAACCGTATTGTTACCGTATACTCCAGAGCCGGGTGTCCATTTGGCCGATGCAAATTTAAACGCCTTATGCTTTTTCAAAGAAGCAGAGCCGTGTAGTAATCCTGACAAAAATTAATTTAAGAAAAAATTTAACACTCAAATTCATACCGAATAAAAAAACCACAATCAAATACATTTCGGCTTGATTATTTGGTAAAATGGCTGCATTTTATTAAAAATGTTTGCATTTATTGAAACTGAATGCATGGTGAGAATAAAGCCATCTTCATTATTAAATGTTCACATTTAGTGAAAATGAATGCATTCTGAGACTAAAAGCCACCCTCATTAAATCTATCTTTAACTGCCACAAATATTTTGTTGTAAGATCGCTCATAAAATAACTGTTTTCCATTTTATAATTTAATAGATTTTTAAAAATTTTGATCGGACAAAATTGAATACGGACTGGGTTTGTAACTTAGTTCAAATTCAAACGAATCTGACAAATTTTACATTATTAGAAAGCTCTCGATGAGTAGGGCTGTCGGTTTCTGGCACTTCCTCGTTTAACCAAAACTGAAACCAAAACCCGAACGATTCAAACTAGTGATGGTCGAGAGCTAAAAACCGAGACTCGAGACGAGACTCTAAAAAACTCGAGATTTCGAGACTCAAGAACCAGGATTTTTTCAAAATTTTTTTATTTTAGGTCCAAAATTTTAAATTCAAGTATAATTCCTTTTTGCAGCTTCCGGCATCAGGAATGTAACCGGATACCGGTTAACGGATTTCCGGACATTTTGGGTCCTCGGATTCTGGACTTTTAAGCAAAAAATCTGAAATTAAACCTGGAATTTTACAATAAATGTTGGATTTTTGTATGATTGAGAAGTAGTTAGTTAAGTAACAAATCATGTTCCAAAGTTCGAAGCATCCAACTATATATGCACTTTTGTCTCTCAATTTAACGCAAACGTCACAGTTTTTGTCTGTTAAAAATTTCTTCTCGCCGTCTTTGCTCCAAGAAATGCTGCTCGTCCGTCCACACAACATGGCATCAATTTTTCTAAAAAAATTTTTTAACGTAGAAAAAGTGTTAGTTTTTTTGCCACCAAGAAGTGCCACAATTGTGCATAAGCCCAATATGTAGAAGAAGACAAACAAGACAAGCTCCATACCACGAAGGGTGTGCTCAAGTTCAGGTTTGTTGTACGGATCACGATAGAACGCCACACTTTCTAAGAAATTTTGACAAATTCAAACAAATCAATCATCAATGAAAACGGAACAAAAATTTACAAAAAATTAAATTAAAATAATCTGTTAAAGAATTAAAAAAAACTAAAATTCATCTGAATTCATTTAATTACAATGTTTTTCAACCTTTTGAATGTAGCGGTATTTCCGATTTGTTTACAGATTCATTGCTATCACTGGATGTTGGCAAATTCAGCTCCAATTGTTGCATTTCCATTATTAAAAATATATTTGCTAAAATTGAAAATAAAATTCTTTTAATTTTGACAAAAGTTCTGATAGCTTTGCTTGCTCACTATTAAAGAAACATTCAAAAATGTAGCTACATATAATATTTTTGACGCTTTTTACAATTTTTTGAAATGAATTGAGAGGTTAAAATTTTTTTGGGTTAAATTTCAAATTTACGATAACACATACCTTAGAGTAAGTAACTTCATCGAAAAATCAACATTTATTTATTTTCATTTTTCTTATTAGCGGATGATTGCATTTAAGCAAACTTTTAAACAATGAATTAGTCAAAGCTTTTCAAATTTCGTAACAAAAAGTCAAAGATCAGTGTTGGGCATAACGGAGAATATTTTTTATTATTTACACAGTCTGAGCAAAGCGTGCAAACAAAAAGACCTTTTTATATTTATTTATGTGTATTTTTGCAGAATTTCATTCTGCTGGAGCGCTATTTTTAGTGACATTTTGTAGTGAAATATTTATTTTCATAATCGAGAACGAGAAGATATAATAAATGAATATGAATTAAATTTAAAAAGTTGAAAACTAATTAATATAAAAATCGAAATTTGTTTGCCATAAATACTTTTATTAATTTGATTTTAAAAAGGCAACAAATAAACTTAAATCGACGCTTGAAACACTTATATTTTTGTATAAATCAATAAAAAACAAAATTTAAAAAAAAAGAAGAATAATCAGGTTTTTTAATATAAATTCGGCATTTAATTAAAATAGAATTAATTCTTATAAAATATTTTTTTATCACTTTAATTTTTAATTTTTTTGTTATCACTTTTTCATTTAAAAGAACGGCTCTATTCGCAAAATGAACGCCACTTTTTCACTTTTTCTATAAACTGGCATTCTGTTTTCTTATTTTCAAATGAATGTAAATATTTGATGGCACAACTCAGCTTATTTGGCACTATTTGTACAGCAATTGAACGTGAATGACAACCTTTTTCCACCTGCTCTAATTAATATTAAATTTGGCCTCAGTTTTGGCACAGCTAAACCAGCTTATGATGGCATTTTAGCAATGATAACATTTGAATAATCACATAAAAGAATTGTTGACAAAAATAAAACTTCCGTCTGGCCAGACAGAATTACCAAATTTGGAATAATATAAAAACTAATAAATAGTATTAATAGGAGACAGAATTCACAATTACTCAATTTTAATAATTTTTTTGGGTTCGAGATAAAGCCTTTCATTTAAGACACGAGCACTACTCACAAATAAATTAAAGGCTAATTGCTTTTTATAACGAATCAATCAAAATAATCAAATAAATTTGGGTAAGAAAAAGTTGACAATTAATTCAATTTTGATTCATTAATGGATAATAAATCAGCAAAATATTTTCCATTCACACCAAAATAATATTAAATTTTGGCGTCAAATATTCAAAAATTAGAAAGTAATAATATGGTTCCAAATTATTTTCAAATTCAACTTAAAACAAAGAACCAAATAAATAGCAATTTATGAGACTAATTATTTAAATTTACGTAGTTTTAGTTTTTAACAAAAAGCTATTTGTCCAAAGCTCAATGTCAAATGTTTGAGTTTATTTTATGCGCCAATTACTTAATTTTTTACTTAAAAAACTATGATTTTAATTTTATTAATATGCTTTTTGTTCGCGCTTAATATCAAATTGTTTGATTTGGTGTTTATTTGTCATTTTATGCATAGAATGAGCTATTACTTTTATCAAATGCCATCTGTGGACCCATCTCTAATCATTGCCCAATCTGTCCCATTGGTGCAAACATCTTTTTTGTCCATCGACGACCTTTTGGCCGGTTCTGCACTTTTGTTGACCGCTCTGACAGGTGGGAAATATAACGTTCAAGTGGTTGTATTTTTAATAAAAGCGGAAAATTCCTCGAAATTCAAAAAAAAAAATCTTCGGGATGATCGAATATGTTGGGATTCCAAACCAGGATCTGAACCGACTATTTTGGGGAATTTTCAGGATTGGGTCGAAATTGGAATAGCCGGAATCCCAATCTTAATCCCAAAAAATCGCCTTGGCCGGTCTCTATCTAACCAAAAACGAACAAAACAAATTTTAGGAACATTCAAAAAGTTATAAACTTCCATCAGTCCTCTTGGGTATTGAAAGAGTAGAATCTGTATTCTGATCAGATTAGTGAAAAATAGCCAATTTTGCTCTTCTATGTACTGATTGGCGTGATTTGTAATCAAATTCAGCGCTATTTGCAGGCATTCTTCTGCTCATTGTCGAAGTGATAGCCATGATCAAGCTGATGAAGAAAGTGATCGGATTCCGCTTCTTCATCATCCTCTCCATTGCTGACTTTAATTTACTGCTTTTGTTTGGCATTGTTCCCGGTTTGCGCAATATTCATTTAATTTCAAATACCGTATTGTTCGGGATTGATCGAGATCTCGTTTAGAAATCCTGATCAAAATGAGTTTTCCCGGTCTATTCTTTGGCCATACTGTCTCAAGTGCCATTCCCACCACCTTAAAAGGTGTCAATGTGTTCGTGCCGTCGTTGCTCAGGCCCATTGACGGCATGGAAGCACAGCCTGCACATTTTGGCCGACACTGTGTGGTATGCCGGCTGCTACATGAACGTGCTGATCGGCATCAGCCGGTTTGCTTGTGTGGTGTTCCCGCTCCAATTTCGCTTACTTTGTCGTCAGTCAACTTGTTGGACTGGGCGGCATCGTCGTGTGGACGTTTGCACTGGCACAAAGCTGGGCGATGAACAGTGCGCCATGGTCGGCATTGGCACATAGACAATTAAGAATATGGCACAAAATGGGGATTCAAAATAATTAATTAAATGATAAATAAAAAATATATTAAAAGATTTTTTCATTAAATGCAGGTTTATCATGGTTTGGTACGAGGCTGGAACATACGGAATGACCTGTGATTGGGTGGCTTATGCCGAATCGGGCACCCAAACAATGTATCTGGCATTGAATGGAATTGTCATCGTAGCATATTTGCTAATTTATGCATCCACGGCATTGATCATTTTCTGAAAAAAGCTGTAAAAATGTTTTGAATTCTTTAAAACTTTAAATAAAAACTATTCAAAAGGTACGCCTCCGATTTGTAAATGCCGTTTTGAAGCCCAAATTTTCTGCAAAATGCCAAACGCAGAATGAACTCAACCAACAACAACAACAACCAATCTATTGGTAATGTTGCCGACGTTAATGGCACGAGAAGGTCTTCAGGCGAAATTGAGCTGAATCCTAAAAATGCCCAAGGCATTTTGCAACAACGAAGCCACAGGTTTTTCCAAAATTTCATGAAGCTGAAAGCTTCATAAAATTTATATGTTCAGCAATAACAATATTCTGATCCGGACAGTGAACATTCTGCGATTAGTGAGCAGTGCAGAAGCGTCACATTCCATGGAACTTCGGCTTGTAATTCCATGCTGTGTGAACGCGCTGATCTTCATCGTCGGTACGGAACGAGCATTTAAATTTTATAAATGTTATTGTGTTCCGGCGCCGTTTTGACTGTGATCTGATCAGAGATAAACTCTAATCAATTGATGGGAAACATTTTTGCATTCACCCAATTTATGAATTTAAATAATTTTTAACAATGTTTGATCAGTTATTTAGTTCCAATTTGTTTAGGGCAGCTTTTGATCATTAATGGAGGTATTGGACCGCAGGGCAAATGGTCCGATTTGTCAGTTATGCTAATGTAAAATATTCGATTTAATACATTTTAAAGACTCCCTTTTAAGCTTTTGCCTTCAATCGATTGCTCCTTCAATTCTTCGCCTCATCTTTAGCAAGGCTCTTCGTCGACAATTTATGGCATTGTTGAGACTGAAGTGCCAAACAACCGATGGCACGTCAGACCAATTCATAACGGCACAGCAGCAGAGGCAACAACAAAAACCACAGCAACAGCAGAACAATTAGCAGAAGAAAAATGTAAATCGAAATTGCATCGAGATTTGCCACAGAAACAATGACTGATCTTTAGCATTAACGATCACCGAGACCGAGACTTTGGTTGATTGTGATTAGCGATCCGCTGGATCAAGATCGGCACTCTGAATTTTTCAAAGAGTCGAAATCTTTGAATGCTGTTTACGAATTTTTAAGTTTAGCGATTTTATTTCTCTAATTTACTTTAAAAATTTCATTTTCTATTGTAGCTAAAAAGTTTTTTTTCATATTCTTCTCACAATTTTGAATTTAATAATTCAGTAGTTGCTCTACTGATCAAAAAATAGATTAAAAACTGCTCATTTTGTGCATTTAAATCAATCACGAGCTCATTTCACTGAAGAATATTTGGGGAATTCCAGTGCCCAAAAAACTCGTAAACTCTGTTTTGTTAAGACGAAAAGTTTAGTGACCTCCAAGTACATACAATCACAAGGCAGCGGACAAAAATTTGTTAATTGACATTTTTTGCAAAATTGTTATTTATTATTGTTCGGGGAACCCCCTCCGGGGCAATCATTTCTGTTGAAAGAGAGGAGTCGTTTTAAATGAATTTTGATAGGACGGAAAATGTTCTTGGCCCTTTCATTTCAAAGAAATATTTTTATGAGAAATTGCACAACATATACCACCACCAATTATGAAAAAGAATAGGGGGAACCCTCAAATTAATGAGAATTGGTGGAAAAAAAAAAATTGGTGATTGATCAAAATGATCGGCGCGTCATCAATTTGTGAGAATTTTTTTCCTTTTTGTGCAAGAAATTCTGTATCAAAAAAAATTTCAAAAGCGGCCAAAACAAAAAACTGAAATGTTAAAAAAAAACACAAAAACATTACGCCAAAAAAGGTTGATTTTTAGTCCATCATTCGTGACCTTTTTTTCATTTGTAGGGCTAGAATTTTAGTGATTAAAAAACGTAAAATATTGACCAAAAACCCAAAACCAAACTATTGATTTAAAAATGTGCTAGAACTGACCAAATCTTCTCAATTTATGCATAAAAACATTCAAATTTGTCATTCTTTATTAATTTTGCTCTCACAATTGTAAATGTAATATTTCCCATGTTTTGGGAAATTAAATTTATAAAAAATGATCAAATAAATTGTTTTTTGTCGATCTTCGGGGATGGATTTTTGGTCAAAGAAAAAGTTATTTTTTAGGGAGTGCATTTTTGGGTTGAAAAAATTTTGATTTTTAAGGGTACATTTTTCGTTTTTATTGCATTTTACTTAAGAAATTTTGGGAAAAAGTGCCTGAAACATTGAATTCCTTCAAGATTTAAATGCCTAAAATACCTATTGCATTTTCTTACGAAAATCAAAATAAAAAAATTTGATTTCGAAGATACTTTCGATTTCGAAAAAATTTTTTCTTTCGACGCAGCCCTCCTCTCCCCCCCCCTCTCCTCACCCTTCAAAGCCGATGATCAAATAGCTTTCGATCAGTGTAACTTATGACTTCAATGGACACAGATTAAACATCGTCGCGGCAATATTGCTTACTTTTAACTTTCTTCAGGACAGAAAAACATTGATTTTGTTTAAATTGTTCTTCATCAGATTAATTTCATTACTTTTAATTTAAATTTATTTTTTGAAATTCATCAAATATTTTATATTCTTATTTTCTTAATAATATTTTCAATTGAATAATTTTTTAAATATGCTTTTAATACAGTTTCTTTCTTTTCTCTTACGGTATACGCGTTTTCTTTCTTTGTTACAGTATCCATTTTTGGACCGCCCTATTTGCAATTTTCATTCACTATCCAAAAATCTCACATTTTGATCATCAAATTGCTTTATCTCAACATAATGTGCCAATAGGGTTGAACGCGAAACTCCTTGTCATACTAATAGAGTATTAATTGTTATGTTTGCTCTTATTACTATTACAGTATCCGTTGATTACTGTATTTGCCATTATGGCCGTTTCAACATCAATTTTTGGGCATTTCGCAATTTTTTAAATTTTTTGTCGTCAAATTCTGAGTTATTACCATGTTGATCACTGTTTGGTTTCTTCGCCTAATCGAGAAGTTGGCGACCGTTGATCCGCAGACAAGAATTTGACCCCTCCGGGGCTGTTTTTGGTGTCGGCACTTTTTTCTCGTCCATTTTTATGAGCAAAACGGCGTTCCCCAAAATTTTATTGCTCTCCACCCCCACCGTCCGTCCCGACATTCTTCGTCGTTTTCACCAAATTCAGTCAGTTTATTCTTGAAAATGATCTCACTGCGTAATCGGCGAAGTTGATCATGATCTTTTACCACTATTTTCCAAAAAGTTTTTTTAAAAAAATCCAAAACTCTGAAGCTCTTTTCAGAATGCGGTTAAAAATTAAAGTGAAAATAATTTTTTAATTAAAAGTTTCGAAGAAATTTATAGGAAAGATTGGAATACCTTCTTTACTGCAGATTTGTGTTAGCATTAGAAATGCTTATTAATTTAAAATTAACCAATTCAAAATCCGTTTAATTTATATGTAGAAATATTCTTCTTTCTTTTATATGAGACTTTCAAACAACTCTAAAAAGCAAATTCAAAATCGCGCCGTACGAGGAGTTTGTATTTAACAATTCCTATTTATTTACGAAAAACATTAAGTCACGCGTCCGCTGGCATCAGTCCTAAAAATTTTTATTGCTTTAATTAATGTCTTCGTCAGACTCAGTTTCATCAAAATTATTTTTTAAAACCTGAATTTTTCCGAAAAATGTGATTTATGAGTTTTTTTTTTGGTATTTCCTTTTTTGATAAAAATATTTTATCTCATAAATTTCATATGAATTCATTACTTAAACAGGGAAATAGCTGCTGACACGAAATATGCAAAAAACATAAGGGTGGGGGTTTCCCCCGGGGCGCACAAGACTCAATTGACAAAAGTTCGGCGGGAATTCACTCCCGATTTTCTCGATTTAATGAAAATCTTTATATTTAGAATACAAACCAAAATCAATTAAATTCAAAATGGTCCTACTACCGAACGGCAGCAGCAACGCGTCAAGTCGAAGCAGTACTCCACAAATGATGGCACCAACGCCTATCAATCCGGTAAACGGACATGCCCAGCCAATGCGGAGGAAAATATCGTCAAACACACGTATGAGGGGTCAAAGTAAAATGCCAAAAAAAAGTCAAAGTAGTCGAATAACACAAATAAATTTTCTGCAAAACTCTGTTTCAAATCTGATCGGAGAATCGATCAAAATTGGTAGTGTATAGCTAGGACTAAGATTTATATGCACCAAAAATGGCAAACATTTGCATTTTTATCAATTTTTTGCCAAAATATGAAATATGCTCTAAAATCCTCAAAATATGCAAAATTTTGTTTTTTATTGCAATTTTTGTTGAAGAATTTTTAGTCAAAATATGCATTTTTAAAAATGTAAAAAAAGAAAAGTAACAACACCTTTTTTGAGCTAATTTCGTCGACACTTTATTGGACTAAAATATGCAAATGCATATAAATCCGAGCCCTATATATATCTAATAACTATATAGAATATATAAGTAAAGGTATAATTATGCTCGTTGGCTACTGCTATGCCTATTGTTACTGGTGGTTGCTTTATACCTTTACTTATGTTAAAAATATTTAGTGGAACAATTTGCCCCGCTAAAGGACGAACGAAGACTGTCACTTCAATCGGCGATCCAAAAGACGAAGGAGGGCTTGGACAATCCGTTTGCATGCGACGAGCAGTCGCCGGAGGAGCTGATCTACAATCTGTTCAAAATTCCTAACAAATCTGACGCTTCCATCGGCAAATTGATCATGGTGGTTTTAAACAAATTTAATTCAATTTTTAATAAATGTTTTTTGTGTCAAAATTAAGGTGCTAAAAAATTATGGCCTTCAAGAAAATGATCCCCGGCTGGCGCCGATGATGCGCAAAATTCGCGAAATCGAAAATGAAAAGGAGGAGCGAATGAACGAGGCGCGCGACCCGAAACATTGGAAGATGAGCCACAACGACTTCACGAGGGTCATCAGCGAATCGTGTAAGCCCCCAAAATGTTTAAATTAATAGAAACAAAAACATTTTAATTTTATTTATTTTTATTCCCAAATTTTTAACAGTGTCTCTGATTGTGCAAACTTTGCAAAATGACCTTATCGTGCCGGCCTGGGCTCATTTTTGTTCCATTATCAAGGAAATCTACACGGAGGTTAAATCGAATTTTGCGGAAGCAACTTTTCAGATCTTTAGATTAATTTAATTTTTGATTTTGGGCTTATTTTAACACAAATTGTAAAAAATACGAAAAGCTTGTTTCAGTGTATTCCAATTACGGATGGAAAAGTGGCCAATTATATTCCACAATTGGCCCGAATGTCACCAAATTATTGGGGAGTGTCCATTTGCACTGTTGATGGGCAGGTTAAAAAAATAAATTAATCCTTTAATTATAATATTAAATAAAATTTAATTAAAATCTTCTAATTGAATCGGGTTTCTTTCACCAATAAATATAATTAAATTCTGCTAATTAAAGCGGATCTCTTTTGGCGACAGCAACGTTCCATTCTGTGTACAAAGTGTTTCGAAGGCACTCAACTACAGCATTGGTTCGTAGTTTCAAATTAAATTATTTGTTATAATTATTCTTACAATCTTTTGGTCACAAATCCATTATAAAATGTTGTTAATTGAAGTTGAAATATTTATTGTTTTAAATATTTTAATGTTTATTTTCTAAATTATTTTATTCAAGCCGCGTCTGAGATGGGGGCGGAATATGTACACCAGTATGTGGGTCAAGAACCGTCTGGCCGTTTGTTCAACGAAATTTGCTTGGACCCAAACAGTTTGGCATTTTTTTGATCACTTCCAAAATGATCGCTTGTTGCGTCAACAGATAAGCCGCACAATCCGATGGTAAACAGCGGTGCGATCATTGTCACCAGCTTGATCCGCGCTCAGCTAAACATGGCGGATCGATTTGAATATGTTAGCCAATTTTTAGCAAAAATATAAAAATTTGTTAAAAGATTTTATTAGATATTCTCACAGCGAAATATGCTTTCCACTAAACAAAAAGGTGTCAGGACAAAATGCCACTGGTCAAAATGGCAATCGGGCTTACAATTTTTATTTTAAAAACTACAACAAATTTTGTTGTTGGTTAAATGGCAATTAACGAATTTTCTGCCAGGCATCTGACCGTCTTAGGCATGCATGGTTGACATTTTGACCGGTTGGCATTTTTGACCAGTGGCATTTTGACTGTTTTTGGCCATTTTGATTTAGCGCCTAACAAAATATAGGTAGATGCAAATATTTATTTGCTCGGTGACGAGGTAATAATATGTATATGAATGTCAATCATCAGCAATATTTCAATGTCAAAGCCAAGATTTTATTTTAAGCATTTTATTACAAGAATTTTGTATGATTATTTCTTGGCAAGATTTGGAACAACTTTCAATTTCCAGATGATCAATGAGTACAAAAAGATGGCCGGAGGCGAATATGTTGGCTTCAACAACGCCGTCTTCCTTTCAGAGGCGGCCACCGCGGACCGGAACTTTGCGCTTGCTTACTTTATGAAGGTAAAGCTGAAATAAATATTTGTTAATTTAAAGTTTAAACAATTAACATTTTATGAAATTTTTTCAGGAAAATGGATGCTTTCCGGAAGAGTCCAAGCACACCGCACTAAAGGAGACATTGGACTTCTACTTCCAGCTGTGCTCCCTGGAAGTCAATTGTGAGGGTGCAGCAGTGATAGCTGCAACATTGGCCAATGGAGGTGCCAAAAATAAATTTGCCAATTAAAATGGGCAATAATTTAAATTCAAACATGGTTTGACAAAAAAAATATTAACATTAATTGATCAAAAGCGATTCCAAAACATAAACCAAAAAATTAATTGGCCTTTGATTAATTATGCTAAAAAACTTCGGCAATTCGTGCCAAGTACAGCAAATATTTTCTTATATTTTTAGATGAAGCCAAAAGATACCCAAATAAAATAGTTAAGCTGTCTTTTAGAAATGCTAAAATATATTTACCTACCTAATTTTGAATAAATGAGTGATGCTAAATTACAAAAAATTAATTTGTTGTAATAGGTATATTGGTTTGAGGGGACAAATAGGAATAAGATTAAAATTAAAAACGTAAAGCGCGAATAATATTATGGAAAAGGGTTAAATAACTTGCCAATGATTATACTAACAATTAAAAGGTAAGGCAAGAAAGGGCAAAAACTTTTATAAGAAAAGTGGTTTAAATTAGGGTTGCACGGGACCGGGACTTTTGGAAAAACCGGGACCGGGACTAAATTTGGTCACGGTCAAAAAAAACCGGGACCACTGGACAAAACAAGAAAAAAAATCATTTTGTAAAAACCGGGACTTTTATAGTGGGATTTTAAAGGAATTTTTTTGAAAAACCGGGACCAAAATTTCAGTACCAAAATTTGAAAAATTGACCATTTCAGTACTGGTCCCGGTCCCGTGCAACCCAAGAAAAAGTTTTTAAAGTAAATTTTAGACAACTTTTCTGTTCAGGCGTTTGCCCGTTGACCGGCGAGCGTTGCATTGGCTCCCGCCCGTGCCGTGACGTGCTTTCGTTGATGAACTCATGCGGCATGTACGACTACTCGGGCCAGTTCGCTTTCCATGTTGGGCTGCCCGCCAAGTCGGGCGTGTCCGGCGTGATGATTGTTGTTGTGCCCAACTTGATGGGCATCGCATTGTGGTCGCCGCCGTTGGATCGCATGGGCAACTCGTGCCGTGGCGTCCGGTTCTGCAAGAAGTTGATCCAACGCTTTAACTTCCACAACTACGACTCTTTGGCGCACAACGAATCGCAGGTCAGCGACCGCAATGTTTTCGGGGGAATCATAATAAGCCCAAAGGCCTCAAAGCCCCAGTCTCGAAAATGTGGCATTTCAAATAATTCGAGCAACAAGAATCTCGAGCATCTTCGATCGGGATCGGTTAGCTAATCAATAGGAACGGGATTTTTAGGCCCGCAAATCAGCAGTCGGATTTTTGTAACTTTGTTCAAATCTTATCGAATGTTTTGAAATTTTGCACAAAAATACTTCTGAACAAACCGAGTCTTCATGCCAAATTTCAAAATTTTTTTGCCCAATTTTTAGGGCCTAAAATTCCGTTCACTACTAATTAACCATCGCCTAAGGGCTGATCAAACCATACGCCGTTTACAGAAGTTTGACCCACGCCGTCGTGTGGGCGAACGTGAAAAGACGGTTGTCGTGTCGTTGCTGTTTGCGGCCAAGGCGGGTGATTTGAACACCATCAGAAGGTAGTGCGATTTATTGATTTAAAAAAATCAATCATTGAATTTCCGGTTTTAGAATGTATTTGCAAGGCTGTGACTTGGAGATGAGCGACTATGACAAGCGAACAGCTCTGCATTTGGCCGCCTCCGAAGGCCACTTTGATGTGGCACTTTTCCTTCTCGAGACTGGAAAAGTTCAACCGGACCCTCGAGATCGGTAAATTTTTGTAACAAAAACTGATCAACCCCCTTTTGAGAAGAGCAAAAGTTGATCAGTATCTTCAATAAATTCCAAAAATTCGTTTTTTAATTTGATTTTCCAGCTGGAATCGAACACCACTGGATGACGCACGTTCAGCACACCACACTTCTGTGGCATTGATGCTGGAGCGTCGAATACAGGACATATGCCAGCCAAACGACTTGCCGCCCAGCAAACCGTTGCACGGCCGCACTGTGTCACTGCATGGACTGCATGCACATGCAGGCAGCAACAACAGCATTGCTGACACGTCGCCGTCAGGCGACGAGTCAATGCTCTGCGCAACCGCAGACCGTGCCGCTTCGTGTGCAAACTGAAAGTAGAGTGAGAGATGAATTAGAACTCTGATCACGCGAAAGGTTCATCAAAATAGCCCGAAAGTGATTTAGATTTGATAAAAATTCTTTTTATTTGCATGTTGATTACTTTATTGATCAGCAATTATTTGTTTTAATCATTTCTCAGGACATATTACAATTTTAAATTGAAGTGAACTTAACGACGTGATCAGTCCACTGGAATATGGGTTAGATTAGGGGACGATCGGAGATTTGATACAGGGATGTGTATGTGTTGTCTGCTTCATCATCTTGGCAAAATGTAATTTTGCCTTTTTCATAAAGCTCATCTCAAACGGTTCCGTCCAAATCCCGTTGACCACAACGGCATCCGCCGAGTGCCTTCTGAAGGAGAAGCGTATCCCCCGGGTGCCGCCGAGTCCGTTGAGCCACAACAGTTTCAGCGCTTCGCCGCCAATTCAACGATCGGACTCGGGAATGTTCTGCTCATCAGCTGGTGGTTCTGCCATGGGGCTGTCAGGTCAAAGTCTGTTTTTTATTCAAAATTTAATGAAATTCGAAATTATTAATAAATATATTAAGCTGACAGCACAATTCAGCAAGCTGACTCCTTTCGCAACTTTTGTTGCCACCATGGACACCATTATCCGCAAGATCACCAGCACAACAACAACATTGTCGACAGCAACAACACGGAGCAGTACAACAATCCGCAACAACAACAAAACAACATTCACAATATTGAAAATTATGAACCGGCACAAGTTCAAACTGGAGGCAGTGGTAACGCAACGCGTGATCAGAATGGTGAAAGTCGAAAAAGGAATCAGGATGAAATTGATCAACAAAGTGATCAGAAAATTTAAATGAAAAAATTTTTTAAAATTAAGTGAACGATTCTGAGAGTGGCGAAATTGGTATTTTTGAGTATTATCATGATGTGCGGGATGAGCAAAAGGTCATGGGAGAGGATGTTGATTCGCTGGACGAGCTTCATCAGCCCAGGGGTTAGTAATAATGATCAAAGCTCAAAATTTTTTGAAAATTTCAGACAATTCGTTGCAATACTCTGAAATGTCGGATGCCGAAAGTCATGGAGCATTGTCGACGGTGGAGCCCGTTTGGTCGGAAGCTCTACCACATGAACAGCATCAGATGAAGCATGAGAGAGGCCAGCTGCAGCAACAACAGACGGTGGAGCAGGTCAGCTCAGCAGAATCGGATGAGGACGAGGAAGAGGTGTCCCGACAAAGACAAATTTCGAAAACATTCATTTAAAATAATTGGTTATTTTTAGGACATTTTGACAGACTCCAATGATGTTCGTAAAATGGCGTGTATGCTCAGCCCGTCCGCTTACTGCCAAAACAACCTCGCGCAACAGAAGATGCAGAAGTTGCCGATGCCATCAAATAAACACCATCGAATTTGTCAGCAGATCAATCACCAGTTTAGCATTTAAAAAGTTGGCGGCAAATTTTGAAAAGCGCCAAGTTCAAAAAGCAAAAACAAATGTTCCTTTGACGGTGTGCATCATTAAACGGTGCTTAGGTATATTAATTAGAGACTGGTCCCGGGCCGGATCCGGCAGTCCGGAATTCGGGTTTGTGGTGCCAAAACCCGGATCATCCGAGTCCGGTATGTTTAAAGTTAATCCGGTTTCCGGATCCGGGTCCATCGCACTCGGAATCCGGACTGAAGTTATGGCATTTATCCACACAAAAAAAGTGGCCTAGTGGCTTGTCTTTCGTTAAGTCAAACGTTGTGTGTGGGTTCGAACCCCGTACATTCAAATCTTTCTGAATTTTTCTTTCTTCTTAACAAAGATTGCCGATTTTTGATCCCATCCGGCAATTTTTTTTGTTGTTGCAAAATCCGGAACCCGGGTGAGGTCATAATTCCGGTCACTAATATTAATATTAAATTACTGTATTGTCATTATAATTAAATTAAGATTAATATTTTGTCGATAAAGATTTTTAAAGAATATTAAAAAATACAGCTGCAACCCTGCTTTGGTCTAGAAAAAATCGTGTCTAGGTACCTGCTTTAAGTCTAGGCATTAAAGTCCTGGATTTTCCCTCAATCTTTTCTTGTACTGAAGTAATTAGGTGGAAAATATACCAATGAAAGCTCTTAATGAATAGAATCTATCTCTTAAAAGAATTTAATTGAGTGGACAAAAAAAAGGTTATGGCCAGAAAAACTCCAAAAAGGCCATTTTTTAGTTTTTACATGTTTGGTCATAACTTTTCTCAAGAATTACCCAATCGTAAAACTTTAGCTTAATAATAACATTAACTCATTGTGAGCTTTCAATTTGCTGTGACGTTCGACCAAATCGGTTTAGATTGAAGAAATTATAAACTTTCGACATTCGTACGATTCGTCGTAAAGCATTTTTTGGTGGGTTTAGCCGACCGACAAAAGTATATTCGGCAAAGTCGACTGTCAAAAATGCGGGGCTAAATCTAACGAGTAGAGGAGGGAGAAGGAAAAGCCCGCTAACCGTCTCGCCATCTCCGCCCTAATCTAACGAGTAGAGGAGGGAGAAGGAAAAGCCCGCTAACCGTCTCGCCATCTCCGCCCTAATCTAACGAGTAGAGGAGGGAGAAGGAAAAGCCCGCTAACCGTCTCGCCATCTCCGCCCTAATCTAACGAGTAGAGGAGGGAGAAGGAAAAGCCCGCTAACCGTCTCGCCATCTCCGCCCTGGATGCACTCTATCCTTGTCCGCCACCGACGCGCAACAAGCATCCCGCATTGTCCCCCGCGGGCGGCCACGGAAGCGAGGAAATGGGCTCCTTGAAAATATGTCTGTAGAAAAAGCGTCAGTGATTGCTCTGAGTATGTTGAACCGTTTATCAAGCGAAAGCCCGATTCGTCTTTTTAAATAAAATAAGGAAACGGCATAGTTAAGCCATTGGAAATTTAAATTTGTATGCAAGAATTTTTGGCCATAAATTTAATTTGTCCATCAGTCGTTTTGCTTTTGCCTAAAAATGCATTTTACTCATCGTTTTCAAATGATGTTAATTGCGACCATAACTTGTGCGTTCACTTTTATTTTCCGATTAAAGATCACAAATGCAAATTTGATTTGAAATGGGGATATTGGATAAATTTGATCAAAATGTCGACGACAACTTTTTTAGTAAGGTGACATGCATTCACAGCAAAATGGTTTCAAATGGACAATATGGAACAATTAAATGATTGGGTTGATGTTTTGATGAGTATAACTTGAAGAAATTTGAGAATTAGCGCAAATATTCAATAAACACGAATCATAAAAAGCTTTAAAAAATAGAAACAACAAAGAAATTTCCACGTCGGGTTTCTTCTTCTTCAGCGTCATGTCCTTAAAAGTCATGTTTAAATTTGCCGCTTTTCAAAGTTTAAGCTTCAAAAGCAATTTAAAGTGGAGCAAAATTCCGAATTTGTACGGTAAAGGAAAAGCTCATCCAGACTAGAGGGCCCGGGATCGGGATCCCGCGGGATTAATCTTCGATTATTGTTCCAATTTTTTACCTCACTTACAAATTAGCGTTTCGCAACATTTGTAAACAAAGTCAGGCCCCATCCAGCCTTTGTAGAAGTCATCAGAGCCGCAATAGCATGTGAAGTTTTCATTTTGCAATCTTCACTTCGTTCGCGCGCAGTCCTAAAGCAATTTAAAGTAGAGTTGGCCGGGATCGGGATTGGTACTGAAGTCTCCAATTTTGGGACTGTTGTTTTTGACCATTGATCCCGGTTTTTTTGACCGGGATTTGATTTAATTTTCCCCCTTGTAAAATCCCGGGATCGTGATCCCGCGGGATTAATCATTGATTATTGTTCCAATTTTTTACATCAATTACCGTTTCACAGCATTTATAGACGAAGCTAATCCAGCCTTTGTAGTCATCAGGGCCGCAAAAGCACGTGAAGTTTCGTTTTGCAATCCTCACTTCGTTTGCGCGCAGTTCCTAAAGCAATTTAAAGTAGAGTTGGCCGGGAGCGGGATTGGTACTGAAGTCTCCAATTTTGGGACTGAAATTCCCCCTTATAAATCCCGGTTTTTTTTCAATGTTTTTGACCATTGATCCCGGTTTTTTTGGCCGGGATTTGATTAATTTTCCCCTTGTAAAATCCCGGGTTTTTAATTTTCTTAATCCCAATCCCGGTTTTTTCCAAAAATCCCGGTCCCGGCCAACTCTAATTTAAAGTGGAGCAAAATTCCAAATTTGTACGTAAAGGAAAATCTCATCCAGACAGACTAGAGATTGCGGGATCGTGTCCCGCGGGATTAATCTTTGATTATTGTTCCAATTTTTTACATCAATTACCGTTTCACAGCACTTATAGACAAAGCCCATCCAGCCTTTGTAGAAGTCAGCAGTGCCACAAAAGCACGTGAAGTTTCGTTTTGCAAATCCTCACTTCCTTTGCGCGCAGTTCCTGGATTAGTTCGGTCTAAAAAAAGAAGATAATAATTAAACAATAAATTAATACAGCAAAATGTTACCGTATTCTTTTTGACCAATTTTAATGGATTGTTTCAGGGTCGACGCAGCACTTGTACTCGTAGCCCTCTTTACAGCATCGACTGGCTTTAAATGCCTCCGTTTTGATGCATTTCGTCCATTCGGCATGGGCATTGTGCCGCCGGCATGTTTGCATGCTTTTTCCAGTATTTGTTCTGGAAGCAATGTCTTCTTAACAATGCATCGATTATCAACAGTTTTGTTGTTGATAAAGTCATTTATTGATGCTTTTTATAAGACATTGCAACCCCATACCGTAGTCTTTCGGAGCCTAAAATGAAAAATTGCATGCAAGAATCACTAACATTTGCAAACGCCAAAAATTCCTAAATTTTACAGTGCTGGGCCTTTTCGGTGGTACTTAATCATCCCGAAACAAATCGAGCGGGTTTTTAAAATACTCACCCTCCCCCCCCGACTTGAGATCAACCGATTTATCGGAGATATATCGGGGAAATCTATAAAAAACTGACAATATTGTAAGAAATTCAGAGAGAAATTACCCGTGAAAACGATTTAACGAAATAATACCATCCAGCAATTATTGGAGTTTAAAGTAAGCGAAAGCTAACAAATTTTTGAATTGTTTTGTATTTAAAACGTTCGGATGGTATAATTTCGAGGATCGCACGGTCCGATTCTAGTATCGTTTTTGGTTTAGACTAATTTTCGGTTGGGTTAAAGCTAATAAAATTTTTCGTTCTAAAGGGTTGCCCGCACCCCAACTGATTTTGTGAGAGTTAAAGCCGACTATTTATGCACTTTTCCAGCCAATTAGCAAACGACACACAAATCGTCGACAGACTTTCCCCGGGACAATCGAAAACGATGAATAATTACGGAGGACGAACCCTCCGGGGAATTTCAAATGTTCAACGCTAAAAGTGATGACTGTCCCTTTTTGCATCCTCTGATCGGCCGCCCGTCCCCACGCAAATGGGCTTGGAAAGTGACAGGCGATGGCTTTTCACGTCGGCGGGTTTGTTCAAAATGAACATCGACGCAAAATAATTCAGGAATAAATTATATAAAAATGGAATAAATATTTTTAAAACAAAAAATTAATTACAACGCAAAATAATTCACGAATAAAATTATATCAAAATGGAAAAAGATTTGTGAAATAAAATTAATTATAATCATTGACAAAAGATAGTAATTGTGATCGATGGATGCGTTCTCAAAGTTTCAAATACCCAAAACATTTCGTAAATCAAAAAGTAATATTCATAAATTTACCTTCAAACTAAAAACGAGTTGAATTCAATTTCAAATGATTATTATTTCATTTAGAGCTTTTGAATGGCATTTTGTTTGTTTAATTTGGTTAGTAGAGATCGTTTTTCAAGTTTTTAAATATATTTTTTTGGCGAATCATAAGAGAAGCCCAAAATAGCAGTTATTTTAAATTTTAAAGTATTTTATTGCCGGGTTTTTAAAAATTTTAGCATCCCAGATCCTTTCGATCAAACAAATTTTGAGGTTATCGGCATTGCCATTTTATCGGTAATAAAAACAAAAAGCAAGACAAACCTCCGAATTCTGGACGGCGGCAAAAACAAATTCCACTTTATTAAATTTCGGGTGAAATGCCAAAACAGTCAAAATGGCTCAAAATGCCCCGGATCAAACAAATATGCGTTTAGGCGCTGGCAATAAATATGAGCTGAGTTTTCTTTGTCCACCCACCGTTTCGCCCCACTACTTGCTCCGTCATCAGGGGCTGTATCGAAATTTTTGGTTTTCAAAAAAATTGGCCGCTTTTCAAAAATAATTTCGAAAGTCGGTGGGATCCCGGTTTTTAAATTTTTTTTTGCCGAGGACAGGGCGGTGGTCTTTCTTTTTTACAAGCGTGTCCCCAAGTAAATCATGGCCTAGTGGTTTATTTTGGAGGAAATTTTTATATAAAATCCCGACCCAACCAATTTGGGTAACCCCGACAGTCCCACCCCCGAAAAAAAATCTCGGCCCGCAATTCTCAACGCCGGCCGACGTCGGGGTGCCAACCCTAGAAATTGTTACAATATATTAAAATTGAAATTTAAAAATGCACTTATTTTCTTTTTCGACTTTTATAGATTTAATTTTAAAAATAAAATTATTAGGGTTAATTCTTTACGATCGATGGGACCCCGGCTGCATTGTGCTCGGAGCTCACCAATTTTCTGGGTCAACATTTTGCTGGGAGCGAATAAAACATTCAAAAAAGAGATTAATTCCCATCTTCTCCCTTTTTCAGGTCAACATTTGCCCAAAGTAAAGTCCATTTAAATATTTATAAGATAATCCCAACATTTACTCTATAAATATTTATGTTCAGTCAAACGGTTAAATATTCATTTTTTAAACTTTTGTTTTCGAAATTAAAATCATAGAAATTCTCGCTAATTTTAAGCCTAAAATTCGATGGTTTGTATTAGGCTTATGTTTCCATTAAAAATTAATCAAACAAATTTTTATCAGATTTTGTAGTAATGAACATGTCAATTACGTCCGAATCAATCAATAGAGGGGATATAACAGCTGATCAGGGTAAGAAAATCGATTAATAATATATTAATTAAAATCCTTTTATTACTCAGAACATTTGTGGCCAACCTTCGCCAATTTGGGCCCATTCGAAGAAATGCGCCTTTTACGGGAGAGAATTGCCGAATTGGAACGCCAACAAATGAGCTTTTCGCCAATTTCGAGCGCCAGTTTCGCCTTAGTCGCTCAAAATGGAAATGGTAAAATGAAGCAAATAAAATTATATTTGTAAAACAACACTTTTAGAATTATTTATTTTCTTAAATTTTTTTTTCAGAAGTTGGGTACGCTGACACTTTGGGCGACCAAAACGAAATTGGACAAAAGATGAAAATGGAACTGGAACAGGAATGGAAGAAGGAGAAGCAGTTGCAGAAAGAAATGAAGCAGTTGCAAGAAGAAATGAAGCAGTTACAGGAAGAAATGAAGCAGTTACAGGAAGAAATGAAGCAGTTGGAGGAGGAACTGAAAAACGCGAAAGCATCGGTCAACAAAAAGGTTGAACAAATGGCGAAATGGAATTCAAACAAAAACAGCGCGACGATGAAGCAACTGAACACGGAGGATTTGAAGCAGCAACAGATTGCTCAAAAATACAAAGAAAAATTTAAATTAAATAATTAAAGGGAATGAATCAGTTGAAGGCAGAACTGAGTGCAAAGATAGAGCAGTCTCAGAACAAGCAGCAACAGAACATCCATGCAATGATGGAGACGTATCAGAAACAACAGCAACTGAATATCGTCGACTTGCAGAAGACAGTTGCCATGTTAAATGGAACAGGTAATTTCAGCAGACAATTTTGTTCAGAATTCAGAGATTCCATGTCTTTTTGGCATCAGTTTATCCTTTAAAATTTTGTGAAAAATTTTCTTTCTTTTTCTTAGGACTAATGCCACAACAAAATCGATGGGATTTCGGTGCATGTCACCAAAGCCTTGCGCTCTTTGAGCATGAACGATTAATTGTCCAATTTACTGGACTGGAGAAGGGCGGTAAATAAACATTATTCTGTTAATTGAATTGAGAAAAAAATGTAAAGAGTTCATCACAAAATTAAAATTATGCTTTTCAGAGTTCCGATCTGTCTTCGCTGAACAACCAATGCCGAAAAAATATTTTGGCATTTTCTACTACGAAGTGAAAATATTCGGGAAAAAACGGTAAGTTGAATAAATAAATAAATAAATAGTTCAGCTTCAAACGGCTTTGAAGCATTTTTCTTGAAAAATTTATTTTAATGTGAATTTTCAGCCAGGATTTGTCGGCACTAGAACTCGCTATTTTATCCTAGCTTTTGAACTGAAAACCTAAGTAATTTATTATGGAAAATAATTTCCCAGCAAAAAAGGAGGAAAAAGAAATCCTAAGATCCCCCCCCCCCACCCCAAATAAATCTCTAAACCGGATAGCTTACTCAAAATGTCAGATTCATTCGATTTTGTTTTGATATTTCTTATTTCTCGACCTGGTTACCCGACCCCGCAGTTTTTTGGGTCCCACCCGACAGTTTTCTTAACCTGCGGCATCTCTCTGCTACAAAGTGGCAATAATGTTAGGGAAAGAAGGGGGTAACTTATAAATATTATAAAACAATTGTTGTGCTTTTTTAAATATGTCGTAGCTTTGCTTCCATTGGACTTGCGACCAACCAAATGCCATTGGACGAAACGGTTGGACGTTACGAAGGCACTTATGCATATGACAGCTGGGGCACTCTTTGGGGTCACGCGGTTGAGGGATGTGACTACGGCATCAATGGATGCCCTTGCAGCCGTGGAAACCGTTCGTTTGGTGACGGCGACGTCGTCGGCTGCGGCGTCAATTTGGCAACTCGCCAAATCATTTACACAAAAAACGGACAGCCTTTGGGTGAGAAAGAAAAAGTATAAAAAAGTTAAAGACATTTTAATCATTTTAAATTTGGGATGTTATTTGATTCTTTTTTGCCCACTTTTTGAGGCCTGGCTTTGTAGCATTTTTTGAAACCATCAATATTTGTGTTTCTTTAATTAATGATCTAATCTCTGATCTGGGGTCGGGCTTTATGTCACCAACCTTAATGTGCTTCGCATTCCGAGTTAATACTAGAGACCAGAATTTTGGAACAATCCCGTACTAGAATTTGGAGGCCAGGATCAGGATTTATCAGGACAAAAATCCTGGGTTTTCCAGATATCCTGATTTTGGTGCTTCGACGAAAATACCAGGATTCCGGATCAAGAGTTCTGGAAAATCCTGTTCGATCTCTAGTAAGAACACACACTAAATTTGTATATTATATTTAATTTATTTGCTTATTTTTGCAGGCACAGCCAATTTATTTGTCGATTCTGCCGCCGATTTGTTTCCATGCGTTTCGTTGTTTGGTATTGGCGGCAAAATTAAAGCGAACTTTGGGCCGGACTTTGAATACAAATTCTGATGAAGAAGCCCCGCCGGCGAGCAGTGAAAAACGATTTGTTATTTATTTATTTTTTATTGAAAAGATGTGGTCGATGGATTTGGACAGTTATACAATTCGTTTTAAGTTTTTAAATTTGCCTGATTTGATTTTTGTCATGGCCACATATGTTTGAAAACTGATATGGCTCAATTTGAACTTTCTGCGGATCAGCATTTAACAATTTTAATTTTGATGTTTAAATTTTCTTGAATGTTTTGTTGTAGTATGTACAATAATTTTTAGATCGTATTTCTTTTTGTCTAATTATTAAAAAAACCTTAAAAACTTATTCCAATGATCAACCGAAAATTTTGTTTAGTCGCAGTCCTTTTTAGTGCGTCGATTTTTAAAAGTATTTCTGAGTAATGTTTTTGTTTTTCGACTAAGGATCAATAAAAAGAGTAATTATTAAATTAAAAGAATAAAACTTGTGCAAAAGTATGAAATTAAGTATTTCTAAAATTTGATTTGTCATTATGTATTTTAAATCTTCCAAGCTCAGAATTCTGTAATTAATTCCCCCCAAAAAGTCAATCTTTAACAGTGCAAAAAAACTCGGTCTCGTTTTCCGAGACCGAGAAATGACCCCGAGAACGAGACCCAAAAAAACCGAGAAATTCTTCGAGTCGAGTCCGAGACTCTCGATTAGCCCTAGTGTTTAATTAAAGCAATTAAGCGAATGAACTCACTAATCAATTTGTATAATTGAAACTGAAAAAAAAAAATTAAATTCAAATTATTGGGATCAACGTCACCAGAAAATTGCCAATTTATAACTCCGATAAATTACTTACAGCGACAATTCCGTCAAAAATTGTCAAAATAAAATTAATATAAAATATTTAATTTATGAATGTTATCATAAAAATATTTTGATATAAATTTAACCATGGAAAGGCAAACGGTTGCCGAAACAATTTAATGGAAAGCATTGGACCAGAACGAAAATTTACGATAGCGAGAAGACTACAATTTATTCTGATCAGAATGATTGGCCTTTAATACTAACATATAATAAATCTGATATTTTTTGTAAAAATTAATTTAGTAATTTTTTTTTGCAACAATCTCTCGCAGAATATGCAGTCTTCACATGATCTTAACCCCAAAACCTGACCAATTCATTCTCTTTATGCCTTTCATTCATTCGAAAGTCCACAAAAATTGTTTGTCTACGACCCGAATAGTTGTTGGTGTCACGGACCCCGAGTAATTGTCATTGCACAGACTCCAGTTATTGAGGACAATTTCCGGAAAACGAGGCCATGTTTGGCCACGGATTCAATGGGGGAGACCGGAAACCCCTCGGGGGTTGGCCAAAAGGTGTGAAAAAAACCGCCTCTCCTAGTGCACTTTCACTTTTGCGCCAATTTTCCCCTTAAAAATGTGACAGATTTTGCAAGTTTTGTGTCATTTGTTGATCTGATCTGATCTGGTTGCGTTACGTCAAGCAGAACTGATCTGCTGGAACATTGCCTGACCTTTGGCCTCATTTATTAATTCATTTTAAGTTTTTTCCCTAAATTGTAATGACGAAGACGAAGACTTCGGCTTCTAGTGTTGCCATGACAAGTCTGTTGCTGTTGTTGTTCTGCTGGACCGTTTTGTTGCCAACGGCCTGGGCCTGTTGTTGTTGCGACTGTTGCTGCTGTTGTGGCAACAACAACAACAATCAACAGTCACAGCTTGCCGTCGACGTCAACGGAACAGTGATTCCGTTGCCGAACACTAATACAGGAGGTAGGTACTGCTTCAACTTCATGCTCAAATATATAATATTTCCATTAAGTGTAGTTGAAACATTTACAGAAGCCCTAGTTACATATTTTATTATTTTAAATTTATTAAGTAAACATTTATTTGTGTGCTTTTACAATTTTAATTTCCATTTATATTTTTGCTTAAATTTTGATATAAGGTTCGGGAGGCGGCTGTTGTTGCGACTGTTGCTGTTGCGGCGGCAACAACAACAACAACAATGATAACACTGCTGCCGCATTGGCGGCAATGAGCGCGGCAACGGCCATGTCAGCCCAAGGTTCGCCGCCCATCCGTATGATTCAAATGCCGGGGCGCCGACGCAGAAGCGCGGCACTACCAACAACGGCACCGGCACAAGTAAAAATTGAAAAATAAATCCGCGGATTCTTTTCGTGGATAGGTTTGTTTTGAAAACCGACAACACTAATCACCAGGGCTGGAATTTATATGCATTTGCATATTTTTATGTCCAATTAAGTTTCGATGAAATTAGCTCAAAAAGGTGTTGTTACGTTGGTTCTCTTTCTTTTTGACTTATTTGAAATTGCATAGTTTTGGCACTTTTTTGACTAATTCTTTAACAAAATGCAATAAAAAACGAAATTTTGCATATTTTGAGAATCTTGGAGCATATTTAGGCAAAAAAATTGTTAAAAAATACATATTTTGGCTATTTTTGATGCATATAAATCCGAGCTCTACTAATCACCCGACAAATTGTTCAGACACCAATTGCTGCTGCTAGCGGAGGACAAGGTTGTTGCTGTGCGAACGGACAATGCGCAAAGTGTGCGCAGGGACAGTGTTGTGTAGGACGGCAAATGCGTGCAGTGTCAGCAACAAGGAGAACAACAAGTTCAAGCTGTTCAGCAACAACAGCAGCAGCAACTGCACGGGTTTTGGTGAAAAGTGATGAAAAAGAAGCGCGGTGCACACAATGAGTTGATTGACAATTTTGCGCGCGTATAAACATAATGCCAAACTATGAAATTGTGCTTTGTTTTGAATGTAAATTTAATTTGTAAATGGAGAAAAAATAAAATTTAAAATTAATTGGCAAATTATAATATTTTCTTTCATCAACTGTCTAATCTCTTAATAATTTTATTAATTATTATTATTAAAGCACTAAAGTTCTCTTGCTACATAAATTCCAAACATTTATTTCAAATCGATTTTTCGATCAAAAAATTGCAAGAAAGCGTAAAGTTTTGTGGAGTTTCCGTCGCTTTTACTGTATTTGTCCTACTACTCTTTGTTTGTACCTTCGGGGGGTGGGGGGGGGGGAAGTGATCACAAAATCGCCTCGGGCAAATTGCGCTCATTTTTCGCGCAACGCCACCACCACGAAAAACAATGATCAGCGAGCGACACAAGCAGCACAACAATGAACTACCAAACAGTTCAGTGCATAATTTTTACACTTTCGTCCAATGTCATTTTCGTGGAATTTTTTTTTTTTGTTGTAAAACTTCCGCCCGTCGTCGTTAACCCGTTTTCGGAATGGTCTTTTGTGCACTAAAAGATGCTTTACAACAATCAGAAAATTCTTCGGGCCACACATTCGGCGCCCCGCCATTTTGTCGAAGGGTTGGTTGTGTCCCCTATTTAAGCGATGCACAACGTCCAGTTGGCCATCAGTTGCTGCAAGTGCAACCACCAAAAATGGACGCTTCCGACTTTGACAAGCAAAACCAACGGCACGAGGCGGAGTCCTTGCGCACATTGGCATTCTTTGGCGTGTGCCTGGCCACAGTGGCAACACTGGTAAAGCATAATTTCTTAAGAAAATTTTTTTAAAATATTTTATTAATAAGGTACTGGTGAAAGAATAATTTTTCAGAAAAAATTTTTTTTAAATTTTTCTATTCATAGGTGTGCGTGATCACCGTTCCGCTAGCTGTCCAGCACTTCCAACAGCTGGGCACGCAGATGCAGAACGAGGTGGATTTCTGCAAACTGCGTTCGGGCAACATCTGGCGTGAGGTTTGTATTTGGCGCTATCAAACAACAACAAAAAATATTGCATTTTGTCCAAATTTGTTCACAAACTTCAGGTGACCCGAACGCAAGCCTATGCCCAAACATCCGGTGGTGTGCGCCACACTCGTGGCGTCGGACGTCAAGGACGCCAAAGCTATGGCGGTGGTGGTGGCGGCGGCGGTGCCGTCAGTGGTGGCGGAGGCGGCGGCGGTGCTGGTCCCGTCAGTGACGGCGGCGGCGGCGGCGGCGGTGGAGGCGGTGCTGCTCCCGTCAGTGGTATTGGCGGTGCCGTTAGCGGAGGTGGAGGAAGCGGTGGCGGTGGCGGCGGTGGAGGCGGCTGCTGTGGCTGTGGACAAGTCACCGGCGGGACCGCCTGGTCCTCCTGGTCCTGCTGGACAACCCGGAGGCGATGGACAGCCCGGAGGCGCTGGACAACCTGGACCTGACGGTAAGAAATGATGAAATACGTAAAAAAAAAAACTCTATTAACAATTTTTAAGCCCAAGCGCCACCCGCGCCCAGCAGTGGTGGAGGATGCACCCCAACTTGCGAGCCCGGCCATGACGGACAGCCTGGACCGCCCGGACCGCCTGGCCCGAACGGAAACCCCGGTCAACCCGGTGCGCCCGCAACCGGAGGCGGAAAAGGACCGCCCGGACCGGCTGGCCCGCCCGGACCCGACGGACAGCCAGGAGGCAATGGAGAGCCTGGCCAACCCGGTGGACCTGGACAGGTCACGCAGGGCCCACCCTCACAGGGACCTCCCGGCCCGCCCGGACCATCTGGCCAGCCCGGAGGCCCTGGAGAGCCGGGACACCCTGGAGAGGATGGCAAGCCCGGAGGCCAGGGACCACCCGGAGATGCAGGAGGACCCGGGTCGGCCGGGAACCCTGGAGGCCCTGGCCAGGCTGGAGAGGCTGGCCAACAGGGAGGCAAAGGAGCTTGCGGTCAGTTTTTTGGAGTGCTTTTGAGTATTTTCAAAAAATTTTAAACTTTTTTAGACCATTGCCCACCGCCTCGCACTGCCCCAGGCTACTGAATCTGAATGTGGCACACCAACTGATCGTCCCAGCATGGAAAGATCAAATCACTCGATCCCTTCAAGTCTTTCATACTTTCACACATGGCTTGCATTTTTATGCCAAAATCATTTTTTCTTTTGGACTTGGCTTTTGTTGAGCTACCAAAAGGGAATGGAATAAATTTTAAAATTCAAATGGACCAATTTTTTCTTCAAAAAAAGTTGACAATGCCCAATATTATCTAAACTCACTCGTGAGTAGAGAGGGTTGTATAGCACAGCTCCAAGAAGCCGCTACTGGATAATTTGGACCCAATTAATTCAAAATACCCGGATGTCAGTGCAGGATAACCCGGTCAGTGTTCAACAACCCTACCCTCTCGGGCAGTAAACAAACTTCCTGCTGGCCAAGTAGGATTTAAGAGTCATGACACCAAAAACAGGGAAAAGCCCAATTATCGGGGCTAAACTGCGCCCCTGATTTTCCGCTCTGAATTCAGTACCAAAAATCCTGTCACACCGTTTAAAATAAACACTATATGAAAAGTTGTTAAAAAACATAAAAAAACATTTTTATCGCAGCATTCCTCTCAAAAATTTAAACATTTTTCCAATAGGCCTAGGCATCCAAAATTGTTGTCTCCACACTGCGGCGTATATTGCCACAGCTGTCCCGGTGATGCTAAATATAATAAAATGCACTCCTTCTGCCCATAAAAAAGCTCTCCGCCGATCGTCCGCCCCCCCCCCCCCCCCCCCCTCCCCGTCCATTTAGTCGGGCGGTTAAGCGCGGAAAATCCCAAATCCTTCTTCCCATTGAGCCCCCCCCCCCATTCATTGACCGACCGACTGACTGACGACGACGACCACCCCCCCCCCCCCCCCTCCCCCCTCCCCCCTCCCCCCTCCCCCCTCCCCCCTCCCCCGCCATCACATAATACGGGGGAAAGGGGGGGGGGGGTAGGAAATTCCGGATTTTTCCTCCTCAGCCCACCCCCAACCATCGGCCCCGTAAGTTCTCGTCTTTCCCAATCCATCTGTCTTCGTCTTCTTCAACACATCCAACTAGTCCCATACCTTCTTGCTATATGTGTACACATGTATGATATTAAGGACAACATTTTGTTGGATTTTCCTAAACATTTTCCCGCATTTTTAAGTCTTTAAAAGGTCACATTTTTAAGGTATTAGGGTAGGAGGAAATTCTGAAATTTTTCTCCCAACCCCTCTCTGCTTTTCACAAGCCATAGAAATATTTTTAAAAATTTAAATTAATACCCCATTTTCTTTAATAACGCTCACATCATTTTTGTAATTTTTACAGTCATTTTCTTGACTTGACTTAAAATTCGCAAAAAAAAAATTGTCCGCTCCGACAGCTTTTTAAGTACTTTATCCCCCCTCATGCTCATGACGTAAACGGCTGCACACATTTGTTAACCCCCTGACATATGTAAAAAAAATGTTTTTTCTTACGCCAACAGCCAACCAACCCCCCCACACACAGCGGCCATGCAAAACTAAATCTCTACTATGCCATAAAAAAACATTTTTTATGAGCCCATTTTCTGAGAAATGATTTATATCGCTGTGGGGGATGGGAACGGCGGGACACTGAAAAGTGATGAGGGTGAAGGGAACTCTCATTTCACACGCGGCAGCTTTTCAGTTTAAAAACGGAAGCAGTTTTTACGCCATTCAGTGATAAAGCACAGACAGACCAACTGGAACAGGAATTTTGACCAAATAAAAAAGTTTCGTAAACAAAAAGGTTTTTATTAAAAATTCTGGCAAATTTTGCTTCAGCGGCCCTTTTAAGCCTATTTTAAGCTTCTGGGGAGGTGGGGGGGGCGGCCGTCGAGACAACCCAAATTCTTGGAGGTGTTTCACTTTTTTATGAAAATGTAGCTCAAATGAATACAGGAGAGGGGAAAACGCTAGTTGCATTTTTATTTACTCCTAATATTTCACAAGCTTGTTCTAAAGATAATTTTTCTATCGGATTCATCATTTTTTATTATATTTAAATGTTGTTAACTATTTTTTTTGATTTTTTTATATTTAAAAAATCAAATATATACTATAACCGAAGATAATAAAGCAATAATTATTAATGAAACTGACGTTATTATTATATTAACAGCACCAATGTCATTTGAATTATGAAATTTGTTTAAAAAAGGATGAAAAATGTAAAAAATAAGCACAGCATAATTCGCTTTTTGGCTAAATGAATTTTTGACTCAATGTTAAGAGATTTGCAACTAAATTTTAAAAATACTGTAATTTAAGATTTCGTTTAATATATTTCGTTTGAAAATCTGAGCCCCAGAAATCAGTACAAAAAAAAGTACATTAAGCTGAAAACAGTACATTTCAAAAAAATATCCGAAATTCAGACACATTCCTGGAATAGAAGATTTTTGAAATGATCGGATCCGGATACACCAGGATCCGGATAAACCCGGATTCCGTTCTACCTAAACCGGTAATCCGGTTACTCCGGGTTTAAAGTTTTTACTTTTTTTAGTTTTGCTAATAATCTTAAAAAGATTTATTTAAAAAATAATATTTTATTGTAATAAAAAGTTTTTCTTTTTTTTTGATTTGTGTTTCAAGAAAGGTAGCAAAAACCCGGGTTCCGTTCTACTGAAACCGAATAATCCGGATTCGTCTCTAAATTTTACTCTAATTTAAATAGCAAAGAAAGGTTTTCAGCTCGCCACACTAATGAAATGTAAATTTGGTGGACAGTAAGTGCCCCCCTCCCCCATTCCTTCCACTTTCATCCAAAGTTGTCCGTCCCCCCCCCCCCCGCCCGCCTCACATTCATTCTGTCCATTTGGGCGGTGTGTGATCTCATCAAATACACATATAAAAGGTGGTGGTGACATTCACCGGTGGCTGAACGCGTCCGTCTTCATCTTTTCGTTGACATCGGCGGCAGCGAGGGCAGCAGCAGCAGAAAAGTGAATGGGTGGGATAGGAGTCGACTGAGAAGCAATAACATTTTTGAAAGCCTTCCATTCACTTACCTTTTGCTTACTGAAAAATGCTTCACACTTAAAGCTTTTGAATGGCATCATTATTGTCTGATTCTGTTGAGTTTAAAGCAAGCTATAGCGCCGTTTAGCCCGGCGCTGAGTTGTCCCGTCCAAGACCGACTGCTCTCCGTCCGTCTCCGCCCCGTCGCCTCCCCCCCCCCCCCCCCCGCCACTCGATATTCTTCGATTTGTTCTTTGCATTCATTTCCTATTCCTCCTCCCCAACCTGCCCCCCCACTCAACCGCAAAAATGGGGTGAACAACTCCAGCAACATATCATTCAAATATCATCATTCAAAAATTCCAAGGTCTCCCCCCCCCCCCCCCTCCCCATTCATTCGCCCGACAATAATATTTTTTTTCGTTTTTTGCTCGTGGCAAAAATAGAATTTTGTTGGTGAGTCATCGATGCAATCGTTTGCTAAACAGAAAATGGGTTCTTTTAAATGTCGGGAATTCAAAACTGCCGGAAATTCTTGCAACTCTCTAACAAATTGGTTTAACAAATTAAACTTATTCAAAAACATTCGAATTTTGGCAGATTTCAGACTTCAAAAAGTGTCAATTCAGTAATGGCTTAATTGTCCAATAAAGACTGAAAGTGGCGACTAAAAGTGATGAGTGAGCAGTTGATGACAAATCTTCCGTCACTGGTCAGCCTTTTCCGCTTAATTTTCGATTAAAATTTGATACAATTTTTGGAGACAAATTTTGGGGTTTGATTTATTTTTAATCAAATTTAACAATAAAGTGAAAACCATTCGACACTTTTTTTTGTAAAGAATCCCGGAAACGGAATTTTCCAGGCATCAAAATCCAACGGGTTGCTCGGGCCAAATTTGGAAAAATCACAAGCTTTTCACTTAGTACAAAATCCCGATTTAATTTGGATTAAAAATTCACGACATTCCCGAGTAGCCTCATTTGTATGTAGAAGGATAAATAAATAAATTGTTAATTTTTTAGAAATTGATAATGCTTCCGGCAATTTTTTTCTTTTTTTGAGCCAAAATTGCACCAAAAATTTGCAATATTAACGAAGCAGCAGCACAACCATGCGGGAGTTCAAGGTGGTCGTGTTGGGCTCCGGCGGTGTCGGCAAGTCGGCGCTCACTGTGCAATTCGTCTCCAACAAAGTTTTTGACACCATTTTTGAATAAAATATGACAAAATAACCCCAATTCAGTTTATTCTGAAGTACGACCCGACAATTGAAGACTTTTACCGGAAAGAAATTGAGGTTTGTTCATCAGCTTCAGTGAAATTTTAATGGAATATATGGCTTAAAACGTGCGAAATCACAGTTTTGTGCCATCATATTGAGCTAAAGCCGCTTTCAAAAAAATGATGACATTTTCAATTTGTTGGCGCTAAACTGACCACAATTTTGGACCCTGAGCCCCCAGGCGTTTTAAAATTTGAACTGGAATTACTCAATTTGAATGAACCCCAAGGCATTTTCGAAATTTGGACCGAAATCCCTCAATTTGAATGAACCCCCAGGCATTTTCGAGACCCGGGTGGCCGCAACACTTTTTGTCATGTGGACCCGTATCGCTCCAAATTTTAAATATGACCCCAGGCATTTTCAAAATTTGGACAGCCCCAAGGCATTTTCGAAATTTGGACCGAAATCGCTCAATTTTAATGAACCCCCAGGCATTTTCAAAATTTGGACAGCCCCAAGGCATTTTCGAAATTTGGACCAGAATCAAATATGATCCCAGGCATTTCAAAATTTGGACAGCCCCAAGGCATTTTCGAAATTTGGACCTTAATCCCTCAATTTTGAATGAGCCCCCAAGCATTTTCGAAATTTGGACCCGGACCTTACAAATTTTGAAAGGACCCCAGGAATTTTCAAAATTTGGACCCGAATTTTTTTAGTTTTTAATGGGGCCCCAGTTTTATGAAAATTTGAATATGGGTTCTCTTCCAATGGCTAGTCTTTTTTTGTTGGACCTGATGCACTTTTTTGTCAACACAGGTGGACGGTCAGCCGTGCGTGTTAGAGATTTTGGACACCGCCGGCACGGAGCAGTTCGCGTCGATGCGCGACCTGTACATCAAAAACGGGCAGGGCTTCCTGGTGATCTATTCGATCACTAACCAGCAAAGCTTTCACGACATACGGACAATGCGGGACCAGATCATCCGGGTCAAGGTGCTTGCTGGTTGTTGTTTGGCCGATTTGATCACAAACTTTTACATTCCTCCAATGAAAAAGGATTTTGTTTAAACGGGTCTGATCAGAAACTTTTACATTCCTCCAATGAAAAAGGATTGTTTAACCGAAACTGAGAAAGTTCAACGCATTCCCTGTGGCATGGTTAATCTGTTGGAATTTGAATTTAAATCCTTTTTTAAAAATTGATTTAAAGCATTTTGATTTTTTTATTTATTTAAATTTACGTTTTCTTAAGGGAACTGATCAAGTGCCCATTTTGCTAGTCGGCAATAAGTGCGACTTGGCACACCAACGACAGGTCAATGGCATATTTCAGCAACTTTCATAAAAAGAAAATTTAATAATGAACTCATTTCACAAAGTGACAAAAATTGATTTATAACAAATTGTTTTTTGGCCACTTTTAATATAAAAGTCATTAATTTTCCGGCTGCTGCAGCGTTTTTCGGCCAATTTTTGGACTTTTATTTGAATTTTCGAACATATTTATGCAATAAAATTTAACAAAAAATAATAAAATTATACATATTTATTTATTTTCAAAGAATTCCAAAGGATATTTGTTTATTCGGTAAACTCTTTTGTTATTGTTTCAGGTACGTGCCGAGGACGGCTCCGCGCTTGCCGAGTATTGGTCATGTCCGTTCGCGGAATGCTCGGCCAAGTCGGCGCACAACGTGAACACAGTGTTTGCGGAAATTGTGCGCGAGATTAATTATGTGCAGAGTGCCAAGGCAAAACAAAGGCACGGCTGTTGTTCAGTGATTTGAAATTGCGCGAAAACGCAAAAAATCTTTGGCCAGAAATTTAAAAAGAAAAAATATTTTATTATTTGCCACCACCAACGATTGGGGCGCGCATATTTACATATATTCCTCCTCCACGCTTTATTTATTGCCTTCAAACTTTTTTTATTTTGTTTTGTTATTATTCTCTCCACAACATTTTGGCAATTAAAATTCAAAGATTTAGGACTTAGTGAAAAATTTGGAACAAAAAATGTTTGAAAATCAATTTTATTAATAATGTGATTAATTAATTATGACCGGACAAGGCCGGTGTTTAAAGCGCCGGCATTTTGGGGGAATCGGGGTTCAGGCAAATTAAAGAATTTGATTAAATTTTAAAAAAAACCGGCTTTTAAAGCCTTGGATCCCGGTTTACCGAAAGCCGGATTTTCCTCGGACATTGCTTAAATGCTGGAAAGAATATTATTAAATTTTTGTTTCTGAGACTAAACGATTGCCACCACCCAATACATGCAAATAAATATTATATGATGGCATTTTTTGTTGTTTTTTTGGTGCTCATTATGTAGTCTAAAAATGTTTTTCAAAATTTTGTCCATCCCCCCCCCCCCCCAATGGGTACGTACGTCGTATACATATTTATTCTTTCATTTTGTGTTGTTCAAAATTGATGATTTTAAAATATAAAATTGGTTTGGAACGATCGGGGAGACATTTAATTCCAGAATGCAAACAGTTTAAATAACACAGTAAATTTTGAGTAAAATTTGATGAATTCCAAACCATACAATATATTTTTTTTTGCATTATGTTCCAATAATGTTTCAACGTTTGTCTTCACTTTTAATCAATACACCAATCGTTGCCTGCAATTCGACAATTATCTTTATAATTTTTATGCATTTTGTCTTTGCTAAATGACTTTCCAAATAATTCAATAAATCACTTTTTAAATTCTTCTAAACCCGTAAAAAATGGGAGTAAATTTCTCAAAAATGTTATTGGGGAATTTATATTTTGCTAATTTATGCTTGTGCACAAGATTCGGGTGTTCAAAGTCGGCATACGGGATATCTGGGAGTCAAAACCCGTGCGGTTAATAGACTCCTAGGGGGTGAAAATGAGGGATCGGGGCTAAGAAAGAAAATCAAACTTTTCGTTAAGACATAATGATTTTGAAGTTTTTTAAAGAATATCAATTTCATAACGATCATTTATCCAAAAAAATCATATTCTGCCGGTCTTTGGGACCACGCATTAACCGTGTCAGGACGAAATTCCACCCGATCAAAATGCCAACTAGGCCTAAAAACGGTTAAAATCGGGATAAAACGGCCAAAACGCTAACGAATTGACCGTTTTCTGGTCCAGTTGGCATTTTGACCGTTTTTTTTGATCTAGCGCACAAATAATTACACGTATTAAATGGAAATGCCAGGCGGTGCCAAGCCACCGCTGAAATTCTAATGAAATTGTTAACAGATTTATATTTTTCATAAAAAAACTGGCTCAGATATTTTTGGTAACACAAAACTATTTTTGCATTTAACCGAATTGTTGGGTTCCGGTTATCGATTTGTTGGGTTCCGTTTAACCATTGTTTGGAACCGGTTAATCAAATGTTTGGTTCCGGTTAATCGGAGTGTTAGGAACCGGTTAATCGAATGTTGGGTTCCGGTAAACGAATGTTTGGATCCATTTAACCGAATTGTTGGGTTCCGGTTAATCGAATTGTTTGCAACCGGTAATCGTAATGTTCGATTCCGGTTAATCGAATTGTGTGTCCGGTAGCGAATTGTTTGGAACCGGTAATCGAATTGTTTGGAACCGGTTAATCGAATTGTTGGGTTTCGGTTAACCGAAGTTGGTTCCATTTAAACGAATTGTTGGGTTTCCGGTTAATCGGATTGTTCGTTTCCATTTAACCGAATTTTGGATTCCGGTTAACAATTATTCGTTTCCGGTTAATCGAATTGTTTGGAACCGGTTAACCGATGTTTGGTTGCATTTAAACGAATTGTTGGGTTCCATTTAATCGAATGTTTGGAACCGGTTAATCGAATTGTTTGGTTTCCGGTGTCCGGCATACCAAATTCCGGACTTTTTTTTGGCATCCGGTTAGATCCCTGATTTGAACTATTTCTTATTTTGTTACTATCCAATTGTGCCGTCTTGCGCTTCTTTTTCTCTACGCCCAAAACATTTGCGCAAAAATTTTTAAAGCTTTTTTAATTGAACCCTCAAAAATCACATCACTTTTCAATTTTAAAAGAAATATTTGACAAAAAAGCCATCATTTTGTCCACTCAATCACCCACCCACCCACCCACCCACCCACCCACCCACCCAACCGTCCGCACGTCCGTCACCCGTCCCGTCCGAACACCGACGAATCACTGGCACCGATTTAATCACCGTCAAAATCAGAATGGGGGGGGGGGGTGGGTGGGGGTAAATGTGCTTGTTCGGTTGCCCATCTCATCATTTTTATTTCATTTCCATTGATGTTGTTAGTTATAGAAAAGCCCCCCGCCCCAAAAAAGTGACTTTAATTTAATTATAAAAATTAAACTAATTTTTTAATTTTCAAAGCGATAAAAAAGCCCCAAAACAATGAACAACTTCATTTTTATCTTTTAATCCTAATCCATAAAATTTTCGTTTACATCACCAAAGTGTTTACGCCAGAGGAATTCGGGAAAATATGTGTTGAGGGTTTGAGAAAGCTTGGGGTTTAAATTTGCGTTTGAAATGAGACTTGGGAATCCCCCCATAAGCGCGCACATGTCTGAATGGATAATTGATCTCGGAGCGATATATTGTTGAATCAGCGGCAAGAGCTCCTCGGCTGTTCGACGTTGAACCGGCACCATGAACGCTTCATCTCCATTCGTCCCCCTCGCTACCCCTCCAAAGAGCCATTCGTGGACATTTCCTCTAAGTTGTCCTCGATTGTACTTGCGTCGGACTATGCAGGTTTCATCGACCTCCACACGCTTCCCGAAAAATGCCAACATCTTTCTCGACGTCGTCCAACGTCCCAAATTTGCGGGCCCAAAGGTAGGAAAGATGGAACACTTTTTTTGTGTCCAATCGTGACCCTTCAAAAAATGTGCCGCCCAAATATCCCCGTTCACGCCTGAAGCTCTGGTATTGCACCTCCAGGTTCCATACCGGCGATTGGCATTCTTATTTCGGTAGACCATCTCAGTTCCACATTCGCAGGTGCGGCGGGAATGGAACAATTCCATTTGCTCGAGCATTTGGTCAAATTCGGTGTCTGGAGTTGTCAAAATGGCGTAGAAATTCTGGAGGTTTAGGCCTCGGAGCTGTTAATCGCCATTTTGGAAGGATAAGGAACGGAATGACTAGGAAACGACACATTTTGCTGACAGCCGATGGAGATGAAGAGAACGGCGAATTCACCGAAGAGAACAAAAGAACAAATGCCATCATCGACTGGCATAACAAAAGGGCCAGATCGATGTCGATGGCCAGCATTGAATTGATGCAGCAATCCGAAGGGGGGATGCCCATTTCGTGCATAATCGATTTATAGACATAAATATTAATTTTGCAAAAAAATGAATTTTTGAAAAATTGTTCGAATTAGGGTCCGGGGTTCGAGATAGGTCGAAACTAATAGCAGATTCGGATTCTACATTCCCGACTACCCCTAGAAACACCTTTTTATCGACTTTTAAAAAAAATTATTTTTTTAAAAATGTGGGGCACCAGCCAAACTGTTACCAAAAATATGCTACAGTAGAGAAAATGATGTTGTTTAGATTTTTAAATTCATGTTGGCTAATATTTAAATCAAAAATTTTTGACTACTGCAAAAGGTGGGGGGGGGGATTTTCGCAAAAATAAATATACAAAAACAAAAATCAATAAGCAATCTCCAGACGCTTTCGGCGGGCAATTTGAGCTTTTCCTAGCTCTTCAATCAGCGCGTTTGCAAACGTCGCGACAGTGATCGCTGTCGCCATTGCGATCGCTGTGGTGATTGCCGTCGCGGTTTTCGTCGACGTTTCCGTCGCCGGGGGGGGGGGGGGAAACTGAATTAAATAAATTTTAAAAATATTGTGGTACTGAATTTGCGCTCAGATGGCGTGCAGATGTGGGCCTCAGATGGCGCATATCCCATTTCAGCGCCATAATATCTATATAAGGGATAGAATTAATTATTTTATTCATTATTTCTCCCAGTACACTTTTTTAGTGTACTGGAAGAACCTCCAGTACTGCTTTGGGATCCGGGATTGTCCAGGGTTGGAGGTTCGGCGGGGTCGGATGGCGATCGGAGTGAAGCGGCGGGCGACCGGCGAGTGGAAGTGCGAGGTGCTCGTTCCCTGAGGGAGGGAACGTCCCGAACACTAGGGCCCTTTCCCTCCCGGGCGCCGTGCCTTCCCAAATCCTTGGCTCCCCTTTCTTCCTCTCCCTTTTTCTTTGCCCCAATCCATTTCCCTCCCCAGCCCGTGATTCCCTCTCCTTGGAGGGAGCGGACGGATCGGACGGTGGGGGCCAACGGGTGAACATCGCCGGGAGCCGGTGGGGGAGCGAACGGCGAGATCGGGAGGGACGGGAGGGGATCGGCGGGTCTCTCGGGCATGCTTAAGTTGAAGTTTTGGTAAATGAAGGCCGTGCCAATTACGGGGAAGTGGTTTTGGGCCTCTGAGAGAAAGTCTGCCCATGCCCTGCATGCTTTAAGCGTCCTGAAGTTCCCTATGATTTCAAAAAAATGTCGTACTCTCGATACAGCCACGGTGACTTTTATTGAGGTTGGGGGCGCGTGTCAGGATGTGGATTACTTGACTCGTCGGAGCTTGCCCCGCCTCGTCAATGAAGACGCTTTCCGTGTGCCTGAGGGTGGAGGGGATGTCTTCTAACATGCTTAGTGTGGCGAATAGGAGGGGGATTTTGTGGCCAATGTCGCGGAGGTAGATTTCCGCGGCCGTTCGTTCATCGGCCAGCCGTGGGGCTTGCAGAGCTTTTTTTTTGTATTTTTTGATTGTGCTTGCTTCGCCCCGGGTTGCCAATTGTGGGGAGAAGTCGGCAATGGTTTTGACTAGGCGGTTGGGGAGGAGGGAGGCGAAGAGGTGCATGAAATTTTTTTTTGGCGGTGGCGGAGAGTAAGAGGAGGGCTTTGGAGCTCGCGGCTAGTTTGGAAAGATTTGGGGTGGGGTTAAAGAGAAGGACCAGGGTGTTGAGTTGTCCCAGATTTGGTTTCAGGATAAGGGTTTTGGCGAAGGAGGCGAATGAGAGCTCCGGGGTGGGGGATATTTTGTGGATGTTGGACGAGCCAAAGTCCGTGAGATTTGGGGGGTTGTGGGTAGAGCGAAGGATTTTGCGTACTGCGAAGAAACGAGGTGGGTTGGGTATTTTGAACTGAGCCGGTCGCTTTTGTGGGGTAATTTTCTGAAACCTTCGTGAGTTTGGTCAAAATTGAGGTGCTCTTATGGGCTACTGACAGGAAATGGGCCTGAGCATTAAGTGCTATCGAAATGGCCGTTAGGGATGCCTTCTGGTCATCTGGTGAGGGGGGTTTGAGAATGAAAAAACGAACCTGGGAGGCGGAATGTCTGGGTCGATGGCGACGGCAAAGTCGTTGTCGCCTGGCTACGCGGAGAGAGCGGGAAGTGCTGGAAAGTTGGGTGGAAGGGTAGGGGTACTCAGCTATTAGGTGCCTTGGGGGATGACTTTTACCGTAATGTAGCGCCTCACACCTTTTTCGAGGGGATTGGAGAGTTGGGGAAAGGGGATGTAGTTTGGGGCAAGGAGGTCTTCGGCCGTCACTAGGGTGAAGATTACTTCTTTCCCTAGTGACGTTGTAAAGGTTTTTGAATCAAGGACAGTTCCTTGCACCATGTGGGTGGGAAGCTGCTTCTTTGTAGAGCAGCGTTCCCAGCCCTTTGTGGCGGACCGGCAGGGAAAGGGATCGTGGATGGTGGTGCCATGGATGAGGATTTCCGAAAATTAGAAATCGAACCGCCGCCACCACCGCCGTTATTTTTTTGCCCCAACTCGTGAAAGCCAGCTGTCGTGTCTAAAAAACAAAATAAATAATTCAACAACAATAAATTTTAACTTTTGAACAATTAAAATTCAATCAAAAAAATGCATACCCTGTCTTGCACGGACGCTTGACGACACTGCACTGAATGCAGGCGAACAGCGAGGCTTTCAATTTCAGGGCCATCTGAACGCCAAGAATGGTTTATTTAAACAAAAATTCAATTGGTAATTGATTGACTGATTTTATGATCAGTGGTCATTTTTTCCCATTAGCCCGACAATCAATTCACTCACAATTGTGGGGATGCCACATCTTTTGCCGGTAATTAAATGTTTATTTCTATTTTTTGTCTTAAATGTGGGTAACAAAATCATGGCATCCATCCAAATCAATTTTTTTTGCTGAAAAGAGCCGTCA
The DNA here is from genome assembly GCA_020449905.1 of Globodera pallida. Taxonomy (NCBI): domain Eukaryota; kingdom Metazoa; phylum Nematoda; class Chromadorea; order Rhabditida; family Heteroderidae; genus Globodera; species Globodera pallida. The sequence goes on from JAIXHY010000042.1 coordinate 421,405, forward strand.
AAGCAAAAATGGAAATTATTCAAATGTTGATGACTCGGACACTTTTGATTTCCGACATTTCAAGCATCGGATATACCCGAAATCTTTCAGAGAGCGGCAGCGAGAACCCTTCCTGCTGGTGGACAGTCTTTTTTTGTAAGTGGCTTTTGCAATAAATTCCAATGTTATGGCTAATTTTGGTGTAAATGTTGATCAATGAAAATGAAAGAATTTTTTGACGTGGATGAAGGGGGGGGGGCGTTCAAGAACTGGGAATTCCATAACAAAAATGGGCTGTGTGGGGTGGGTGACATCCATGCAACTTTGAAAAGCAAAAAGCATTGATGAATCAGCTTAATGTGGTATTAGGGGGAAGGGGGGTACGTTCAAAATTGATTTGCTTTCTTTTTGGTTGAATTGCCATATTTTTACTTAATTTTGTCTGTTTTTAGTTTTATTAAGTAATTAAAATTCAAATAATTATTTAATTTTACTTTTTTATTATTTCAAAAAAAGCGCTAAAAAATTTCGGAAAATATCGATCTTTAAAGGTGCATTTTTAATTGAAGAAATTTTTTAATCTAAGGTTGCATAAAATTAAAACGGAGATAAACGAGCGTAAAAAAATATTCACACATTTTCTTTCTTTCTCTTTGCTTACAAATTAGCAATAAACATTTTTTAAGTTTAAACTAATTTACTAACTCACTTTTCATGGCAAAAAGTGAAAAATAAAAGGTTGAAAAGTTTGCCCAGACGATCGGCATTTGGCGCCGTGGGCAGTCGCGGATTGCGTACAAACTTGTCAGAAGGTCGCGGATCGCTGAAAATAGAAACGGACCCGGGGGGTTTATTCCATTTATTAATCGTTAATCGTTTTACACGTGACCAAAAAATCTCCCAAACATTCGGTTAACCGGAACCCAACAATTCGATTAACCGTTCCAAACAATTCGCGACCGGACACACAATTTTGATTAACCGGAAACGAACATTACGATTACCGGTTTCAAACAATTCGGTAAACCGGAAACGAACATTACGATTACCGGTTTCAAACAATTCGATTATCCGGAACCCAACAATTCCGTTAAATGGATTTTTGGCAACTAAAATTCAAAGTTTTGGGCTTAGTTAAAAATTTGGAACAAAAAATGTTTTAATAATTTATTAATAAGATGATTAATTAATTATGACCGGACAACACCAGTGTTTAAAGCGCCGGCATTTTGGGGGAATCGGGGTTCAGGCAAATTAAAGAATTTGATTAAATTTTGAAAAAAACCCGGCTTTTAAAAGCCTTGGACCCGGTTTAACGCAAGCCGGATTTATTCTTCGAACATTGCTTAAATGCTGGAAAGAATATTATTAAATTTTTATTTCTGAGACTGAAACGATTGCCACCACCCAATACATGCAAATAAATATTATATGATGGCATTTTTTGTTGTTTTTTTGGTTTATGTAGTCTAAAAATGTTTTTCAAAATTTTTTCCATCCCTCCCAATGGGTACGTCCTTATTTATTCTGTCAGTTTATGTTGTTCAAAATTGATTATTTTAAAATATAAATTGGTTTGGATCGATCGCGGAGACTCGTTCTGAATGAACAATTCCGATTGGGAATTTAATTCCAGAATGCAAACAGTTTAAATAACACAGTAAATTTTGAGTAAAATTTGATGAATGCCAAACCAAACAATTAATTTTTTTGCATTATGTTCCAATAATGTTTCAGCTTTGTGTTCACTTTTGCATCAATACACCAATCGTTGCCTGCAATTCGACAATTATCTTTATAATTTTTATGCATTTTGTCTCACATTGCTAAATGACTTTCCAAATAATTCAATAAATCACTTTTTAAATTCCTTCTAAACTTGTAAAAATGGGGTTAAATTTCTCGAAAATGTTATTAGGGGAATTTATATTTTGCTAATTTATGCTTGTGCACAAGATTCGGGTGTTCAAAGTCGGCATACGGGATATCTGGGAGCCAAAACCCGTGCGGTTAATAGACCTCCTAGGGGCGATATTTTTGGTGAAAATGAGGGACCGGGGCTAAGAAAGAAAATCAAACTTTTCGTTAAGACATAATGATTTTGAAATTTCTATAATTCAAGATTTTAAAGAATATCAATTTCATAACGATCATTTATCCAAAAAAAACATATTCTCCCGGTCTTTGGGACTACGCATTAACCGTGGCAGGACGAAATTCCACCTGATCAAAATGCCAACTAGGCCTAAAAATGGTTAAAATTCGGGATAAAACGGTCCAAAACGCCAACCAGAGCTGGAATTTGACCGTTTCTGGTCCAGTTTGCATTTTGATCTAGCACCCAAATCAACTACTTGTATTTAAATGGGGATGTCAGACGGTGCCAAGGCACCGCTAAAGAAAATCTAAACAAATTGTTAACAGATTTATGTTTTTCATAAAAAACTGGTTCAGATATTTTTGTTAACACAAAACTATTTTTCCTTTTTAAAAGATTTTTGTAATTTAAAAATTGAATCACAAAAAAATGGTGGCATTCAAAATTGCCGCCTCTTCCGACATTTTTGCAGTGCAAATGAATGAATGAATTGAGTGAGTGAGTGAGTGATGGATGCAGCAGATGAAGAGGACTTCGGCTGGCAGATCAGATCATTCATTGCTCTCACCTCAAGCCGTCCAACTCCAACCAGCTCACTCATATCCATTCTCGAAGAAACAATTGTTGTCCCCGCCGGCGGCGTGTGTCCAAGACCCATCAACACATCATTTGGATGCTGCCGCTGTGTGATGATGGGCTCTTCTTGGCCATTTCTTTCCATCAACTGATCCGATCCGATCCGATCACATAAAATCCCTCTCAAGTTCTTCCTGTTTTATTCATTGGAATTCGCAAAAATGGAAGTTTTTTCCCCGGATTTTATATTCCACATAACGACTTAAGGGACGCCGGAAATAAAATTATAGCCTTGTAAGTTTATAGTTTGGCAAGAATAGCCATCGAGACCTAACAATTTACACAAGAACCGATCGAGAGATCAAATAACCCAAGACTTTTCTTGAGTGGAGACCAAGGCTCGATGCCGTACCAAAAAAAGGCCGAGTTTTTTTTCGGAATTAAGATCCGAGACACGGGCGGCGCTTTCAAACAAATTTTCAAATTCATTATTGCGAAAGTAAAATGGGAGAGGTTGTGATTTTCTCATTTTCGAGAAATTATTCTTTTAAAGATTTATGAATTTTTATTATATTATTATTTGAATTTTCATTATCATTTTATTCCCTCTGTGCCCCCCAATGCCACTTAATTTGGCACTGTTGACACTTCTTGTCGGTGTTTAAGCACACCAAAAACGCATATATTATATATATAATATATTCGGGAAACAACAAATGCGTTTAGAAAGAGCTTTGTACAAATGGAATAAAATGTGCAAAATTGAGAAATTGTGCAAACAAATAACAGCGAGGACGGAATGGAGGGGGGGGGGGGGGGGAGGGGGGGGGGGAGAAATTGGAGCATTAATGGGGCCGAGAGGAGCGCGATGCAAATTTTTGGTAATTATTTTTTCGAAAAAAACCATCGTAAGTTTGCCAAATCATTTCAGAACCGTTTTACTATATTTTAAGCAAAGAAAACAAAATTTAAATTTTGTTAAATTTTAAATTTTGACATATTTTACATGACACCGAAAATTTTTTGGAATCGGGAATGCCGCGTGGCATAAAATTGGCAATTTAACAAATTGGTTTTCTCCTAATTTAATTTAGATTTTTTTGTTATTTTTTTTAACTTTCAACTTTCAACCAATCCGTTTGAGCTTAGATTTTTTAAAAATTTATTTATTTTCTTAGCTACCTTTTGCATCAATGCTAAACTCTTTTTTTGCGTGTATCCAATTTTATAGTAATATTTTTGCATCGCTTTTTTGAAGTTTTGAGAGAAGGAGAGCCTTTTTTTGTCCAATTTGATGAGCGAAATGCGTGGACAATGGCCAAATTTTCCGGAAAAATGCTACGCATCAGCCCGGGCAAAAATTCGCAACAATGGAAGTGTTTTTGGCGGTCCATTTTCACGCAAAATTGCACAATTCCGCCTTTTTTTTATTTGTTCTGTTTTCATTGTACACATTTTTTTTAAAATTATTTTTGTAAAATTAACCTTAAATATCGAAAAAAAGTTCATGTTTTGAAGACACAATTTTTCAGTTATATAAAATAGAAAATAATTATTTCTCGACTTTATTCATTGTGTTTAATTAATTTGCTGAATTTATAACTGAAACATCAATTCTCTATATTCAAATTGAAAAGCCAATTGGAATTTGATACTGATTGGGCCACCGCATGGCAAATCCAATTATCATTCATGTCCCGGCACAATTCATTCTTCCTCCCACTCTTCTTATCCTCTTCCAATCATCTCATACATTTCTTCCTCTTCCTCTTCCAAATCCCTTTTTCTTCTTTCTCCCCCAATTTCTTCCTTTTTTCTGGCCATAACTTTTAAAGATTTGTCCAATCGTATGCTTCTTCCCGTCAAGAGCTTTTGAATGGCTATAACAATGTCTGAATCGGTTAAGGTTCAAGCAAATTTTGCCCGGTCTGTCAATTTCTTCCTCTTTCACCTTCCTTTTTCTTCTTCATACCCTCAATTTCTTCCTCTTTCACCTTCCTTTTTTTTTCTTCATCCCTTCAATTTCTTCCTCTTTCACCTTCCTTTTTTCTTCTTCAGCCCTTCAATTTCTTCCTCTTTCACCTTCCTTTTTTCTTCTTCATCCCTTAAATTTCTTCCTCTTTCACCTTCTTTTTTTCTTCTTCATCCCATCATTTTCTTCCTCTTTCACCTTCCTTTTTTCTTCTTCATCCCATCAATTTCTTCCTCTTTCACCTTCCTTTTTCTTCTTCATCCCTTCAATGTCTTCCTCTTTCACCTTCCTTTTTTCTTCTTCATCCCATCAATTTCTTCCTCTTTTACCTTCCTTTTTCCTTCTTCATCCCATCAATTTCTTCCTCTTTCAGCTTCCTTTTTTCTTCTTCATCCCTCCAATTTCTTCCTCTTCCTTTTCCCCCTCTTCTTTTGGCCTCAAGCATTGTGCAACGGCAAAGTTGCGCGATTATTTATGCAAAGTTTGCCTATGCCCACCAAAACCATGGATTATGCAAGATGACCGACCGCTGGTCCAATGTTGGTCCAAATAATTGGCCAATATCATTGAAGCATAAAGCTAACAACGCTCGGTGAATGATCCCAATAAAAATGTGCAAGAAATTTGCATATTTTGCAAACAAAAGCGATTTTATTGCTTCTGTACTGAATTCAGACCGGTTCGAACACAAACCAGGCAGGGCACATAATGTCTCGTTGTCTCAGAAAATTTTCTAACATTTGAAGTCGTGATCCCAAAAATTCAATCTCGCAAGATAAAAACGACGGGATCTCAATCCCGTCCGGTCTTAGCTATCAATGAGCAAAATAGCTAACCATCAGTCAAATTTCAAATGATCGCTCAGAGCTGCTACTGCTTAAAGAAGTTTTACATTTATCGAAAGAATTGAACAAAAAAGAAACATCCCAAAACTCGAGCCGACTCTGAAATTTCTTGTAACAAAAACTGTAGTTTTGCGAGGAGCGCTAACAAAAAATAGTAATCAGATTATTCGCGCTAATTACGGCCTACCCCAGAGGGGATAAGCTATTCACGGGACAATAATTAGCATTTTGGCATACTGGCACCATAATACAAGGAAATTGGGATACAAATTAATCTAATTTGCCATCATTTATAACATAAATAACAAAACAAAAAGTTGCCCCCGCCTTCCCGAAAATTATTGTCCCAATACCAAATCTCGCAACAAAAAAAAATTATTCAAAAATTTTATAATGAAAATTTTGAAAATGATTAATAAAAAAAATTTAATACCTTTCTCCATATTGGCAACCTTTTCAATAAAAATTATACAAAGCCCTGGGAAAATAAGCTCACAGAAGTCCATTTTGTTTGGTGGACGGATGTTTGCTAAAATGATTAATGGATTTTCGTCGATTCGAAAATGCATATGTATGAGATCGATGGCCCACATTTTGGCTTTTACATTTTACGACTGATCATGATCAAACTATGCATTTATTTATGTTTAAACAACAAAAATAAATCTGGGCTGATCACTGCTGAATTTTACTATAATATTTTATAAAATTGTCAATAAATCTGTACTGAGCACTTATTATTTTATGATCAAAAAAAGAAAGTTTAAATGATTATTGTAAAGCGCACAATAAAATCTAGCTTCCGATCAGTGGATTTTGATCTAAATATTTTAATTCCATCTGACCACTTGATCATGATAAATAATTATTTAAAAAAACTTAAAGCATTTTTGCATAACAATATCTTCACAAATGCTTTAGAGGTCAAATTTTTTGGATTATACAATTCATTTTTGGCTACAAATTTGGGCCGCTTTCTCGAGAGCGCCAATGTACGGCCCCAAAAATCGTCACATTTTACGATTTTTTTTTTCTCATATTTATTTATTTATTTGTTTTGCTCTCCTCTGCCATAAATACAATTTTGTCGTTTCTCATGAGAAGTTCCGGTCCATAAAATTTCAAATTGGCAACACTTTACCCGCAAATTCCCTTCCTTAAATCTGCGGAAATTTGGCCATCCGTAATCGGCGATGTCGTCGTTTTTACGCCATTTTGGTCTTCGCATTGGTAGAGCAATGACCAAAATTTTGATATATAAATATTGTACAATTTTGCAACTTTTTGCAAAAAGGATTTAGCCAAATTTTTTTAAAATTCAAATTGTTATGAGCCCGGATTAAAACCTGCATTTAGATTATTCAAGCATTTTTTGTCTGTAACTTTGGAATAAACATTATTTTGTTTTTAAATTATATATTTTAACAAAATTAAATGTTTTAACTCAAAAAATGGTTGAGAAAAATTTTTGAGCAATATTCCACTGCCCGATAAATTCAGGGTTATTTAAAAAAATTTATTTTCAAAATATTTATTGGATTCAAAAAAAGATTAGACTTTTGGTATTTAACAATAGTTCATTAAAATTTCTTTCAGCTTATTTTGGGTGCTAACAAATATGCAAATTTGAGCGCCCAACCCCTCAAAAGTTTCTTCAAAAGTTCCCCCGTCCGACGAGCCCATTTATGGTTAAGGAGTGCCCCCCCCCCCCCCAACTCCCCTGCCCCAATCCAAAATGTTCAACAAATTTGTCCATTCATCAACTGCCGAAGACATAACATACCCTCATTTGAAAGCCCTCGACGATGACGAATTGTTTTCAATTTTGGAGCGGTCGCCCGATTAGCCCCGAAAATTTTGGCCTAATTGTTCGCGCACCCCACATTCGCGCCCCCGGGGGTTCTGGCGTTATAATAAATTTTAACATTTAAAATCTTCTCTGACAAATTTCATTGGACCTTCCGTGGACATAATCATTTTTAATTATTTAAACATTTCTCCACGACGATGACGAATTGTTTCCAATTTTGGAGCGGTCTCCCTATTAGCCGCTAAAATTTTGGCCCAATTGTTCGCGCACCCGAAATTCGTCCCCTCGGGGGTGGGGGGGGGGGGGGGGGCACTGTCGTCATTAATAATTTTGCAATTGTCGCCTCCAAAAGGTCCAAACAATTGTGGGGTGGGCCATATTTGCATGCTTGGACGGCTTCTTCTCGCGGAGAAGCCTTTGAGAGGGTGGAGCTTTCTTTGCTTCAATATTCCGCTTCTTCCACCCTTTAAGGGGGGGGGGGGGGCAGCATTCTGTGCCACACTAAATTCTCTATTTTCCCCTCGGGGCTACGAAAAGAAAAATATTATAAAAAGAAAATGCCCGGGAAACTGTTTGGGGTATATGGACACGATGTGGTCGGTCTTGAACTTGAACATCCATTCTTCCGCTTACCCGCCCCGCCCACCTCCGCTAAGTTCAGCTTCTTTCAACTTCCATTCTCGGAATATGCCATTCTTTTATGCTTCTTCAACCCTTTCCTTTTCTTCCTCCGTTCTCGTCACAACATAAGCTTGGGGCATTTTTGAGTAGCAAACGGTGCACCCAACTCACCCATTTGTTCTTTCCCGAAATGCCTATTTATGCTGTTATTATAGCGAACCGCAAGAAAAGTTCCAAATAATAATTAAAATTTCACTCCTCATTGCCAGGGATGCTACTTTTATGATTTAACTTATTTTTCTGCTGCTTTTTCTTGACGAGTTATGCACGAAAAACATGTTTTTAGTCGAAAATTTCGTCGTTTTAACAATCCTATTCGGTCCTAATAATACCTATTTTGAGGTTTTCGATCCTAAAAGTAGCAGCCCTGCTCATTGCTCTTTTTTTATTTAAATAATAATCGACATTTTGTCCTATTTAGACCGAGTCGGCGTTTTGTCTCTATTTCGGTTTTTGCTTTTTTATATATTAAAATTTCCGACATTTTCCAAAATTTGAATCTTCGAATCACTAAGCCACCCTTTAAATTTTAATAATTAAAAGATACGTTCCTGCAAAAAGTTTAAAATTTTGAAAAAAATTTTCCACACCAAGAAACCAAACAATTACTAACCCCCCCCCCCCCCCCCAACCATCGCCAAAAGGGAAAGTTTGCACAAAAAGTGGGGCAACAATGGACGTGCGGCGGGCGTCACCCGCCTCTTAAAATGCTAATACACATTGATGTGACCGCGATCGGGGGCTCCCCCCCCCCCCCTTAATCCATTTCCACGAGCAGAAGAATCGACAGGCAACGCGAATTTCAACTGTAGTGACATAATCTGCTGAATTTTTGAATTTTTTTTTGCCGACAAACGTTTGGTCAGCGCATAATAACATTTGCAAAAATTTTGGCAGAAAAAAAAAACTCTGAATTTTTAAGTTAAAAAATCAATTCCTTTTAAAAAATATTTTTTTCAAAAAAAAGACAATTATTTACCTTAACTTTCATAACAAATCCACCTCAATTTGTCTTCCATCCAAATTAGGCAACCCGAAGTCGAGAGAGTCTCGAGACCGAGTCATTCACTTCCCGAGACAAATCCCCCCCCCCCCCTAAACTTCAAGTGTTTTGTCCCCAAAAGGAAAGGGCAAAAATTACATTTTCTTTTGGCTCATCGAAAACGAATTTGGCCCTTTCTTCTAATGAGGGGGGTCCACAGAATGCCAAATTCATTGCAAAAATGCCATTTTCTTAACCATCCCAGAGAGGGGAAAATGAAAATTGCCAAATTGAGGAAATTGCGCGATTTTATGCCGGCTGGGGAAGGGAGAGATTCCGAGAATTCCGGAGGGCATTTCTGCTAAATGAAAAATGGGGAGAACCCCCCGAGGCATTTTAATTGCGGGTTGACCATAGGTCAGTTTAAACAGTTTCTTCATGCCTCCGGGGATTCGTTTAAAATAGCATTGATTCTCGGTCTGAAAATTTCCGAATTTTTTCTAAAGATTTATGCACGCCCTAAAAAATATATTTCAAAAAATTTAAATTTTAAAGATTCACTTTCAAGCCATGGGAATTTCTTTGGACCAAATTCAAAATTTGAACTTTTTTTGTAATCCCGAACCCGGTTGGACCGCAGCAAAAAGACAAACTTGAATTAGTTTTTGCTTTGAACTATTTACATTTGAATAATCATAGCATTTATGGAACTTTTCTGTCATTTATATTCTACTATAAATAAGGGCACTCTGAACAACAACAAATTCTATTCATCATTTCCGCATTTTTTTTTTGTCTTTTGTCGGCACTGTGCCAAAAAAGGGGGGGGGCGGAGGGGACGTCTCTGTTCTGAAAGAACAATGGCCCAATCAGTTCGGCATGACTGAACTGATTAATGTTGTTGTTGATCATCCCCCGTCATCATTTCCATCCCAAAATGGACGGTCTAAATTAGCCGATGTTCAAAACAACCGAAAATATGAATGAATGGACCCTCACCGCCCGCCAAAAAGTCCATTAGCGCCATTTGGGGGGGGGCATCGGCAGCCGCAAATTGACGCTAATTTATGCATTTTCTGGATGGAAATGCAACCAAAGGTGCGATGGGATGCATGCACATTCCCATACAATGCCTAATGAGCTAAACAGGTGGGCTTTCAGTGGGATACTAATCCGGAGTTTTATTTTAGGCTTAGGCTTAAGTTGGGAATTATTATTTTTTTTGCAGGAAGGCGGGCTGATATTTGTTTAAATTTAATTTGCTGCTTTTTCCTAGATACAAAAATTCAAAAAGATCAATTATTATTTGTTTTTTCAATTTTTTCATTTAAAAATTAATGAATTTTCGGAAAATCCCGATTTGTGGGCAAATTCCGGATTTTCACTATTTTAAAAGCCTACATTTCTGATTCCGTTTTGATTTCTGATTACATCTGGTCTCTCTACTCTCTACCCCTCCCCCAGTTTAGAATTTCTAAATTTTCCGCTTCCGTTTATGGAATGAATGGATGTGACCCGAAACAAAGTGTCAGTGCCCATAAAAGATTGGGCGGCATCAAAAATATTCAAATATTCTGAAGAGGGCGGCATAATGCCGAAAATGATGGACATCACGGCATTTAGTGGCATATCGCTTTGAATTGAACACATTGAAGCATGAATTTTTTACTGCTCTATGGAAATAATATGCTCAAATTGCTGCTAATGCGCATCAATTTAAAATCGAGTTTTTAAAATTAATTATTTTTTATTTTGCAAAAAATAAGTAATGTTTGAAAACTTTTAATTATTTTATAATTCGTATTAAATTAAAGTTTCTAATTACCTATTTCCAGCTTAATTATTTTAAACAAATTTTTAATAATGATAATTTTTTATTCTCTACAATTTTTGAACAAAATTTGGACGCCCAAAATATATAAATAATGATGATGGATGAGAAAGAAATATTTTTGGCATATCCGGAGAGGTCATGGCACGGCACGGATGAGCGGCATAAAAATGCGACAAAAATGTGACGGGAAGAGCAACAGATTGGAGACGGTCATTTCAATGGGAAAACGGGTCATAAAGGCACAAAATGGCGCCAGATGAGGGGCTGAACACAGCACCAAGGAAATTGAAAATCCTTATTTATTCATTTGGTAGGAGGCTAGGCAATCGGGATTTTCGTAAACAGGGATTTTCGAAAATCAATCGAGATTCTAAGTTTTGATAAAATAACGAATGGCACCCCCCCCCGGGCCATGTGAATGGCACAAACAGATTTTGTAACAAAATCCTCCCTTTCTTGAAGATGTTCCTTTCATCTTCAATTCCCGCTAATCCCTCACTCATTATTCGGATGACCCATTTTCCGTCCATCCGCTCGCTGTTGCCCCATCCCCCCCCCCCCCCCCCCCGAGGGGCTTATCTCCAATTAAAATCTGTGGCCAAGACACAAAAAGGCGGCATGGGGCCCGACAAAACATGCGCCCGACAACAATGGCCAATGAATGACCACATAAAGATGAGATGTGGCTTGGTATTTATTTATATCTGCAATGTTGCGAAGGACTGAGGCGGTTTTAGAAAATACAAAAATTAAATTAAATTTATTCCGGGCTTTCATAAAAATTTAAGGGAATAAGCTAATTAATTCAGTGATGCCATATAGTTTAGCTTTCGTTAATCTTTTTTTTAAACGGATGCAATTTTTAAACATAATAATAAAAGAAGATTAAGTAAGATTAAGTATTAAAAAAAGAAATAATATTTGAATGAACTAATTCCTTTTTAATCGAAGTAATTTTAATGTTAAGATTTAAATTACTTTTTTATAAGTACTTTATTACTCTATTTAAAACATAAATTTGTATTTAAATTTAATATGTTTTCATCAACGAATCGATATCGTTTAAAATCACACTTTAACCCCTCCCAATTCCCCCGTCGTTTCAGCTTTTGTGCCCAATGAGAAGGGGGGGGGGGGGGAGAGTTTTTTGCTCTTCTCACATCAGTCAGTCAATTCATTCCCAAACGGGGATCATCCGTCCCCCCCCCCCGTCCGTCCGATCCCCCTATTATTTTGTGCTCCCCCCCCCCGTCCGTCCGTCGGAAAACTATTCTTCCCCTCCTCTTCATCTCTTCATCATCATCATCATCATCCTTTTCATTGCCCAAAGCCTTTCGCGTCCATTTCTTCCGCCTCCCCCCCCCCCCCCCCCGCCCGCCACTCAATCTGTGGCAATGGCTCTGCTGTATTCGTTGAAGCACTTTGTCCCCCCCCGCCCCCCACCCCCCACTCTTTCCACCACACACTGTCCGATCAGCAAGTTTTTGTGTTGGTGAATGAATCATCGCTGTTGGGGGGTTGGTTCTGTTTGGTGATGAAAAATGTATGGAGGTAAGCAGCAGTGCTTAAAGTGGTGTCCTGCAATTGGTAATTTTAATAAAAACAAAAATTTAATTCTCAATTTCGGGTTGGACTAGACGTCTCCTCCTTCCATTAGTTCATTGCAAAATCTACTAATCGACACTAATCTCGGAATTGTCGAGACTCAATCCCGTCAATTGATTTTTAGCAAAATTAGGGTTTGGGAGCCCGACGCAGGGTTCCAATTAGATTTTCGTGTTGCTGCTTAGGATCTAAAAAAATGGCCAACTTTTTTGGGGTTGTGAGTTAGGACCAGATTTGTGTTCCATTCCAACCAAAGGGATAGGCAAAACATCGGCTTCGAGAAATTTTGGGGTTTTTGGGACTCGAACTTTGAGCTTTGGGGAGAATGAGCCGAGCTTCGTCCATCCCCGATCCCAATCCTAATGTAAAATTTTAAAAACCTAGACTCTCGCTCAAAATTTAAATCATATATTTTTTGAATATTGAAGTTTCCCCCATCGTCACACTCCTCGAGCATCTTCCTTTAAAAAAGAACGGGTTTTTAACAAAAAACCAACTACCTACATATTGAACCCCGGCCCAGGGCCTTCCCACGCTCAAAGTTGTCCCCGCCCGCCCAACCCATCGTATGGTATGTGCTGCACTATGCTGCATCATCTTCCGCCCCCCCCCCTCCCATCCCGTCCATCATCACACCATTCTTCTTCCATCCGATGGAAGAAATAAATTTATGTGTGCAGAAAGTGTGTGTTGTATATCCCCCCCCCCCCACTTCCGATCGACAGTCGGAAAGGAAGCGGCGGCTCGGCTGAGTGAGATGAGGAGCAGCAGCAGCAGCAGCAGAGCAAAAGCACATTCTTCCAATCCAAATTCAAGTGGACTTCCCCCCCCCCCCCCCTCCCCGGCTGTAAAGTGCTGCCGGTGACCGCGTCCGTCCCCCCCGCCCGCTGTCCGTCCGTCTGTCAGCTAACGAAGCACACAAAGGGCATGGGGTGGTGGTGGGGGCGAAGGCGCTGGTGACAATTGCAAAAAGGACGACGACGACAAAAATTGCCTGCGGGGCGAACAAATTTTTTTGTTCATGTGTGAAGAGCTTAATTCCCTTTGGATTCCCCCCGTTTTCTCTCCCCGGAGGCAAATTCAGGATTATTATTTTCGGCGGACAATGCTTAAGTGCGCAGCTTCAATGGAAGGGGCATTTTCTGCCGAAAATTCATTCAAAATATTGGAAAAGGGCAAGCGCACTTCCGGAATCAAAATTTCGGAATTCTAAATATGAATTTTTTCGGATTCAAATTTGTCTCTTTTGGCATTCCGACAAAAAGTGGACCCCCCCCCCCCCTCAACCCCCAAATTTTCGCTTCAAAATGTGCGCACCTTTTGCCCATCAACTTTTATTGCTCATTCTGCGCACTTTGCACACAATTCGTCTTAACTTTTTGAAGGTGACATTGGAGGCTAATAGAGCAGCACAACAACTGCGCCATTCATTGTCCATGTTTCCCATGACAAAAAAAACGACATTTTTTAGTGGTTAAAACGCGCTCGTGCGTGAACAGCAATTATGGGAATTCCTTTAAATTTTGTGCGAAATTTTTTTCAAAATAAACTAAATTAATTTGTTCAACTTAAAGTCCAATATAATTTTTGAAGCAACATAAATAAAAAAAATTTTATTAATTGAATTTTTTAGGGTTGTTTTTTCTTTATGTCAATGGCCTTCAAGAAGTACACTTCACCCAAAATTTTTTATTTTACAAAGCTAAGGATTTGGTTGGAGGTGTCCTTATGTATTATATTCTACTATTTTCTAAATTTTAAAAACTCTCTTAAACTGAACGTACTCTTTTCACACCCTCTCCAAAAACATTTTTTAAATTTTTTATGCTATAAGTGAGGGGGGTCAGTCAGCTTAGGGGGGGGGGGGGGGGCCTAGAGATGTGCCTGCCACCAGTTTATGCATTCATTGTTTGCCCTTTTCTCCCCCCGTTGTACGGGTCAAAGGGTCTTCAGTTGAATGAATGTGCCCCCCTCTCCCGTTCTTCTTGTGCAAAGCGTCCAAGAGCAAAAAGGCAAACAACAAACAGCCCCCCCCCCCCCCCTCCCCCCCCCCCCCCTCCAAACCCTAAGCCTCCTCACTCATCTGTCTTAGGACGACGCTCTTGTATTTCCTCCAAACAACCGGGCCATAACGGAAATGAAAACCGGAATCTCAAAGCTTGCTTGTACACATATTGTACTTAATTCTGCAAATATAAGAATCGGATGGTGTTGGGAACCCACCAGCCTTTCCGACATGTTCGGGAGGGAGCCAAAAAATCTCCCGGTTTGATTCAGAATTTTTTTCCGCATCAAATTACTCTATTTGGGCCCAACTTAAATACGAATATAGTTTAATGCTTAAAAAAATTAGGTTCCTCGAAAACCCTCCGGGGCGTGAATGTCGGGGATCTAGAGACCCCGACGCCTCCTGATTCAGAGGGTATATGTAACGTTGTTATTTTTGTACATTTTTCAATAAATCGAATCATTGCTAAACAATGAATAGTAAATAGTTTTCTCATCCAAGGGCTCACCATATTGCTCACGGCATCCAATTTGAGTCATTTTTTCTTCGGGGATTCATCTCTCTCGGTGGGGTCCCCCATAATTACCCTCCCCCCCCCCCCCCCCTCCCCTCCCCTCCCCTTATTTGGGAACCCCATCAAAAACTTGTGTTTGGCGGCAATAAATTTGGGTGGCGTCTTCGTCGTGGACTTATCTCACCAGCAGCAAGATGAGGTCATTCCCAGCATGGACTTTGTTCCCCCCCCCCCTTTTTTGAATTGGCGCCAAATTGGCATAATGAATAAGCCATTCATTCCCTCCGGCTCTGGGAAGGGTAAAGCCTTTCAATTTTAAGTTTTTGTACGGACGGACTTGGTCACCACTCATTTTGAATTGGCGCCAAATTGGCAAACCAAAAATCATAATTTGTCATGTGCTCCTTCTTCTGCCCCCTCGGGGGGAGAAGAAGAGCAGGTGACGATGGTGAGGATGCTTTTGTACACACACTTCAACTCCGGATTATTTCCCAACATCGTGATGGGTGCCATTTCCGGAAGGGAAGGAGCCCAATTTGTGCCAAAATCATGCCCACTTCGATCCCACCCATTACGACTATAAAAAGCACCTGCCCCCCTCCAGAGAATGCCATCCGCCCCCGTCCACTTTTGCATAATTTGCCCATCGAATCGTCATTTGTCTTCAAACCTGGTGGACAACTGAGTCCGGCATTTGCATCAAAATGACAAACCGGGGCCTCAGTTGTGCCAAACTGCAGTCGGCACACATTGCCTTTCGCCTTAAGGATGGCGCGGGGGGAGGGAGGGGGCACTGTTGTTGAAGATGACAATGATGGGATGGCACATCCATCCAAAAATGCCCCGCCAAAAATCCAAATCCATACAATACCCTCCTCTTTTCCCTAACCATCCGTCCGTCTCCTCTCTGTGTGTGGTGGGTGTGCCATGGCATTGTTTGGGAAGATTTATTTATTGGCTGGTTCGTTTGGATTTGTGGTTGGATGGGGGGGGGGGGGGGGGGGGAGTGTTTGTGCATGGGAAGAATGGGCACTTCTGTGATGATGATGATGGAGGGTTTTGCCACCGACGGTGATGAAAGATGGAACAAGCGGTTGGAATGGAGCGGGCACACCGGGTTCTTTTACGCGAATGGCACAATGATGTAGTGCATGTGCCATTGTTTATAGGAATGCCCCCCCCCCCCAATTTTTGAATGGAACAACGTGATTATTACGTAAAATTCCAAAAAAAAATTTTTTTGATAAATTGACTTTAAAGGATTTTTAAAATAAGGTACCGTAACCTATTGAAATAATTCGGTCGTAATCAAAATCAGACGATTAAATCTAATCGTAATTAGCCAGAAGTTTTGAATTGGCCTACCTTAACTTGTTTAAATAGGCAAGCCTATTTAGGTATAGACTAGAGCCTGGACTTGAGGACCGATCGAGATTTCGAAAGAGAATCTCGAAAAATACAAAATCGATTTTTGTTTGAAAAATCACTAAAATCACAAAAAAATGATCAAATTTTGGAAAAATTTCATATTTCAATCGTCCGGGCTCTAGTTTAGACCCTATCGTAATAAAATGGCAATTTAAATGAATCCGACTAAATATATTTTAGTTATTGGTTGGAGCATTATTTAATTGATTCTCCCCAACATTTTTTTAATGTGTTCACTTTTCTTATCATAACCTATGAATATTTATTATAAAAACAATTGTGCATAATCAGATGATAAGTAATTAAAAAAGAAATTTATTCATTTTTGTCTAACATAAATTTTTTGTAATAATATCTTATCGCACAAAATTAAGATTTTTGCAATAAATTAAAACCTCCAAAAGTCACATTTTCAAACTTCACCTTGCTAACCAGAATAATTGATCAAATTTTCTCCAGTTATTGGGTTTTCAATGTTTACCTTTTTTTTCAATAATTACAGAAATTCTCAAAAAAATTTCCGATCGATCTAGACTCCACGAAATTGATGAGATTTGTCGGCAGCGATAAGCGCAACTTTCCATCATCGCATCATCATCCATCACACACAGTCTCAGTTCAGTCCCACATACTGTTTTTTGCTCGACCCCAATCTTCCGATCTCCGTTCCGCCCGTTTTCCCCCCCAGGGCTTGGGGAGGTTACCCCCAAGGGGCTGAGATTATCTATAAATTATTTATACAAATGCGACTATTGCAAAAATATTTTATGGATTTTTTTTATCAGAGTGTGGGGTATAAATAAGAGTTGATTTTGAGTGTGTTTGTCTGCCTAACATTTTTAAGGATAAAATAGGGCGATTTTGTGGGATATCTCCTCGGGTGATTTTTCTTTGGATATTCCCTTAGGCGATTTTCAAGGATTATCCCAAGGAATGATATCAAATTCAAATACACCTGAGAGGGCTGGCTCTTGGTGTGTATTTTAAGAAATTATTTTATTTAAAATTTACGGCAGTTATTCATGAGTTTTTTCTTAAAACCATTCGGATTACCCCTAAAGGGGGTTGGTTGTTCTCTGGTTATCTTTAAAAACGAATGCAAAAATATTGCGAATGTTTTTCATGGGAAGAGGGAGGGAGGGGGGGGGGGGGGGGGGGGGGAAGGGGTGAAGGTCGACAACGCCGTAGACGGCGGGCGGCGCGCAAAAGGTCGGCGACGGCACCGTCTCCCCGTCGATGACGAAGCCCTGCTGGGAGAGGTGATTTTTTACCCCCCCCCCCCTCCCTCAGCCCCTCCGGGGTCCCAACAATGTCCCGCAGCACCACCCCAATCGATCATTTGCATATTTAGCGCTTCCCAATCGCCCCCCCCCCCCCCCTCCATATTTTTTTTATGGGGTACATCACATTTGGCCCAGTTTTCACCTTCAATGCACCATTAACGACGGTACACACCTCACACAACACAAAAAATCTCCAATTTTTTGGCTTTATATAAAATTGAATAAAATTTTTATTATTTTTTAAAATATTTTTGAAATTAGTAAAGCCTTGAAAATTTAAACTTCTTAAGTAATTAAAAGATCAAAGAACTTTCGACGAGACGTTGAAATTTTTTTTTCAAAATTTGATTTTTTTTTTACAAAATGCAGTGCTACCCTACCTATCTATCATAAAGCCAGATCCGTAAAAATGGTTCGATCTCTGATTTATTTACTTTTCCGAGACCAAATAAATTGTACACAATTACAGCCATTTGGTGAACAAAATAAGCCACCAAATTTCTGTGTTCAAAACAAATTGGTCCAATTTATGCGATTCCCATGCATTTGCTGCGCCTTATCATTTGCACATTCTCTGACCTTGTCCAATTCTCCAAATTCCAAAATACTAATAAACCTTTTTGTCTGCCTAATCAGAACTGATCGGAAACTCTGATCACCATGAAACGGGAATTTTCGGGTTGTATTTTAATTTGAATGTGCCAAAAATGTGTCTGTTTCCGATCGATCTCCTGTTTTTGGGCTTTTTCCATTTTCATTCTTCCATATTTATATGAAAAATACGCCTTAAACCTTTTTGCTTCTGATCAGAAATCCTGATCACCCACCCACAATGGTTTTTCGGTTATGGGTCCGCTTCTGGAATGCCGGGACGGACCGGAAATGTTTTCTCATTTATCAACCTCCTCAGTTTGTTGGATGTGTTGGTTGGACTTGGGGCACCTGGGACCTCTTATCACTATGAATCGCTGACCTTGTCGTTAATTTGCTTCAAAATTTCTCCCACTTCCCCCCCCCCCCCCACCCCCACCCCACCCAACAGCAGCAGCAGCAACAGCAGAGGCGTCGGTGTGCAAAGAAAATAAATAGCCTCGCAAAAGGTGCTCTAATCGTACAAATTCACCGGATGGGACGACGATTAGAGAAGGTCCATCCATTCGTCGGCTCGGTCGCCCCCCCCCCCCCCCCCCCCCCCCCCTCCTCTTTCTCTTCAGTCATTCCCACCCCCTCGGGGGACGAATGGATCTCTCTCATAAAAATAAATTTATATTTATTTTGTGCTGTCCGTTGTCGCCTTGCCTTGTCTTCCTTCCTTCCTTCGATCAACCCCCGACCCCACTGCCAAAAGCATTGATCAGATCGGTGATCAGATAGGTGCCAAGATAAAGACGATGAAAATACGTATGATCGTGTTTTGTTTAGGACGGGGAAAAAGGAACAACAAAAATAATTGGCAAAAAAGTGCTGATGACGATAGCCCCATAATTCATTTTTAATATGCTTATTTGTATCTCTATTCTGCTTTGTTTTCAACCTAATTTGTAAGAAGTTTTTCAATGTTACCAAATTTAGAAGCCGAATTCCGGGCATACAAAAAATTATTATATTTTATGAATTGAACGCTGTCCGAAAATTAATGGCGTTAAACCCAACGATTATAATATAAATCCCACTTATTCTTCCATTCTTTACAATTTTGCCTTTTGTCTTTCCCAGCCGGGGCTATTCCCAAGCTCGGCTTAATCCAATCGGAGCTGCTGTAGTTTAGTTGTTGTGCACTGCCTTTTTTAGCCACATTCTCAGCCCTTATCCCATTATCTTCCCAATTGATCCCATCATTCGTCCACCCCCCCCCCCCCCACATTCACATTCCGTTACTTTCTTCCGAACAAAAATTTCTTTATCGCCCGAGGGGTTCTTCTACATAAGCCTATAAAAATATCTGAACCTGAATTCGCAGATTCGACGCTTTAGGGTTGCTTTTCGACCCATCGGGGGTGGGATAGTGGGCGGTCGTGGAGGCCGGGGTTAGCCATGTCGGGAACGGGAAGCAACTCTACTTTAAATTTCTCACAGAAAATTTTGGACTTGAAATCGTAATTCTAATGCACCTTGATTTAAAATAAAAAATCCGCTTAATTTTTGCTCATTTTCAAGACGATATTCGCGCACAAAGACAAACTTCCATTTGAGCCGTTTTCTTCACCATCTTCTGTGCCATATTGCAGAGGCTTTGAGGGCATTTTCTGTGCATTAATAATCGACTTGAGGCTTCTTCAACCATGAATTCTGGGCCCAAAAACTGCATGCCCCGGGGCAACAACAACAACAACATCGTCCACATCGGCTCATCTGCTCCTCCTGATACTGCTCCAACCGCTTTTCCTCGTCATGCCAATCCAGGCTACGATGCCGGCAGTCCAACTGCGCGCATTTATCGGACGCCCATTCACGTTGGCTGTCGCCGAAGGGCATGCCGTTGATGCAGAAATGTTGCCACACTGGTAAGCGATCGATGTTTTGTTCATCCAGATTTATAAAAAGATTTGCTGATCACTTTTGATTCTGATCAAACTAAACGCCACAGGTGCCGTTTCAACACGACGGCCCGTCAAATCTTTGGAATTCCACAGTTGCACGACCTTGGCTTTCACATCATCTCAATCCACGGTAAGCAAAATTTAGGCTAAGTATCGGGGACCCAAAAATTAAAATTATAAAGGTTTTTAATATTATTAATAAAAATTAGTTTAAAATGAAGGAATTGGCATTCATTTTTAAATTTTCAACAGATGGCCACGTGGAAGTCGAAGTTGATGAAGAGGAGGAAGACCAATGTGCGTCGGACAGCTCCACAATATGGCTGGAAATCATGGATGTGCGCAAACTGACCAATGTGCCACTCGAGCAACAATTGTGCGTTTAATATTTACATTTTTACCTTTTTAAGCGGGTGTTGAGCTCCGATCCCCCCGGGGTGCGGGGAAGTCGGGGTTATTCTGGGGGTCGAGAATAATGAAGCGGATTTTGACAGTTTCGGGATTTTTAAATGAAAATTCAAGGTGTGGATGGCTATGTATAAATTTAAATTTGGCATTGGCATTTTTGTTTTAACATTTAGCCAAACGGTGCAAGCGCTAATATCCGCGACGCGAAAGGACGCTGATGTGCGCATGAGCGACTTGCGCGTGTTCCCGCGTGACTATTTGAGCCGTTACCGTACGGTGTCGGAGGTAATCCACAAGGAGGAGGGCATGGACGAGAAGGACGCGGAGGAGACAGACGGTGGGCCCAAGAAGAGGCCGGACGAACGTATGATGTTGGTGTTGAACATCAGCTGCGGCGAGTTGTCCGACCAGGCGAACGATGTGATCAGCGTGGCTGCTGAGAACGGCTTCGTTTTCCGAGTAGGCTTTTAAAATAGCATTTTAATTAAGAGATTTTTATTACAATATTAAATGCTAATTAAATATCTTTGTTTTAAAATATATTTTTGAACAATTTCAATAAATAAATCAAAATTTAATCAAAGATTTTAATTAGCAATTCATTAAATATTAAAAATATTTTTAACTTTATTGTTTCTTTCCATAGGTTGTGGAGGGCGTGTTGCGCAAGAATCGTTCGCCCATTGCAGTGGAGAGCACGACGGCAAGCAGTACAACAAGGCGGACAACACGTCGTGTGCACAACAACGAGCGGCCCGTTGTTTTGAACCCGTTGAAAACATTCCATTGCCAACGACGGCTGCTGTGCCGTCTGAGCATTGATGACAACACGTTTGTGGACCCGGAGGACGGGCCCACCTCGCGGCTGGCCATTTCGGCACATGCCATTGGCAATCACACAAACTTTTTGATGCCATTGCCCGGCGAGAATCGGCTTGAGGGTGTGCCCTTGGAGAGTGGCGAGTACAGCTTCCGCCTGGAGGCCAGAGACCGGATGGGCCAGGTAGGCTTGGCTTGCTGCCTCGCTAATTTGATTTTTCTTAATTAATTTTTTTTAATTTTGCGCCCATTTTGATGTGCCATTCTTATACATTTTAGGCCAATTCGGTGCCGTTCCAAGTCATCGTGAAGGAACACACATCGCGTGAAAAGCCCACTCACAGCTATTCGCTGCTGTTGGACGTGCCGTTGGAAGCGCTTTTTGGAGCAGCCGCAGTTCCTGCGCGAGTTCGTCTATCGCCTGGGCGCCTCAATCCATCGAATTTCGGAATCGGAGGCCGCTGGAGAAAGTGCCAAATTGCCCAGAATTGCCACAGAAATTCAGGTGCGGTTTTTTTAGAAATTCCTTGTATATATGGATTTAAAAAAGGTTGGAGGTTTGCCATAAAAAAAATCTTTCAACCTTAGAATGGATGTGCATTCAGATTGCCAATTTTGTGCCAATCATTTAGTTGGAGGAATTGTTGGACAACGGTGGTGGCCAAACACTGCTGAAATGGTCCAACGCGACATTGAGCCGCAAAATTTGCGATGATCGTCAAATCAACGCCACTCGTGATCGAATGATGCATGTCAGCTCGGAGCGTGTACGGCACGATTTTGCGAAGACGATGGGTGCCAAGTTCCATGTGCGCAAGGTCAGTTTTCTTGTTTAAAAATTTATTACAAAACTGTGAAGGAAGTATTTTCTAAATTGCCCAAAGCAAATCCATAAAATTCTTACAAAAACGGAAGCATTTTCTAAATTGCCTAAAGCGTTTTGACAACCCGAAAAATTCTTACAAAAAGGTAGGCATTTTCGAAATAGCCTAAAGCCTTTTGACAAATCAAAAAAATTCTTACAAAAACGGAAGCATTTTCTAAATTGCCTAAAGCCTTTTGACAAATCAAAAAAATTCTTACAAAAACGGAATCATTTTCTAAATAGCCTCCTAACAAATTATGAAAAATTTAAAATTTTCATTTTAAACTTCCCACTCCTTTAGGTGGGCGTTGAGTTTCTGGGTCGTTGTCAGACGCGCCATTTGTTGGCCACAATGCGCGTCCGTGTCACCAGCACAACGGAACGGAACGCGGCAGGGCAAGCGGACAGCGCGGACGGAAGCGCGTCGTTGATCAGCCGAGCGTTGCTGATCCCGCTGATTCTGATCCTGATCGTACTTCTGTTGTGCATGATTGTCCTGTTGTTGTGCTGTATGCAGCATAAGCGGGGCCGCAAGGGCGGCAAATATAGCGATTTTGCGTCAAAAAGTGAAATTCCTTTTTATTTTAATTATATTTGTATTATGGTTAATTAAAACTAATTAAGGTTAATTGAGGAGATTTATTTAAATTGTTTCTAAACCTCGTGCAGGCCGTCCCGTTGTGTTCCCGGACGAGGTGCCCCATCGGGAGGAGAGCAGCTCCGCTGACGGCTCGTTGGCCACAGTGACCACGCCGATGCTCGTGGAGCGTGAGCAGCCGCCTGAGCAGCCACCGATGATGATGAGCACCACCAATGGCAACGACGCAAACATGATGATGACCATGCACGAGAATCCGCTGTAAAAAAATATATAATTTTTAATATTAAACAAATTTTAAATTTATATAATAAAAAATATTGTGTTTTTATTTAAGCTACCGAGCGCCGCCCCAGGCGCAAGCAATGCTCAAAAAGAGTCCACTGATGGGGCAACCGCATGAGCACACCCCACAGAGCACATTGCCAACAAGTCCACGCCTTGGCTACCAACATCGGCCGTTGCAAGCGGTTGGGTTTTGTATTTTTCAAACTTTTCATTGCCACGGGTCCAAATCCATGCATTTCTTGGTATCATGATAGAGACACGGTTTGCTTGATCAAGTACAATCACTTTTTGCCACCTTACAACAACCCAACAAGTTCAACACGTTCAGAATGGTCAGCAGTTCACCACCTCCTCCACGTTCAGTCCACCGGAACAGCAGCAGCAGCATCAGCAACAGCAGGCCACACTGAAGCACATCGACGCATCGCCGACGCCGTTGCGGCACCACCACAACCCGTTCTTGCGGAACCACCACCTGCAGCAGTCCATGCGCGGCCTCACCCCCGTCGGACAGCGCTTGCCGCCTCCGTATTTGGCACATTGAATAAATTGCAGTTTTTTTGAGATTATTGTTTAATTGCTTTATGTATGTATGGCCGGCCAGTGCTTATTAGAGAATATGAATTTTAGCGAAAATTTTATCGCCGCAAGGGTTGAACCTATGATTTTTTAAAAATGTTTAACCATTGGCGCTATAATTCCATCATTTCCAAACATTAATTTCGATCGAATTTGGAAACAAAACCCCCATAACTTCGTCGTAACTCAAAAATGCCAAAGTAATTTTTGCCCGATTTTTCAGAATTTTTATGTCCAGAAAATTGGGATTGGTTTTAAATGGGAATTTTGTTTCATCAACTAGAAATGCCCCAAACCCCGTACCAGATCAGACCACCGATCAGCGGGGTCTGGATCGTAAGACCAGAGCATTTTTTCTGATCACTTATGAGTTAGGGCGTTTGTCTGTAAATATAATTTTTTACTTCACAGCTTCTGTAAATGTACCGCCAAATGCTACCAAATTTGGACAATGTTCGATGACTGTTTGTCAATTTCATGGCTTTCGTCTTAAATTTTTGTTTTTTTCTCCCAAAAGGTGTAGCCGATTATTTATTTATTTTTGATATTTTTTGAACCAACAATTTCATTGGATTTGACAGAAAAAATACAAAAATTCAGCCCTCTACGTCTAAAGAAAATTGGAAATCCCGCTGGTTTTCTGATGTTAAAAGTTCAGTAAAACGGGAATTCCGAATATTTTGTTGGCCACTTCGACTACACCTGCCACAATTTGTCTGTAAACCGCACTGACAATAATTAATTAGGTAATATGCAATTTAATTAATTAATTTTTTCATTCGTGTTTTCTGTTAATTTCAACTGAATGAATGATTGGATGCCGCGCTTTCCAACTCCTTTTCCATTCTCTTCCATTTGACTCTCTTTTAGGCTTTTTTTGTTTATTCTTTCTCAACTTTTTATTCCTCTTTTTTGCCTATTTTTGTTAGGGCTGTGCGAGAGTCTCGAGAATGTCCCTCCCGGTTTTGGGTCCAGTAGGAAAATTGTGTCGTTTTTGAGTGATATTGGCACTAATTATTTATTGGTGGCATCGGACAGCCCCCCCCCCAATTTTTATGTTTTTTATTCCAGCAATTGCTTCCGTGTTTCGCTTCTGTTCTCAGGTCGTCCACCACAAATTACACTTTCGTTTACTTATCAATTTTCTTTCTTTTTTTATTTACCGCGCAATCAAATTGAATTGACCACACTTTGAAGCACTTTCCACAACAACAATTTGTTCTTTAATTTCACCAATGAATGACGCGATGCTTTTGTGTTTTTATGGGAAACAAATTTAATTAATTTGTAATTTTAAACAAATTAGGCTTCCATGCTTGTTTGGGTTGGTTCCGCATTACTGGACAAAGTCCATAAAAATGCCGAATGTCAAAACGCTCCGATTCTCGAATAATTTGACTGCTAACTTGTCGAGAAGACAATTCGGCATTTGTCGGGAGTTTTCGGGGTTTGTGCCGGATGCCGGTATCACAAATTTCTCCGGATACTTTTTCGCAAGCAATTAAGATTATACAAAAACTATTTTACATTTTGTTTGAGGTATTAAATTGTTTAAATTAATCGTTTTATATATTTTTTTTATTTATCATATTTTTCCCCTCCGCTTCTTCTTCGAGCCGACATGGCACGCCTCCGGTGCATTTTCCACCAGCACAATGCCGTCATTGCTTGCAAGCGTCAAATTGATTAAGGAAATGGAAGCCAACAAAAGGAGGCCGCCGCCCAGCTCGGCTTCGGCAAAGAACAAAGTTGAATAAAGGGCGGGCGTGGCCGTTTGAATTGGACGCCAATATATTGTTGGCATTGTGTTTATTAGCAAATTGTTGTTGCTCATTCTCTACAATCTGAAAGATTTCAAAGTTGACCCAAAAATGTATACATTTTTATTTTTAAAAACCAACAATAATCGGCCTGGTGAACACGTCCATCGTTGTTGCACGTACTTCTTCCGCTTCACCAACCGAGTTCCATGCACGAACAGTGCGCGCTTTACGCTGCTTTTTTGACTTTCGTCTACGGATGTACTGCTCGGTGACGATGTGCCGTGGCATAGTTTCAGCACATTTTGGTGGAGTGATACCCAGACAACCGCCGTCCAGCTTCAGACAAAGAGTGATCTGGCACTGAAACAATGCCGGATGAGGGCCAAAAATATAGGATTTAATTACAAAATTTGAGACAGAAATCACCTGAAACTGCAACACCGGACGGTCAGCATACTGCGAAATAGATCAATTAGGTCTTTAGATAAGGTTTGACCATGAATATTTGAAAAACGAACACCTTGAAGACGTGATACTCCTTGGTTGCTAGCCTGAGTGTGCTGTCATAGTCGGGAGTGTGCAACAATACGGCATCCAAGCCACAGCCATGCGCATCCAGAATGTCTACCCGATCACCAAAACCGTTGTCAACCTGAGAGATTGATCAAAATTTGGTCGGTTCAAGAGAGCTGATCAAATAGTCGACTAATTTCGGATAAAAACCTGATCGATGATGTCTAGGGTTAATCAGATCAAGATCTGATCAGACTAGCTTTTATTGCTTCAAAAGTCTCGACTGTCATATTTATTTTGTATTCACCCAAACATACAAAACATGAATGGACGAGCATTCCAAATTGATCACCGTTCAACTCCTCCACGCACTCCCATCGATGGAACACACTTTGACCTATTGTTAAGGGGAGGGAGGTAAACCGTGATATCGATTGATACTGATCAGATCAGGAAAAGGCTTGTATAAAAACACCGTATGTAATATGCTCAATGCGTACCAAGAACGGCATACTGTACGACTGGGACCGTTTTGGTGGTCCTTGCGCAGTGTGTATTCACAGCGCGGCATTTGGTAGACTTTTTGATAGAATTGTGTTGTGATTTGACTAAAATTTTGAACCTTTTTATATATAAAATTTAACTAAAATAAATAATTTTAAATATTTATGTCCAAATTAAAATTAAAAATCGAAAAATGACCTGACTTCCATCGGCACATTCACTTGTTTCTCCGCTTCCATGTAAAAACATTGGATTTTTACCATTTGGTCAACTTTTGTCATAAAACTGAAATAAATTTATTTAACAAAAATATTATTTTAAGTTATTACACAGGATGGAACATGAAAACAACCTAAAAAAGGGTAATATTTTGTTAAAAAATGCAAAATTTTGATCATTTACCGTGGTCTCAACAAAAATTCCGCGTGGATTTAGCTGGAAATGAAAAATTTAAAATTAAATTAAAAAATAAATAGTTCAAATTTGTTAAAATCTTTTGCTTTTACCGATCGGTATCTGCGTACATTGCAATTTGTGAACGGCACTGTGATGCCAATGACACTGAAGCATTATTTTAATGACAATCAAAACATTAATTCCTACAAATAAAATTTATATAAAATTTAAGTTTTTTTAAATAAATTTTAAGCATAAAATACTTTGGGTCCGGAAAGTGTTCCGGGCCCGCCCGGCACTCCGCTCGGTGGTAATTGTCTTGCACAAAAACAGTGCCCTCAAATTGTTTTTTGGTCGTTGCGCGGACACCAATTTTGTCCGGCTCGCAAATGATGTCCGGCGTGCCGGGACCTAAAAATTGCAGAACTCCATTGAACAGTGTGCAAGTTTGATCTAAAATTGGCCATATGTCCGCTGCTTTTCTGAATAATTTGATCAGAAAATCACTTCACCACTAACTGTCCGATCATGTTTTTGATCTGATCAGAATGGGAGCGACTTCACAACGTCTCCGAAATTTTTAGCAATTTTAGGAAAATTGAAAAACCCGTACTTTCTACAAATATCGGTACAATAAAGGCGTTGCTATTATACGGTCTGATCTGAAGGCCTAAGCCTGATTGATTATCTTATAATTATGATTTTTGCCAAAATTAAAAATTAAATGTGAAAAATTTATACGAAAATCGGTCCGGCACATATGCCAAGTGATGGAGTCGGCCAACGATTTGTCAAGCTGATCGAACGCTTCGACGGTGTGCACTCGGAGGGCATCGCCAGTGATTTGGTGAAGCTGACGTACATTGACCAGGTTGGTGACGCCGATTGCGTACACCATCACTTGCGCATCGTGCAGACGTTGTGCTTAATGAATAATCAAATTTATTTAAAAAATAATAAAACGATATTAAATAGAATTAATTTTTAATTTTGTTTTTCTTTTAATTTTTACCGGCTTCTTCCACTTCGTCCTGTGATTGTCCATCCGTAACAACAACAACCACTTTAATGAAGTCAAAATTATTAAATAAAATTGTTTTTATATAAATATTTATTTAATATTATTCAAATTCCACCTTTAGGCACCGGACCTCCACGTGCATTTTGAAAACCGTTTTCCAGCGCAAAATTCAGTGCTTGGCCCGTGTTTGTGGCACCGCCCAAGTACCGAACCCGCTGAATGGCCCATTCCAACTAGGGTTTAGATTTATATTAAATAAAAAACATATAAAATATTACAACAAAAAAGGAGCCTTAATAAATGCTAATTGGAATACAAATATTTAAAATTTATTTTTAATTTTTTTGCAAATAAAATGTTACTTGACTTTCGCAGTTGTACTGGTTCAGCGTGATCTCCAACTGAGGCAATTCAGCAAATTGGATCAGCGCCAAATGTGTGCCGTCTGATGAAATGTTCAACCGGCGTGCCAAAAGTGCGGCAAATTGGAGTTGCATACGAAACGTGTCTGATCAACGGGGGAAAGCAATGTTTTCCAGATTTGATTTTTTGATCACTCTTTAACTGAGCTGATCAATCCGATTATTATTCAAAATGGTCATAGCTGACCATCTCCTACAGAACCGGATCCATCCAAAAGTAGTAATACATCGACGGTGTTATTTGATGCACATTCTGAATTTTAAAAAAATTACGATTTTTTGTAAGCATTGGAAATAGTAATAAATTTTGATTAAAATTGAATTTGAATAGCCATTTTGAATCATGCCTTTAATCAGTTCTGAATCTACAAGCCCGTTGTCAATAGGAAATGAGCAAATCTTTGTTAAAAGCGCCAAAAATGGTAGTATAATTTGCAAATTCAAGCTCAAATAGCGTTGTTGTTCAGCAGAAACATTCTTCATATTTATTAATATTCTATTAAATTTTTTTAAAACCATTAAATAAATAATTAATACATTTAAAAAATCAATTTGATCTGTTTTTGATCATTTTAAAACCAATCTAGTTCATGAGAAACACTGGTGGTAACCCCAAAAAATAGCATCAATTTTCGGGATGATGGTACTGACGGAATGATCGCTCGAATTGATCGGGAGAGGGCGAAAAAGATGAATTTTTGAGATGGATGGGGGTTTAATGAGCATAATTAGCGCAAAGAGCCACTTAATCCTTCCCTTTTTTTAACAGAGCACATTTAAAATGAAAGTCCGGACATTACGATGCTTTTCCTTTTAAATTCGCCGCCGATCATTTGGAGAAAGAAAATCAACAAAAATTGGATTTTATTTTTTAACGATAAAAATTAATAAATGAGTCTTTAATAAAAAAGAATTTAATAATTTAAATTTTTTATTAAATAATATTTTTCCTAATTATATAACAATTAATTACAATATATAAAAATTTAATTTTATTAAATATTTCCCTTTTGTTTTCACATTCATTTTGTCAATATATTCCATCAGAGTCCAACCTTTTTCTCATAAATGAACAAATGTTCATTTCTTAACATGAACACATGCTGGCAGCGGTTAAAAGTAACTCAAGAAACTCCCGAGAAATTCAGCTTTCAAATGTTAAAAATAATTATTTAATCGATACAAACTCCATTCAAATGCTTTTTTATTTATTATTTTATCCTTTTTATTAATTATCTGATTTTCCTAGTACACCTACAAAATGTCCTTCTACACCGTGCACAAGGATCAGTTGCCGCTGAGGGCGCTGTTCAACCAGCACGGGCTGTCCTTTCAGCAACGATGGCACTCGCCCCACTATAAATACAGTCAAGTGCTCAGTGGCACTTATCACATCCCGCACAGCCGCTACCCGCCCCACGACGTGTATAAGACACCGTGGTAAGGAACGGGATTGAGAAGACCAAGAACGCAAAGTCGACGTCGACAGTGTCGATGAACGATGCTGGGGTAAAACTACTCAGAGTCCTGCTCCAATCAGAAACTCCTGCGCAGCCCAAGCAGGAGTCGAGAACTGAGCATTAAGAAAGATGAATTCACGACAATAACCAATTTACACCTCAAGATCTAGCCCGAGAATTCATCTTGAGGAGATTCTTGATACCAGCAGGCACTTACATACTTGGGTTACCGCACAGAGTCGGGTTTTGGGTTGAAAATGTACCAAGTTTTGACTCTGTGTTTGGGATAACACTAAACCCCTAAAAGAATCAATCATAAGGGATTTAAGAATGATTTTTGGGCAACCCACTTTTTTTTTAAATCCACAAACAAAAACATTAAATTTTTAACAAACATTGACCGTGAATTAAAGTCGGGATTTTTAGGAAATTATGTTAAATGTAAAATTGATTTAAGGCTTTGCCACCTTCACCCGACCCATTTGACGCCGGGAGAGCCCGATTGGTGGTACTGAATGTGTGAACGATGATAATTAGGGCCCGGATTATAGTTGCCAAAAATCTCCAATTAGTTCATATGACATTTTTTTACATTTTCCTAAAAGAAATAACATAAATTCATATTTATAGCTAACATTTCGAAAGTCTAACTTTATTAAGAACTTCGTTTTTAACAGTCCATTTTTGATCAAAAATGTAGTTGATTAGAAAAAACATTTTCTTTTTTGTCACAAACCAAAAAAGTCAATTTTAGGGGTACCTTTTTCAAAACTGTGGTCAGTCGATCTTTAGAGGTGCATTTTTCGGTTTAATTGCTCTAAAGAATCAATAAATGAATGGATTCATCAGAGGCCTGCTGGTGCTTGTCTTCGGGTTAATTTAACCCGGGTTAACGGCTAAACCCGAGTTTAGTCCCTTTTTCCATTCAATTTTTAATTATTTCAAAACAAAATCAAATTATTTGAAAATAAGTTGTTTTTTGATTTTATTTTTCATGCCAGAAATTAAAAGTTGTAAAATACTAAAAAGGTTGGATATTAAAGTATAAATAAAAAAATAAAATGATTGTCGCGGAAGGGGCTAGAAGCTAAAACAAATAAAATCAATTTAAGAGTTTAACGACTCAGCCACTGGATGGATTATAGTTGTAGGCTTCCTCCCCGACCCCTCGGGGGCGAAAATGTCGGATATTGGAGAGAGGGGGGGGGGGGGGGGGGGGGGAGGGTTAGCGCAAGAAAATTGGAAATTTTTTGATTTGCAATTAAAAAGTTTAAAAAATGGCGGTGCTTTTTAGAAATAGGAGGAGTCGGCAGCGCCGATAGGCGCCGCCGGGAAAATTTTTGGGGTCCGGGAGGAACCCTAGATAGTAGGACATGGTGAAATGTGAATAAAAGTCAAAGAAATTATAAAGGTAAATCGTCTCAATCTTCAGCAATCCAAAAAGAAAAACAGATGCAACGGTTAACCGCGGTTTCAGTGGTCATAACTAGGGATGCTCGAGAGTCTCGGTTCTCAAGTCGAGAAATTTCTCGGTTTTTTTGGGTCTCGGTCTCGAGGTTATTTCCCGGTCTCGAGTCTCGGTGTCATTTCGGTCTCGGTCTCGAGTCTCGGTTCTCGGCAAATTTCAATTCCCGAGCATCCCTAGTCATAACTAACAAATAAAGCTGTCGGTTTGAAACCGAACCGAGACCGAAAACCGGCATTTTTTCGGTTCGGTTTTCGTTTCGGTCGGTTTGAAACCGAACATTATTTGAAACCGACAGCCTTAGTCATAACTGTTAAGCGCGATTACGGATAGCCGTTCCCACGCCTGATCCTGATGATGATGGCCCCTCAGCTTTCTTCACTTTAAGTTTCGCCTCTTTACACGGGTCTTGCAGCTTCTTCAACTTTTTTGTGGGATACTTCTCTATTATCGGATCACGAATCAATTGTTTGTATATGTAGAACGTCTTTCCAACATACTTTTCTTCTATCATTTCTTCCGGATTAGTCACTCTAAGTCGAATAATGGAAAAATGTATGCTTCTCATATTCCCTATAACCCATAAAATTTCATCAAGAAATTGCTTGTACACATTTGGATCGTCCATATGTTCATTCTCATAATTTTTAACTTCCTTACAAATCATTTCCATATCTGAAAATTAGAGACCGGTCAGAAGGTTCGGTCGGTGTTTTTCGGTAAAGTACCGAAAAAGTAGCGATGGACTTTTTATCGGGAAATATGAATATTAAAATGGTATTTTTTGCGAAATTTTTAAACAAAGTTTCTTATCAAAATGCTTTTAAAACTTCAATTCTCCCGGCGGCGCCTATCGGTACCTCCGATCCCCCTCCCCCACCCGAAAGCTTAAAATAGGCATAAGAAGGGGGGCCGCTGAAGCAACAAAAAAAATTTAAGACACCAACTTTATTTTGTAATTTTTTAATGGTGAATTGAATTCGCTCAAGCAAAAAATAAGAAATTGAAAGATTAATAAATTAGCTTTAATATTTTAAACCATAAAATATTTTTTTTAAGTTTTAGAAATTGTTTCCTTTACCATCGAAGTTAATAGAAGACAGAAAAAAACTATTACCACATTTTTTCGTTCTATTTTTCGGTAAAGTAACGAAAAAGTACCGGTACTAGTAAATAGTAGTGCTGCACGAGACCCAAAATTCCCCGATACTCGAGACTCGAGCCCGAGACCCAAAAAACTCGAGACTTTTCTCGAGTCGATACTCGAGACCGAGACTCTCAAGCAGCACTAGTAAATAGTGTCACTCTAGGTCATTAAAAAAGCAAAGATGATGTTTTAAAAAAATAAACTGACCTAATCCAAGCTCCTGAATGCTGTCCCAATATTCTAAAAAGAGTGCGTTCACTTTCTGCAAATACTTAATTTCCCATCCGTCACTTCTAATTGCATTTGGATTATCAATTAACATTTCTTTTTTCTTTTCTTTTTTTTCTTTCTTCGTTTCCTTTTCATTTTCCTTTTTTATTTCATCCAAAAGATTGGCCATATCCTTTCGTAACTTTCTATTTTTCTCGTAATATTCGTCCAAGTATTTACGTTTTTGGCCATTTTCCATTTCCTCTTCAAAGTTCAACGGATTCAGCTTACCTTTTGGCGATATCTTTTGGGCATTATTTATATGTAAAAAGTCGGATAAATTCATAAAGTCGAACTAAATGTTTGTAAATTGAAAAATGATCATTTATTTGTTCGCACCACAGTGTCAAAGCCTGCAGCTGATCTCCACCCAAACAGAACTCGGTAAGCGGCTTTAATCGCTTCCATTGCTGAGCTCAATTGGAGTTCACGGCCGCCCGCCACCCGGAACAGCGGCTTCTCCACTTTAATTTGATTGTTAGGAATATTTGCTGAACTGCTTGAACTTA
Source organism: Globodera pallida (assembly GCA_020449905.1). Lineage (NCBI taxonomy): Eukaryota > Metazoa > Nematoda > Chromadorea > Rhabditida > Heteroderidae > Globodera > Globodera pallida. The sequence goes on from JAIXHY010000042.1 coordinate 454,587, forward strand.
ACGCTCCTTGATGGCTCTCCCAACTTTTCAGGAATGCATCAGTGGCCAATGCCTTCACTTTCCAACGTTCACAAATTTGTCTCAATCTACTGGAATTTGCACGCTTTTCGACTTGTCCGAGTGCCACCTTTTCATCGTTGCATTCCCAATTTTTCATCATAGTACGCCAAAAGAACCGTTTGCCAAGTGCCAATGCCTTCGCCATGTCCTCCTTCTCCGGCGTGCCGTCTTCGATCACCTCAACAGAAACCGAATAAGCGATCATAGCGATCAGAAGCAGAATGGGCAGCCAATCTTTTGGAAAATGTTTCATTTTTAATGCTGCTTAATTTGCTAATGCTTCTTTGTTGGCGAAATGACTATTTATATTGCACAATTTTTACGTCAGTAGTTGATTGCTTTATGACGAAAGTGGAATTATAGTAATCGATTACGGCATCCCTTTCAATATATAAAATTATTTTGTATAAATATAATTATAATAAAATGGCATTAAATAATCGATTATGTCATCCCTTTAAATATATAAAATTATTTTGTATAATAACTAGTGATCGGCCAGAAGGGTCGGTCGGTACTTTTCGGTAAAGTACCGAAAAAGTACCGGTACCGAATAGTACCGAAAAAGTCCAAAAAGGTTCGGTCGGTACTTTTCGGTAAAGTACCGAAGCCTGAGTACCGAAAAGTACCGAAAAAGCGTCGGTACTTTCCCGTACCGACCGAACACTAATAATAACAACCGATTCAAACCCGCTTTAAATTCTTATTTTTATTTTCTCGTAATCAGTGCATCAAATAGCATATTAAAATTTCTGATGTGATGGCCGGCCATCTTTAGGGGTGCATTTTCATCCCCATCCCCGGCCGGGGATGAGGCCGGGGATCCCTGTTTTCGGGTATGGGCAAACCGGGGAACGGGGACGGGGATGAGAATGGCCGGGGATTCCCGGGTTTCCCCCCCCCCCCCCCCCCCCCCCCGGTGGCAACCCTACTTTAAATATATATAAAATTATTTTTGAATAAATATAATTATAAGCAGCATATGGCGTCAAAACCGCGCGGGTACGGCGCGGCCAAAAAGGGCGCGGGTACCCAAACCTATTGGAGGGGTCAGATCCTTTGATCGTGCCGCCCGCAAAGCCCAAACCTATTGGAGGGGTCGGGTCCTTTGATCTTGCCGCCCCAAAACCGAGCGGGTACCAAAACCGTGCGGCCTTTGAACATGCCGCCCGCAAAGCCCAAACCTATTGGAGGGGTCCAACCCTTTGATCTTGCCGCCCCAAACCGAAACCTATTGGGCTTTTCGATCTTGCCGCCCGCAGGATCTAAAGCTATCGTGTCCTTTGATCATGCCGACCCAAACCAAAACCTATTGGATCGGTACAAGTGTTTTGATCCAACCACCAAAATGCAGTGGCGGGCCGAATCCTATTGATCCAAAATCCGAGCGGCCTTTGACCGTGCCGCCCAAAGCAAAGTTTTGAAAAAGTGCGGATTAATTTCTGATTAAACAATCAAAACCTATTGGGCCAGTGCCAAATCCAAAATTCAATTTTCCCTCCCCCACCCTCAAGGTCATTTCGGCACCTGTCAATCAAACTTTCTCCGCGCACCAAAAATTTCCAGCTGACCTGTCAATCAAACTTTAATTCGCCCCAAATTTCAGTCGATACACAATGTGAGGGACCATCCCTATAAATAATAATAATAATAAATAAATAAAAAAGAAAAAATGTTTAGTGGACCTTTCACACTAATTCTCTCAGGGGCTACCGGAAGCGGTAAAACCCAATGGCTTTTGAAATTTTTGAAATATTATAAAGAATTAATTGATCCCGTTCCAAATAAGATTTTATATTGTTATGGTGAAATGAACGATAGTATTTTGGGGTTAATTGGGCAGGGTATCGAGACACACAATGGAATTCCAGATTTGAAAATGATAAAAGAGCAAGCTAAACCGTTGTTACTTATTCTTGACGATTTAATGCTTAACGTAAAAAATAATTTTCTTGATTTGCTATTCACTAGGGGATCTCATAATTGGAACGTTAGCATAATTTTCGTTACCCAAAGCTTATATGGTAAGGATATAAAAACCGCAAGAGCAAATGCTCATTATCTCGTCTTGATGCGAAACCCATCAGGACAACTTCAGGTAAGAACTGTAGGCTCACAACTGTTTCCCAAAAGAATGAATTACTTTATGGAGACATATAACAACGCAACCAGTAATCAATTCAGCTATCTTGTAATTAATATGCACCCAAACGCGGATGAAGAATTTAGATTATCTAGCAAAATATTTCCAGACGAAATTTTAGAAGTATATTTACCAAATGAATAAAAATCTATAAAAGGAAATTAAATGTCGGAAAATATGAAAATGTACCAATTTAGCTCTCACGTAAAGGAGAATACAGCATTTTTAAAAAAGCTTGCCTCTACCAGATCCGATCAAAAGAAGAATAATTTAATCGAAACTGCAACTACTGATCAAATTTTGGCAATTGTTGAAATTTGTGCAAACATTTTGAGTTTTACATTCAAACTTAATAAAAGACAAAAACAAAGGCTTGTTCAGTACGCTGATTTTTATCGAGCCATTGCCAAATCAAAAACTGAAAAAACAGCAAGAAAAAAGCTACAACAGGGAAGTGGAATAGCACTAGGAGCAGTTTTAATTCCAGTTTTAAGTGTTCTAGCGCAACATTTATTAGAAAAAATTACATCATGAAATTTGCAAAGAAAATGTTAATGGTTCCCGAAACGGAATATTATGCACTGTTAAGTGCCATCCAGGGCGGAGATTATCTTCAAAATGAAAAATCAATGCTAGATGCAAAAATCAGACAGAATTTAGACGATACAACAATTAAAGAAGATATTAAAGCGAGTAAACATAACTGGCTTTATAAGGAAAGACGGATGTTAAAAGAAATGACAGAAAATCGACCACAAAAGGTGATTATTGAAAATCAAACCCCATCACCAAATATTGCACCGTATTTGGGAGTTAGTCAGCCAAAAACCCAGATGACCGAAGAGCCAAGAAAGGCCATTGTTCCTAGAATAAGGCTCAAAAGCATGCCGGAACCTTCTGAGCAGCAAGCTCCACCCCAAATGGACCAAGACGTATCCCAATTACCGCCTTCTACTCTATCATCTCCAATTTTTAAAACGCCTGAAAAATTTCAAACAACATCGTTAATTCATCCAGACTTTTTGAACGAACTAGTGAATTATGTATCTAAAAACAAGGATACATTTAAAATAACGGCAATGGGCAAAGTTCAATCTAATAGAAATCTGCCAATTGATGATAGTAATTATAAGGATGTTTTGATGTATCTTGTCGGTGGGAAAAAAGAAACACCAAGGGGAGCAAAATTTTTAAAGGACCGGCTCTTAAAAGATCCGACAATACGAGAAATGGTTGGCAAGTCAAGCGACATGTGGGGGGAGGGTAAAAAAGTTGTTGTAAGGTTGAAACCTATAAAAACAATCGGTATCCTTCGAGAAAAGAAGCTTTTTAAACCAACAATATGGGCAAGGCTATAGATAAAATTATATCAAAAGTTTATTACGATCTCAAATCCCCAGCAAGTTTTGCGGGGGTAAATAAAATTTTAGAAGAAGCAAGAAAGGTAAATCCAAAAATAAATATGGAGCACGTTACCAATTTTCTCGAAAAACAGAAAACTTACACTCTCCATAAACCTATTAGAAAAAAATTTCCAAAACTAAAAACAATACCTACCGGTTTTCATACCGATTGGCAATGCGACCTTTGTATTTTTGACCAATTAAAACAATATAACAACGGATATAAATATTTATTAGTCTGCATCGATGTTTTGAGCCGAATGCTTTTTGTTGCTCCGGTAAAGTCAAAAAGAAGTGAGGATATGATAGAGGCTTTTGAAAAAGTTTTCAAAAAGGCCAAGGTTTTACCAAATAAATTGTATAGCGATAGCGGGCTTGAATTTCAGGCAAATAAAATGAAAAAATATTTCGAGGATAAAGATGTAATAAAAAGGGTAATGCATAGCCCACACCTCCATGCAGGCGTTGTGGAAAGGGCTAATCGAACAATAAAAGAGCGTCTCTATAGATACTTTAGTCAAAATAATACATTTAGATGGGTTGACGTTATAGATGAAATTGTTAAAAACCTAAATAATAGTGTTCATCGAACAACGGGGATGAAACCAACCTCCGTAAATTTTGAAAATGCCAGAGCACTATGGGAGAAGTTATATAAGGAAAATATGATACCAATTAAGAATAAATTTAAAAGAGGTGATATCGTTCGCATTACAAAAGAAAAAGGAACATTTACAAAAGGTTATTATCCGAATTTTACCGAGGAATTGTTCAAAATTTCCGTTGTTAATCCAACAAATCCAGTCTCATATCGCATTGCAGATTTTGACGATAATCTAATCAAGGGTATTTTTTATAATCAAGAACTTGTAAAGTCCAAAGAAGATATTTTTAAAATTGCAGAGGTTATAAAAACGCGCGTTAGGAAAGGAATTAAAGAGCATTTTGTAAGGTGGAAAGGATATTCTGAAAAATTTAATAGTTGGGTAAAAGATTCAGATTTAGTAAAATAATGGATGATTTTTATATTGTATTACCATCAAATACACCCGTTTCAGGAAACAAAACCTCAAAGTTTATTGTAAGACTACCAGAAACATTAGAATTAGACACAAGCTGGTCAGTTGCCCTTTCTTCAATAATTTATCCCTATTCGTTCACAGCTCTCGGAATAGAGGGAAGAGAATTTATTAACGTCTTTGAAAAAGGGAAGACGGAAGGTTTAAAAATATACCTGCCAGATATGAACTTTAAAACCGCAAGAGGGCTAGAAAAGAAAATTAATGAAGCATTTTCTCATTATTATGATTTGCGAAAAGTGAGAAGAAAAAGAGAGGCAAAATCTAAAGAAGAGGGCACAGATAAGCAAATAGACTCTGCTAAAAGAGCATCCAATCGAGCCTGGAGAGAGACTCAAGGATATGTCCAAAAAGCTAACAATATAATAACGCAAACAAGGCGTCTAATGGCACAATCAAAAGAATTGAGTTCAAACTCACTCGAAGCTCCGGGTGTGAAGGAGTTGTTCGAGAAATTAGCAGAAAAGAGTACCAAATTTGAATCATTGTTTGAGGAAATTAACACACTTTCAAAAGAAGTTGAAGGTGCTCAAAATAGTACACTAGAATGTGTAGCTAAGCAAGATCTTAAGGGAGCGAAAAAATTTGCAGAAAAAGCAAAAGTTGCTGCAAGAAATGTAAAAACCAAGCAGCTGGAAATAGTTAGAGAGCATGCAAATACTACTGAAGAGGGATTTGCCGGACTTGTAACAAGAGTAAATAAGTCGATCGGGGATTTCTTACAGCCACAAACAGTAGAAGATCAGAATAAAGAAGCACCGCAGCCGCACGAAATTGATCCAATCGAGTCACAGAGAGAAGAAACGAATCCAACAACTGATGAGGAAATTGAAGAGCCAAAAGAAGTGCAAGAAGGGGAAAATTTTTCTGCAGAGCTGATACCCGAACCAAAAATATCTATCGCAGAAGATTTCGGTAAACCCCCGCCTAGGCCTATAGAATTTAGGTATGACACTGTTGATCAGAAATTTATTGTTCATCTAGATGCCGCCATCCCACATATCGAGTTGTCAGAACATTTAGCCTATGTATTAGGGTTTAAAAAACTGCAGCTGCATCATGGTGATGAGGCTCCTTATATGCCAGATTTGACAGGTGGAGTAAGACAGATATATATTTATGCACCGAATCTGGTGGAAAACACCATAATAGGCAACCGATTGGCGCCGCTTTTACGAATCATTAATGTTGTTGGAGATCCGGGATCAATAAACGAGGTTATATATAGCACCGAGTATTTTCATCGTTTACAATCAAAACGAATCGCCGAAATTTCTGTAGAAATTTATACACCGTTTGGAGAATTAGTGAAATTTCATTGGGGAACTTGTATTCTCACCTTACATTTTAAGAAATCTCTATTTTAAAAATGACACATGTATTCTTTGATCCACAGTCGGTGGATTGGTCATTATTTTTAGAAACTCAAGTAGGAAGAGGACAAAAACAATATTTTGTCGGAAGCAAATATCAGCGAGGATTTGGATTCCTCGATAATGTTGTTCGCTTCTTAACGCCAATAGCTAAAAATATTGCAACAGCTGCAGGAAACGAAGGAATAGCCGCAGGCCAAAGGGTTTTAGGTGATATAGCCCAAGGTAAAGATTTAAAAGACGCCCTTAGGCAGCATTCAAAACAGGGGCTTGAAAATCTCTCAAATAAATTTCAGCAATGTGGAAAAGGCAAGCGGAATAGAAGAAAGGCTATTGATCAATTAAGTTTCGTTTGAAAGGTATAAATAGAATCACCTATCCAATAATTAAAAGCCTATGGCGACTTTAAAGAAAATTGACAAAACAAGTGAAGATGGTCTCGAAGGAGGCCTCGCACTATTCGATATTCCTCCTACCAATGTTGCGATAAACAAATCCAGCGTTCGGGAATTGCTACCACTATCCGCTATAAATCAATCTGGTCCATATATTTTTAGATTATTTTCGGACAGCCAATTTTGTGATCTTAATAAAACCTTTTTATTCCTATCAACATCAATAGAAAGAAAACAAAATAATAATTGGATTCCAGTTACAAGCGCTAGCGACGCTGACAAGCATGCCGGGGTAATTCAAAACTTTGGCCACAGCTTTATAAAAACTCTAAAAATCAGCGTTTCCGGTGTAGAAATATATGATTCGGGCGTATATTATGCATACCGGTCATATATGATGAATGAACTAGGGTTTTCTGATGTTGTAAAGAGGGGATTATATGAAGCAAATTGTTACTATGTTGATGACGCCGATCAGAATAATTTTGAAAATGAGGGATTTAAAAACAGAGCATCTCGATTTGCAGATGGCGCTAATTGTGAAACTATGGTGAAACTCAATTTCGATTTGGGGCGGCAACCCAATTTACTATTAAATAATTCCGATGTAATATTTAGCATCTATCGTAATAGTGATGAGTTTTTAATTTTGGCTCCGCCTTACAAACCAGATAAAGAGATGATGCAGAATCCTCATGAATTTCGGATTAGAGTAAATGACATTAGAATTTATGTGAAGACCGTTGATGTTGCTCAATCATTAAATAATGCTATCAGTAAGCATCTGGAGATTACTCCGGCAAAATACCCAATGAGAAAAATAGAGATTAGAAGTCTTTTCCTGCCCGAAGGTACCTCCGACCTATCCCACAATGTTTTTACAAGCGTCGTTCCGAGGCGGTTGATTATTGGCTTTGTTTCCACTGATGCCTATACTGGTAATAAGGCTCTTTCACCTTTTAAATTTGAACATGCAAATATTCGATCGATTACCATTGAGGCAAATGGGTATACATTTCCCGGAGCCCCATATTCATTCAATTTCAAAAATAGCAAATATGTGAGGGCTTTTGTTGATATGTACACCGGTCTAGGCATGGATGATGGCGACAGAACAATGTCAATAAATATGTCTAAATTCTTGGGTGGCTGGTGCTTCTTTGTAATACCAATGACTTCTACCCTTGATGACACCCCAGGATTTGAGCTCATACGAAACGGGACTACCAGTGTCAAGGTTCAATTTACTGAACCTATAAAAGCTGGTGGCTATGAGATGATTGTTTTGGGAGAATTTGATTCAATATTATCGATCAATGCAAATCGCGTTATTAGTAGTGACGGAAGCATCTAATGAATTCTAACCAGCTAAATCGTATCTTGACAAACATTAAAGCGACTGAAAAATATTTTATTGGCGTTTTCGCCTCCAATAATATTCCCAAACCTCGGAGCAGAAAATACCCATATTGTTTTGTGGCTAATACGGGCAAGGCTGGCACAATTGGCGAGCATTGGGTGGCCTGCATTGTTAGCTCGTATACTCAAATAGAGTATTTTGATTCGTTGGGTGAGCACCCAAATGAAGATTTGGGTGACTACCTTAAGCAATTTGACAAAATTTTGTTTAACGAACGTATTATTCAGCATCCGTTTTCAGATTCATGCGGTCATTTTTGTATTTATTTTTTGGCTGTTCGCTGTTCAGGGGTTTCATACTGCAAAGTCATGGATAACTTATATAAGACTCGCGCAATAGCTGATTTATTAGTTAAGAAATTTGTTAGATCACTATGTTATCGTTAGTAATTTTTGTCACAATATTTGTTCCAAGCATCTGTGAAGTAATCAATGTGGAAATTTCCACGGATAGACCAAACTTTTTTGACAATAAATATATTACAATTTCAAAACCCTCAACACTTGATAGAATGTTTGGGTTTGACCAAAATAGATTGTGTATGATAGGCAGAGACCTTAGATTGGGATGGACAATTTCAATTCAGAAGATAAATTCTATTGAGAGAATTGGACCGACAAAGCTTGAATTACACCACGATTTTAGAGTTATGAAACCCAAGGCATGTTTTTACTTTAATGAACACACATACCTTCTTTTTAAAAATATTAACACAAATGAAACATCTATCATACGTGGTCATTATGAAAAAGTCTTTAAAAATTTTCCAAACGGTGACTTAAGGTTTGATCATGTCGGAAAAAAGCTCTTCATAGTTAGAGATGACAAAATCGATGAAATCAACATGAGTTCGTTTGAGAACTGGTGGCTTCACGATAGCCAAAAAGACTTTGAAAAATTACATTTAGAGCCGATTGGTGCAATGCCTTCCGAGTACACCGATTTCCTAATAGTCGAGAATCAGATTTATTTGATCAGTAACGGAAAAGTTTATCGATATGCTCTAGGATCTAATGATATACTTCCAAAATTAATTTCAGCTTCAGATTCTGACAAGTTCAACATTATGATATTTAAAGAGTTTGAACCGATAAAGATATCTAGCTCAAATGCTTGGGTATATTTTTTATATGCTTTTGACGTGTTAATGTTCTTGCTTTGTATTTTCATTATTAAAAAGCTGAAGTTAGGAAAAAAGAAGCAAGATTCTTTAAATACCTCTGTGTTTTATTCATCAGACGATGAAAGAGTATATAAGGAAGTGACTGAGGCAATACGCCCACCCATGCAAAATGTGCACCAGTCTCATTGAAATCTTATGCGAATTTAATAGGTGTGAGCCCCATGAGCTTGCCCAAATTTTAAAGAGAAGAAGAGTTGAAAACCTTAATTTTCTGAGAAATGACCCACTGGTCACCATACATCTGAGGCATAATCAATTTGTTTCACCTGACAACATCACTTTTGTTGGTGCAAATAGGTTATTTGCATACCGGGGGTTTCTGGGCGTAACAGTTGAGCAGCATTTATATTCCAAACACCGAGTCAAATTAGATTATCCCCAATTCCCCTGCATAGTGATGTACCAAAATAGTGGTCATCGAAATTATTTTCCTCTGGAACTGTTACAAAAATATTGCGGCTAACAGGTGTGGGCTTTCACTTTAGGCCGTTCCACCCCTGCTAGTCCCAATATCATTTAATTTTTTTATATTTATCTTTATTCAACAAAAAAAAAGAAATCAATCAAATCCGAATGGCAAAACATTAAAATCCTCATCGATGATCCCCTTCTGACATATCGGCATGTACATCTTGTGCTTCTCCCTCGTGACGACCTTCGACTCCCGCGTTGGCCTAAAAATAAAAATAAAAATGTTACAAAATTTCAAAAAAAACATACCCAAAATCGTTTTTGTATACAAAGAAGGCCGGGTCCATCTCTTTTCCATAGCTCATCACCATCTCCTTGAACGCCTCATAGTGCAGTGTCTTATGATTGTCCACATCAAATGTTATCCCTCGAATCTTCATCACGTAGTCCACTTCCCCCGTCTTTCCGTTCCGCATCTTTAGCCCATACTGCTTAGCCCCACCACAACAAAATTCTTCAATTTCGTAGCCGCCATACTCCTCACTCATTTGTCCAAGATACTTCCCCGTCGTAATCGGCTCCACATCCCTGTCGTGCATAACAAAAATACTGTCCGTGTCAGTATACAATATTTCTCCTCCATTTCTTTCCGCCTCCTGCATATATTCCAACAATTTCAACCGAGCCATACTTGTCGTCCTTAAATTCAAACTATGTTTTTATTTTTTTTGTAATTTAATCTTACCATAAACTTATGATGATGTTGCTCGAGCTATGTTCCGTGACGAAATCCTCCTTGTCCTTGTAAACAACGCGTATCGCCCCATCCGAATACTCAACAATGTCGTGAATCTCAATCTTGTGGTCGCACACCAATCCGTAAAACTCTGACGCCTGATCAATAACCTTATTCTTGCACAACGAATTCCTCATCGAAAATTTCCCCTAAAATTTTATGTAAATTTTGTAATTTTGCTAAATTTTTCTTACCCATAAACTATTCAACATCAGCTTACTGATGTACCTCAGGCCCGGATTCTTCTTCACTTTCTCCAAATTAATCTCAATTCCGTACTTTTCCTTATACTCTTCTGCCCATTTCCTCTTCTGCTCCTCTGTCTCAACGCCTTTCGGAAAACCGCTCGCCTCTTCCTTCAATTTCAAAAATAATCTTACATAGCCCTTAAACAAATCGTCGTTATCCTCCCCATAGTGCCATGCCCTATAAAATCTGTCCACTGTGTATCCGCATTCCAACGCTTTCGCCTATAATTTTTTATTCCTCAAATTATTTTATAAATTTTTTTTCTTACCAATTCAACACTTGTATACGTGGCAACATATCTCCGCTGAGCTTCATCATGGGGGCACTTGTAATCACATCTCGTATTCTCCTTCTTAAAGCTCGATGCACACCTCCAACACAGCGGAAACAATAATCTCTCATCACACTTCAACTGCAGCACCGGTATTCTGAGCCCCTTTGGCGGGCTGACCCTCACTTTGTACAGCCCCTTGTACCTCAAATCCTCCGGCCTAGTCCAGCTCACGTCAATTTCATCTCGCGTCGGTATAATAATGTCGGGTAATCGTGTCGGATATGCAGTTTCGTAGTTTACTGCCGGGTACAAGCTCACAATATCGTAGACGGAAATCTTCTTCTTCTCATCGGCCTTTGCAAATAACCTCATCGGTCCCGTCCTCCCTCCCGCATATGCCATCCTTGGATCAATTGGCCCCTTCTCGTTCCCTCTGTCATCAAAAAATTCTTTCATCTCAGCGTCCTTTTTCAGCTCTTGTTCGATTTCACAACACTAAAATTATTAAAATGGTTTTTTAAAATATTTTATTTATTAACATACCCAAACTTCCTCAACATCCAGCTTTTCCCGCAGCTCACACAGCCGTTCCTGTGTGTCATCATACAAATCTTGCGCCGCTCGTCCTCCAATCAGCTGAGCCGTCGGGTCATAACATTTCAAACATCCGTGGATAAAGCAGCCCATAACTTCAATACATTTGCCTCTGCCGCTCCCAGTCTCAATATATCCGTCCAATTTATATTTTCCAACTTGCTCTTCTCGCCCATTGCCCGCATGCTTAATGTCCACATTGTCTCTTTTGCTCCTCCACTCCAAATATTTGATGGCGATCACGCTGGCCCTGTCACAACGCTCATATCCCCGCTCCGGCACAATCGATAACTCTTCCTCTTGTAAAAACATGGCCTTGAAAATACTCATCGCAACACCCGCATTTGTACAGCTCCTTGGCAGCGGGTCGAACCCTCCCGTAATGTCCTTGACCAAAATCCTCCGGAATTCAATTATCGACTTCAACAAAATCTCCGTGTCGTTTCGGCAATAATTCTTCAGCTCCTCGGGCAAATAAAACGGCGTCTCCTTGTTCTCGTTGTACCACTTCTCAAATTTGTCGAACTTTTCCTTCTTCATCGATCCTGGCGAATAATCTTCCATGGGCGGCAAGTGGGGCAGATGTGTGTTGTAATTTTCCTTCTTGTTGTAGTAGTACGGAAAGAACGGCTTATCCTCGCAGTCCAAATTAAATGTCGCCTTCATCGTTTCAAGTTTCACCGGCATCAGCAAGCATGAATCCCTCCATATCAGCATTGAGTGTTTCTTCGAGTTTTGCACCGTAAATTCATAAATCTTCAGTCCATTAATCAGCGGCATCGGGCTCTTCCCGGCTCGGCAAAGGTAGTTAAACACGAAATGCCCATCGAATCTCCCGGCGTTATGTGCGAATAGGTAGGTCTTGTACTTCTTATCAAATGCCGTCAGAATCCACTCCAAAAAGTCCTTGGTCGGCTCCTGCCCTTCCGCTTCGCTCCAGTCCTTTTCTCGTTCCATCCCACAAATCCGACAGGCCACCCTGTTTCCGTCGTCGCAGCATTCGGTGCACGTCACTCTCGCCGAGATGTAGTTGATCACATGTTCCCGTTGCTCTCCCTTATAAATCTTGTCTTGTGACGTCTCCGAGTCCTAAAGTTATAAATTTTTCCTGCCTGTGGGTTTAATATTGACTTACCCAAACAACGATCCTGTAGATATCCTTCTTCTCTTTGACCACGATTGGCTTAATAAAACATCCTCGCTTCGGGTCATGGCAAATTCCGCATGATCGGCAGAAAGTCTCCCCACATTCGTGTTTACTCTTCGGATTGAACAAATAAGTTTTGTTGCACTCCACGCACCGCTTCCAAATGTTGCATGTTTGATGTCTTTGATGGTGATTGAAGCATTGCTGGTTGTAAAAGTAGCGGCGGCATTTGGGACATTCAATTTTCACTCCTCTTTCCTTGGTGCATGGCATTCCTCCGACTCGGTTGCAATAGTAACATCTGGCTTTGCACTCATAAGTATGTCGGACGTCTTGGTCGTAGAAACATTCACAGTCTATACAAAATTTCTTCCCTTTGTTGAAGAAGCACACGTAATTCTTTAGGCCATCCCAATGATTGTCCTCCAAAAATATAGGCACAACAGCTTCACGCCCCATCGGTCCCTTCCAAAGCACGCGAATTGATCTCCTCGGGTCAGCGGATTTCTCAAAGGCCGCAATACGATATTTTCCCGGAAAAGTTTGATCCTGAAAGAATTATTATTTTTCTGAAATATTATTTTTTTTTATTATTACCCAATATTTCTGAACCGACGACAGATGCTCAACTCCATAACTATTTTCCATATCGTTGACGCCAGATTTGTGCATTAATTCAAACGCTGCCTCTCGTTGACGAATATTGTTGTCCATAAATCGTCGAAAACTATCCTTGTGCATTTCCAGATAATTCTTTGCCGCCGCCAACGCATAAAATAAACAAAATTTGTCGTTGTTGTTGACCCTAAAAATTTTTTTCTTTACTTTTTTTTTGTTTTTTTTTTTTTGTGTTTTTTTAAAATTTTTTTTTTAAATATTCAAACTCACTGTATCCGCTGATGTTCCTTGAATCCATAGTCAAATTTGTGAACATTTCGTGGCCCTTCTCCAGCTGGCAGCGCAACACATGTAACATTCATTTGCACCGGACGTGAAAGTAAAATCGTCCGCTTGTCATCTCCATTTTCTCCTCCGCTTTGTCCAAGTTTATTAATTTCCTCCATGACGACGTCCGCGTTGTTTTGTGGATAGGGCCGGTATGGTAAATAGACCGGGTATCCAAGTCCCGTTCCCGTGAGCGACACGCCAAACATTTTCACCTTTCGCCCCATTGTCTCCTCCGTCCGCTTAAAGGCCTTGTTTATCATGTCCTCAATCGCATCTCTCATTCGTTCATCCGGGTGCGGCGTATCCGGGTTGATGGTAAATTCGGTAATGTTCTTCATAAATCCAAATTTCTTGCAAGTCTCCGTGCGGTGATCGTTCAATTTATACATTTCTTCCGAAAAATTGTTTCTAAATAAAAGAATCCTATTTATAGATTTTTTAAATATTTAATTTCTTACCCAATTGTTCGAAAGTCCCATTTTTTGGCCGAAGGTCCGCCGGATTGGTTCACACGTTTTGAAGACATTTTAATAAATAATAAAGTTTTAATAAAAATGCGCAGCAGAGGAGATTTTTAAAAATTTTGCTCGGTTAAGAGTGAATGCGGAGGCAGGATCCCCGCCTTATATAGGGGGAAAATGGGGCGTAACAATTGCGAAATACCTGTCACGTGACCAGTCTGTCTGGCTCAGATTACGAAATAAGTCTGCAAATGCAAAATATTGACGGTCATCAATCATTTTTGATTGACAGGTGGCAGATTTTGAAAGATTTTTGCTAATTTTTGATTGACAGGTGACAGATTTTGAAATAATCGTCTGCCAAATTGCAAAATATTGAAGGTCATCAATCATTTTTGATTGACAGGTGACAGATTTTGAAATAATTTTGCGAGTCATCAATCATATTGATTGACAGGTGACAGATTTTAAAATTATTCAAAGTTGAAGATTTTGAAATAATTTGCGAGTCATCTATCATTTTGATTGACAGGTGACAGCTTGCAAAATAATTTGCAGATTCAAAATAATTTGCGAGTCATCACTTTAAAATGTGTGTCATGTGACATTGACCTATTTTACATAATGCGTCCTTGAAATGATTTAAATTGATATGCCTATATAAAGGATTAAAATCGATTGATTATTTGGTACACTGTATCAAAAATGCAAAAACCTATCATTGTCAATATCGTTGCTGTCGCTAATTTGGGGGTTGAGATTGATTTCTCTTCATTATCGATTAATGATTGCAAATTTAAGTATAACCCCCGAAAATTTAAAGCAGCAATTTTAAAATCTGAAAATCCTATAAAATCCACCGCTTTATTATGGGAGTCTGGAAAAATAATTTGTTTGGGCACCAAAAATTTGGAAGATTGCGAAAAAGCGATAAGAAAATTTGTTGAAATTATTAAATTCTCGGGATGTCCCAGTGTCTTTTACACCGGACATTTAATTGAAAATGTTGTTACATCTTTTAGTTTTGGGCGTGAAATTGATCTAAATGAATTTCGAAAAATTCGTTCTAAAAATAGTTTTTATGAGCCTGAAATTTTTTGTGGTCTAAACTACAAAAGGGGAAAAAGATTGACCGCCTTAATTTTTTGGACGGGAAAAGTGGTAATTACGGGTGGTAAAAATATTGAAGAAATTAACGAAATGTACTATCATATTATGCCCTATTTAAAAATGTCCCAAAAGTGAAAATCGATTTTCCCGAAAGTTTTGTTGCAAATTTTGAGCGAAGAAAAGTTTGATTGACAGGTGACCGGAAATTTTTGCTGCGCGGAGAAAGTTTGATTGACAGGTGCCGAAATGACCTTGAGGGCGGGGGGAGGGAAAATTGAATTTTGGATTTGGCAACGGGCCCAATAGGTTTTGGGGATCAATTAGAAAACTTGGTTTGTGTGTTAATCCGCGCCTTTTTTAACCCGCGAGTTTTTTGTTTGGGGCTGAATTGTCTCGCTTTTGGGGTCAGGTTTTGGTTTTGTGGGCGGCGGGTTCAAAGGACCCAATAGGTAGGGTTTAGTGGAGGTAAGGTCAAAGGACCCGACCCCTCCAATAGGTGTGGGTTTTGTGGACGGCGAGTTTAAAAAACCCAATAAATTTTGGGCGGCTTGTTCAAAGAGCCCAATAGGTTTTTGGGCGGCAAGATCAAAGGACCCGACCCCTCCAATAGGTTTGGGCTTTGCGGGCGGCACGATCAAAGGATCTGACCCCTCCAATAGGTTTGGGTACCCGCGCCCTTTTTGGCCGCGCCGTACCCGCGCGGTTTTGACGCCATATGCTGCTATTATATAAAATGGCATTAAATAATCGTTATGTAATCCCTTTAAATATATAAAATTATTTTGTATAATTTCAAACCCGCTTTAATTCTCATTTTTATTTTCTCGTAATCAGTGCATCAACCAGCATTTTTCAGACAATTTTAGAATTAAAAATATTTTCAAAAATGTTGACTAAAATGGTCCCAGTCACTGAAAATACGTCCAAAGAATTTTATGCCTACAGAATAAAAGCGAAACATCACAACAAATTGATAAGCCAAGCTTCAGTGCCATTCTGATCAATCTCTCCCGCTCACTGATCATCCCGATGATGATGACCCCTCAGTTTTCTTCACTTTGAGCTTCGCCTCCTCACACGGGTCCAGCAACGGCTTCAACTCTTCCAACTCGTCCGGATACTTCTTCATCATCGGATCGCGAATCAAGTGTATGTAATTAAAGAACACTTCGCCAACAAATCTTTCCAAATGCATTTTCTTCGTATTGGGCACTGCAAGTCGATAAAGTAATTCTGAGCCTATCATAATATCCTTATAATGCCAAAGATAGTCATCAACTATCATCTTGGCCAAATTTGCCTCATATTTTGTTTTGATTTCTGTAACTTTTTTGCACGTCATTTCCATATCTGAAAAATATTTTGTAATTTCTGATTTCCGCTTAAAGTATTTAATGATGCCCATAAATGATGCCCAAAGATGATTAAATAATGCCATAAATGATTAAATAATGATTAAATGATGCCCAAAATGATTAAATAATGTCCATAAATGATTAAATAATGATTAAATAATGCCATAAATGATTAAATGATGCCCATAAATGATTAAATGATGCCCATAAATGATTAAATAATGCCCATAAATGATTAAATGATGCCCATAAATGATTAAATGATGCCCCTTGTCCAAGGCTAAGTCATTAAAAGCAAAGATCTTTTTTAGGGACAAAAACTGGCCTAATCCAAGCTCTTGAACGGTGCCCCAATATTCTAAAAAGCATTCGTTCTTTTCCGTAAAATCCTCAATTTGCTTATCTTTATCATCAATTAACGTTTCATTTACCGTTCCCTTTTCCTTTTCTATTTTCTTTTCCATTTTGTTTCCCTTTTTGAATGCATTGACCATTTTGACGTCCAAAGGTCTTTTATATTTAATTTTGGCCTTACTCACTAAATTTTTCTGTTTATTGTAATATTCCTTCAAGTATTTACGTTTTTGGCCATTTTCCATTTCCTCTTCAAAGTTCAACGGATTCAGCTTACCCTTCGGCGATATCTTTTGTGCATTATTTATATGTAAATATTCGGATAAATTCATAAAGTCGAACTAAATGTTTGTAAACCCAAAAATGATTATTTTTTTAATCAAATTTATTTGTTCGCACCACAGTGTCAAAGCCTGCAGCTGATCTCCACCCAAACAGAACTCGGTAAGCGGCTTTAATCGCTTCCATTGCTGAGCTCAATTGGAGTTCACGGCCGCCCGCCACACGGAACAGCGGCTTCTCCAATTTAATTTGATTGTTAGGAATATTTGCTGAACTGCTTGAACTTAACGCTCTTTCATGGCTCTCCCAACTTTTCAAGAATGCTTCAGTGGCCAATGCCTTCACTTTCCAACCTTCACAAATTTGTCTCAATCTATTGGAATTTGCACGCTTTTCGACTTGTCCGAGTGCCACCTTTTCATCGTTGCATTCCCAATTTTTCATCATAGACCGCCAAAAGAACCGTTTGCCAAGTGCCAATGCCTTCGCCATGTCCTCCTTCTCCGGCGTGCCGTCTTCGATCACCTCAACAGAAACCGAATAAGCGATCATAGCGATCAGAAGCAGAATGGGCAGCCAATCTTTTGGAAAATGTTTCATTTTTAATGGTTTAGTTTTGTTAATGCTTCTTCTTTGGTGAAATGCCTTTTAATATCGCACAATTTTCGTCAGTAGTTAATTGATTTATGACGAAAGTGGAATTATAGTAATCGATTATGGCATCTCTTTCAATATATAAAATTTTTTTCTTATAAATATAATTTATAATAAAGTGGCACACTTTCAATATATAAATTCTTTTCTTATAAATATAAATTATAATAAAGTAGCACTTTTTCAATATATAAAATTCTTTTCTTATAAATATAATTTATAATAAAAGATTATGTCTTTATATTAAGAACTTCATCTATTTTTGGTGTTTTAGTGCCAATTCGTGGGTTTTAAAGCCGTCCCTTTAAATTAGTTTTACTGATCAATATTTCAATTGATCTGAATCAAATTGGATCAGTTAGGTAATCAGTTCTAGATCAAATCTGCGATGCATCTTTAAACTGCACTCTTGAATAAATTTAGAGACAAATCGAAAGCACCTTTACAAGACCATATTTTGTCTTTTAATTTGCATAGTTTTATAGATCTTTGCTCGATCGTTCTACGATGCTTCTTTCAAATACATTTGATTATTTTTTATTACTTTTTTTTTTTTACCTAAAAGAAAAAAGGTAAAAGCCCATATCTTGGCTGAGAGGACTTCAATTTTCGGGATTTTATGTTTATAAGAGAGAGTCTTGCTCCCTCGTTCTACGATGCATTTTTCAAATAGATTCGATTATTTTTTAATTACTTTTTACCTAAAAGAAAAAAAGTAAAAATCCATATCTTTGCTGAGAGGGCTTTAATTTTCGAAATTTTATGTTTAATAGAGAGAGTCTTGCTCCCTCGTTCTACGATGCATTTTTCAACTACGCTCGATTGTTTTTTTATTATTTTTTACCTAAATGAAAAAAGGTAAAAGCCCATATCTTGACTGAGAGGGCTTTTATTTTCGGGATTTTATGTTTAATAGAGAGAGTCTGTCTCCCTAGTTCTACGATGCATCTTTCAACGACTCTCGATAATTTTTTTATTACTTTTTACCTAAAAGAAAAAGATAAATTTTAAAGGCCCATATCTTGGCTGAGAGTGCTTCAATTTTCGGGATTTTATGTTTATAAGAGAGAGTCTTGCTCCCTCGTTCTACGATGCATTTTTCAAATACATTCGATTATTTTTTAATTACTTTTTACCTAAAAGAAAAAAAGTAAAAATCCATATCTTTGCTGAAGGGCTTTAATTTTCGAAATTTTATGTTTAATAGAGAGAGTCTTGCTCCCTCGTTCTACGATGCAGGCGCCGCGCGGAGTGTCGCGAACGGCGAATTTGAATTCCAGCCCTCTCCCCACCCCCCGCCCTTTCTCTCCCCCCCCGATCGTCCCACCATCCCGTCCCAGCACTTATCTCTTCTCCGTTCCGACACATTATAACCCCTCGATCGGACCGTCTCTCGCTCGCCCCCCTCCGTGATCCCGACCCCGGGCGAAAGGAGCCGCTTCTTCCCACGAAGAAAGGACAGCCCGCCCCCGCCCCCCCCCGTTCCCCCGCGGATAGACATCGACTTTATCATAACCTTTTTTACGACGGAATACCCCGGAAGAATTGATCGCCCTTACTCTTGTTGCCTAACGGAATAAAGAAAGACTTGGAATTCGCCTCGGATTACCCAATTGCCTAGGGTTCGGGAAACCCACTTGGGAGTTCGAAACGCGACAAAGCCCATATCTTGGCTGAGAGGACTTCAATTTTCGGGATTTTATGTTTATAAGAGAGAGTCTTGCTCCCTCGTTCTACGATGCATTTTTCAAATAGATTCGATTATTTTTTAATTACTTTTTACCTAAAAGAAAAAAAGTAAAAATCCATATCTTTGCTGAGAGGGCTTTAATTTTCGAAATTTTATGTTTAATAGAGAGAGTCTTGCTCCCTCGTTCTACGATGCATTTTTCAACTACGCTCGATTGTTTTTTTATTATTTTTTACCTAAATGAAAAAAGGTAAAAGCCCATATCTTGACTGAGAGGGCTTTTATTTTCGGGATTTTATGTTTAATAGAGAGAGTCTGTCTCCCTAGTTCTACGATGCATCTTTCAACGACTCTCGATAATTTTTTTATTACTTTTTACCTAAAAGAAAAAGATAAATTTTAAAGGCCCATATCTTGGCTGAGAGTGCTTCAATTTTTGGGTTTTTATGCTTAAAAGAGAGAGCTTTGCTCCCTCGTTCCAATGGCATATTGATGGATTTTTTTGGATCACGGGTTGAAAAGTTATATCCATATTTATGCATTTCCAAGCATGCCGACCGAATTCTAACAGAAATGTAGGTTCAGCGCTTATTTTACTAATAGATGATTTTAATTTGCTTCACTGCGATGCATCTTTAAACTTCACTCTTAAATAAATTTAGAGACAAATCGAAAGCACCTTTACAAGACCATATTTTGTCTTTTAATTTGCATAGTTTTATAGATCTTTGCTCGATCGTTCTACGATGCTTCTTACAAATACATTCGATTATTTTTTATTACTTTTTACCTAAAAGAAAAAAGGTAAAAGCCCATATCTTGGCTGAGAGGACTTCAATTTTCGGGATTTTATGTTTATAAGAGAGAGTCTTGCTCCCTCGTTCTACGATGCATTTTTCAAATAGATTCGATTATTTTTTAATTACTTTTTACCTAAAAGAAAAAAAGTAAAAATCCATATCTTTGCTGAGAGGGCTTTAATTTTCGAAATTTTATGTTTAATAGAGAGAGTCTTGCTCCCTCGTTCTACGATGCATTTTTCAACTACGCTCGATTGTTTTTTTATTATTTTTTACCTAAATGAAAAAAGGTAAAAGCCCATATCTTGACTGAGAGGGCTTTTATTTTCGGGATTTTATGTTTAATAGAGAGAGTCTGTCTCCCTAGTTCTACGATGCATCTTTCAACGACTCTCGATAATTTTTTTATTACTTTTTACCTAAAAGAAAAAGATAAATTTTAAAGGCCCATATCTTGGCTGAGAGTGCTTCAATTTTCGGGATTTTATGTTTATAAGAGAGAGTCTTGCTCCCTCGTTCTACGATGCATTTTTCAAATACATTCGATTATTTTTTAATTACTTTTTACCTAAAAGAAAAAAAGTAAAAATCCATATCTTTGCTGAAGGGCTTTAATTTTCGAAATTTTATGTTTAATAGAGAGAGTCTTGCTCCCTCGTTCTACGATGCAGGCGCCGCGCGGAGTGTCGCGAACGGCGAATTTGAATTCCAGCCCTCTCCCCACCCCCCGCCCTTTCTCTCCCCCCCCGATCGTCCCACCATCCCGTCCCAGCACTTATCTCTTCTCCGTTCCGACACATTATAACCCCTCGATCGGACCGTCTCTCGCTCGCCCCCCTCCGTGATCCCGACCCCGGGCGAAAGGAGCCGCTTCTTCCCACGAAGAAAGGACAGCCCGCCCCCGCCCCCCCCGTTCCCCCGCGGATAGACATCGACTTTATCATAACCTTTTTTACGACGGAATACCCCGGAAGAATTGATCGCCCTTACTCTTGTTGCCTAACGGAATAAAGAAAGACTTGGAATTCGCCTCGGATTACCCAATTGCCTAGGGTTCGGGAAACCCACTTGGGAGTTCGAAACGCGACAAAGCCCATATCTTGGCTGAGAGGACTTCAATTTTCGGGATTTTATGTTTATAAGAGAGAGTCTTGCTCCCTCGTTCTACGATGCATTTTTCAAATAGATTCGATTATTTTTTAATTACTTTTTACCTAAAAGAAAAAAAGTAAAAATCCATATCTTTGCTGAGAGGGCTTTAATTTTCGAAATTTTATGTTTAATAGAGAGAGTCTTGCTCCCTCGTTCTACGATGCATTTTTCAACTACGCTCGATTGTTTTTTTATTATTTTTTACCTAAATGAAAAAAGGTAAAAGCCCATATCTTGACTGAGAGGGCTTTTATTTTCGGGATTTTATGTTTAATAGAGAGAGTCTGTCTCCCTAGTTCTACGATGCATCTTTCAACGACTCTCGATAATTTTTTTATTACTTTTTACCTAAAAGAAAAAGATAAATTTTAAAGGCCCATATCTTGGCTGAGAGTGCTTCAATTTTTGGGTTTTTATGCTTAAAAGAGAGAGCTTTGCTCCCTCGTTCCAATGGCATATTGATGGATTTTTTTGGATCACGGGTTGAAAAGTTATATCCATATTTATGCATTTCCAAGCATGCCGACCGAATTCTAACAGAAATGTAGGTTCAGCGCTTATTTTACTAATAGATGATTTTAATTTGCTTCACTGCGATGCATCTTTAAACTTCACTCTTAAATAAATTTAGAGACAAATCGAAAGCACCTTTACAAGACCATATTTTGTCTTTTAATTTGCATAGTTTTATAGATCTTTGCTCGATCGTTCTACGATGCTTCTTACAAATACATTCGATTATTTTTTATTACTTTTTACCTAAAAGAAAAAAGGTAAAAGCCCATATCTTGGCTGAGAGGACTTCAATTTTCGGGATTTTATGTTTATAAGAGAGAGTCTTGCTCCCTCGTTCTACGATGCATTTTTCAAATAGATTCGATTATTTTTTAATTACTTTTTACCTAAAAGAAAAAAAGTAAAAATCCATATCTTTGCTGAGAGGGCTTTAATTTTCGAAATTTTATGTTTAATAGAGAGAGTCTTGCTCCCTCGTTCTACGATGCATTTTTCAACTACGCTCGATTGTTTTTTTATTATTTTTTACCTAAATGAAAAAAGGTAAAAGCCCATATCTTGACTGAGAGGGCTTTTATTTTCGGGATTTTATGTTTAATAGAGAGAGTCTGTCTCCCTAGTTCTACGATGCATCTTTCAACGACTCTCGATAATTTTTTTATTACTTTTTACCTAAAAGAAAAAGATAAATTTTAAAGGCCCATATCTTGGCTGAGAGTGCTTCAATTTTTGGGTTTTTATGCTTAAAAGAGAGAGCTTTGCTCCCTCGTTCCAATGGCATATTGATGGATTTTTTTGGATCACGGGTTGAAAAGTTATATCCATATTTATGCATTTCCAAGCATGCCGACCGAATTCTAACAGAAATGTAGGTTCAGCGCTTATTTTACTAATAGATGATTTTAATTTGCTTCACTGCGATGCATCTTTAAACTTCACTCTTAAATAAATTTAGAGACAAATCGAAAGCACCTTTACAAGACCATATTTTGTCTTTTAATTTGCATAGTTTTATAGATCTTTGCTCGATCGTTCTACGATGCTTCTTTCAAATACATCATTATTTTTTATTCCTTTTTACCTAAAAGAAAAAAGGTAAAAGCCCATATCTTGGCTGAGAGGACTTCAATTTTCGGGATTTTATGTTTATAAGAGAGAGTCTTGCTCCCTCGTTCTACGATGCATTTTTCAAATAGATTCGATTATTTTTTAATTACTTTTTACCTAAACGAAAAAAAGTAAAAATCCATATCTTTGCTGAGAGGGCTTTAATTTTCGAAATTTTATGTTTAATAGAGAGAGTCTTGCTCCCTCGTTCTACGATGCATTTTTCAACTACGCTCGATTGTTTTTTTATTATTTTTTACCTAAATGAAAAAAGGTAAAAGCCCATATCTTGACTGAGAGGGCTTTTATTTTCGGGATTTTATGTTTAATAGAGAGAGTCTGTCTCCCTAGTTCTACGATGCATCTTTCAACGACTCTCGATAATTTTTTTATTACTTTTTACCTAAAAGAAAAAGATAAATTTTAAAGGCCCATATCTTGGCTGAGAGTGCTTCAATTTTTGGGTTTTTATGCTTAAAAGAGAGAGCTTTGCTCCCTCGTTCCAATGGCATATTGATGGATTTTTTTGGATCACGGGTTGAAAAGTTATATCCATATTTATGCATTTCCAAGCATGCCGACCGAATTCTAACAGAAATGTAGGTTCAGCGCTTATTTTACTAATAGATGATTTTAATTTGCTTCACTGCGATGCATCTTTAAACTTCACTCTTAAATAAATTTAGAGACAAATCGAAAGCACCTTTACAAGACCATATTTTGTCTTTTAATTTGCATAGTTTTATAGATCTTTGCTCGATCGTTCTACGATGCTTCTTTCAAATACATTCGATTATTTTTTATTCCTTTTTACCTAAAAGAAAAAAGGTAAAAGCCCATATCTTGGCTGAGAGGACTTCAATTTTCGGGATTTTATGTTTATAAGAGAGAGTCTTGCTCCCTCGTTCTACGATGCATTTTTCAAATAGATTCGATTATTTTTTAATTACTTTTTACCTAAAAGAAAAAAAGTAAAAATCCATATCTTTGCTGAGAGGGCTTTAATTTTCGAAATTTTATGTTTAATAGAGAGAGTCTTGCTCCCTCGTTCTACGATGCATTTTTCAACTACGCTCGATTGTTTTTTTATTATTTTTTACCTAAATGAAAAAAGGTAAAAGCCCATATCTTGACTGAGAGGGCTTTTATTTTCGGGATTTTATGTTTAATAGAGAGAGTCTGTCTCCCTAGTTCTACGATGCATCTTTCAACGACTCTCGATAATTTTTTTATTACTTTTTACCTAAAAGAAAAAGATAAATTTTAAAGGCCCATATCTTGGCTGAGAGTGCTTCAATTTTTGGGTTTTTATGCTTAAAAGAGAGAGCTTTGCTCCCTCGTTCCAATGGCATATTGATGGATTTTTTTGGATCACGGGTTGAAAAGTTATATCCATATTTATGCATTTCCAAGCATGCCGACCGAATTCTAACAGAAATGTAGGTTCAGCGCTTATTTTACTAATAGATGATTTTAATTTGCTTCACTGCGATGCATCTTTAAACTTCACTCTTAAATAAATTTAGAGACAAATCGAAAGCACCTTTACAAGACCATATTTTGTCTTTTAATTTGCATAGTTTTATAGATCTTTGCTCGATCGTTCTACGATGCTTCTTTCAAATACATTCGATTATTTTTTATTCCTTTTTACCTAAAAGAAAAAAGGTAAAAGCCCATATCTTGGCTGAGAGGACTTCAATTTTCGGGATTTTATGTTTATAAGAGAGAGTCTTGCTCCCTCGTTCTACGATGCATTTTTCAAATAGATTCGATTATTTTTTAATTACTTTTTACCTAAAAGAAAAAAAGTAAAAATCCATATCTTTGCTGAGAGGGCTTTAATTTTCGAAATTTTATGTTTAATAGAGAGAGTCTTGCTCCCTCGTTCTACGATGCATTTTTCAACTACGCTCGATTGTTTTTTTATTATTTTTTACCTAAATGAAAAAAGGTAAAAGCCCATATCTTGACTGAGAGGGCTTTTATTTTCGGGATTTTATGTTTAATAGAGAGAGTCTGTCTCCCTAGTTCTACGATGCATCTTTCAACGACTCTCGATAATTTTTTTATTACTTTTTACCTAAAAGAAAAAGATAAATTTTAAAGGCCCATATCTTGGCTGAGAGTGCTTCAATTTTTGGGTTTTTATGCTTAAAAGAGAGAGCTTTGCTCCCTCGTTCCAATGGCATATTGATGGATTTTTTTGGATCACGGGTTGAAAAGTTATATCCATATTTATGCATTTCCAAGCATGCCGACCGAATTCTAACAGAAATGTAGGTTCAGCGCTTATTTTACTAATAGATGATTTTAATTTGCTTCACTGCGATGCATCTTTAAACTTCACTCTTAAATAAATTTAGAGACAAATCGAAAGCACCTTTACAAGACCATATTTTGTCTTTTAATTTGCATAGTTTTATAGATCTTTGCTCGATCGTTCTACGATGCTTCTTTCAAATACATTCGATTATTTTTTATTCCTTTTTACCTAAAAGAAAAAAGGTAAAAGCCCATATCTTGGCTGAGAGGACTTCAATTTTCGGGATTTTATGTTTATAAGAGAGAGTCTTGCTCCCTCGTTCTACGATGCATTTTTCAAATAGATTCGATTATTTTTTAATTACTTTTTACCTAAAAGAAAAAAAGTAAAAATCCATATCTTTGCTGAGAGGGCTTTAATTTTCGAAATTTTATGTTTAATAGAGAGAGTCTTGCTCCCTCGTTCTACGATGCATTTTTCAACTACGCTCGATTGTTTTTTTATTACTTTTTACCTAAAAGAAAAAGATAAATTTTAAAGTCCCATATCTTGGCTGAGAGTGCTTCAATTTTTGGGTTTTTATGCTTAAAAGAGAGAGCTTTGCTCCCTCGTTCCAATGGCATATTGATGGATTTTTTTTGATCACGGGTTGAAAAGTTATATCCATATTTATGCATTTCCAAGCATGCCGACCGAATTCTAACAGAAATGTAGGTTCAGCGCTTATTTTACTAATAGATGATTTTAATTTGCTTCACTCGCTCTGATCAAGTTTGATCGGGAAAACTACGCTCAGACGAGACGGCGAACGTCGGAGTGTTCAAACGGACTACGTGTTGGCCACTTTCTTGTAAATGACAACTAGATTAATACGATAATTCAAGCATAAAAATATAAATTTTATTAAATACACATTTTCGTCAAATTTATGAACTTAATTACTATTTTTAGAACACCAATTTTGTAAACATTTTTTCGACAGCATTCCAAGGCGAGCTTGAAAGAAGATTGAAAGCGACTTAATTTTTATTTTTAAATTTTAAATTTTGTTTTTTTAATTCGGACGTCTATATTTTATGGACGGCTTCATTTAATTATTGTAATGAATTTGCCATTCACACCAAGTGAAACCATGGCAACCGAATGAATAATTTAATATCAATTCAATCCTAAGCGAAATGTGCCTGTGAGTATAATTACACCACAAATAAATGTTCCAATATTTTAAAATATTTTAAGGACAAAAATTTGATGTTTTTTTAAATTTAGTATATAATTTTCCCTTTTTGATGAATTTACTAAAAATATAAATGTATTCAATTCAAATTCAAGGACTTTGCATAAAAAGCAAATAACCCACCAAGATAAACTCAAATTCGTTCCTATAAGAAATCAAAAAAGTGTTCAATTTTATGATCTTTGGCACAAAACGATGGCATTCAAATCCCCTCCGGTGAAAGGATAAACTCAAATCCGTCCCCTGCGGGGAAAATGCGTTCAATGCGACATTTTCCGAGTGGCATCAATCTAACTTTCGCGGAAAAAGCACCCCCCCCCCCCATTTATACTCGGAGTATTAGCGAGTGGTCTCCCCCCTCCCCTCGCTAATATATGTCTTCTTTCCCCTCCGGGCCCGTGCCATCGGAGAAAATGGAAATTCCCTGGAGAATTTTTGTAAGGGACGGGCCAACCCAACCTAAGAGCCATCGGAAGGCGCCTTCGGTCGATAGAATGAAATTTTTTTGGGACGACAACAAAATAAGTCACCCACCCACTGACCTTCTTTAATGTCTTATTTATTTCCAATTTTGAAATTGAAATTTATTCCAAGGCTTTTTATCTGTCCGTTAGAAATCTCAGAATTTTATGCAAATTCTTTTTCAACAAATAGAATTAATAGCATTTTTATAATTGAAAAATCTTTCGATGATTTTTGGTCCTTTGCACATTTATTTTCTTCATTTTTTTGAATTTTCTTGTAAATAAATTATCTCTCCAAATTGTTTACTCAAGTATTTAACGACTAAATTCGCCTTATCAGGCCCATCAATTTTCTGATAATTTGAAAATTCCAATAAATGAACAAAACTAAAAATGAGAATTTTACAACTGCATTTTTATAACTTTTTGCAAAAATTTCCCAGCAATTTCGCACCAGCAACTCAAAAAATTTAACTACAACTACATGCATTGACACTTTGGCTAAAATCTCCAAACCTTGTGCAAGTGAAATCGAAATTTGACGGGTTTTTCGAGGACGCCGCTGATCATTTAAGGCCGTGCCAATTCACTAATGTTTTATAATTAAAATTATAATGACGTCATGATGAAGCTTAATCAACCCTTTGAAAACGGCGCGAAAAGCCATCTTTAAATTCAAACACGCTTCATCCTTACAATGTTTGATTTTTGAACAAAATTTTCGAAAATTTCCTGCCAAGTCACACCTCAGAAACCAGCCTCCCCACCCTCCGCCATTGGAGCGCCGACCAATTCCGCGCAGCACTAATCGATTAGTGTGAAAATGATGGCAAATTATCCCTCCCCCCCCCCCCGCCCCATTACGATTTACCATTACTCCCCCCCCCCCCCCCCGTAAATAAATGAATGAATGGGTGAGGGCGAGTGAGTCCATTGAGCAGAGATGCCCCCCCCGTCTCATTAAAACGTGCCCCTGCTCTCAACTGCCGCCCTACAATTTTATTCGCTTCAATGCTTCTCGCATTTTTTTTCTGCAAAATTGGGAGAATTATTGTGTCTATATTTATTTATTTACATTTGCAGATCAGGAAATTGGTGTTCTAAATATTTGCTTTTTAATTTCATTTGAAACGGGAAATTTTGAGTTTTTTATTCCTTATTATTGCCCTAATTTTTTCTTATTTTTCATCCGATTTGGATCCCTTTTTTATTTAAAGTGATTCAAATTCTGATTTCATCCCTTCACCGAGTAAAGCCCCTCCCCAAAGTGATTTTCTTCATTTCAAACGGTTGAAATTTTTTATTTATTTCTTCATCAATAATTTTTAAAATTTAAGCCAGGGGACACTGCCAATTGTACTTTTTTTAAAGAAATGTACTGTTTTCAGCTCGATATACTTTTTTTATACTGATTTCTGGGACTCAGATTTTGGCAATTTTTGAACCAATTTTCTTAACAAATTCCATCAAAAATTCAAAATTTTCTCGGCGGCGCCTATCGCCGTCGACTCCCCCCGCCAGAAGCTTAAAATAGACATAAAAAGGATCGCTCAAGCAAAAATGTGCAGAATTATTAATAAACAACGCGATTTTGCGAAAATTCTTACTAAATTTGGTCAAATAAAATCTTAAGACAATTCATGTGGCCATTAAAAGCTGCAAGATGATTTCCGAAATGTACAATTTTCTGTTAATTAGTCCGATTTGCTCAAAAAAATTGCCGGTTGGGATAAATATTATTAGTTACAACTCACACTTTGTGCGCAAGTACATATTTTTATCAAATTTCTATACTTTGTTATTGTACTTTTTTAGACCCCAAAATCTTCCTATTTTTTTACAGCTTTGTTTTGGCGAGTTATGCACGAAAAACATGTTTTTAGTCGGAAATTTGTTGTTTAAAGGCTATTCGGACCTAAAAATACCTATTTGGGGGTTTTCGATCCTAAAATAAAAATCAAACCTATTTGCTATTTTTCCAACAAATTCATTAAGAAAAAAGCAATAAAATACGAATTTTTCTTGCCAAAGATCCTTCATAGAATATTATTTTTTCACCACATAAAATCAACTTTTTGCACAATTCACCCTTAAAGATTGATTTTTTGATCCTAAAAATCCCACCCTCCTCATCACAGCCTTAACGGAACCCGGACAGGTTGGCGTCGATCGTTTTGATCCTAATTGATCAATTGAAAGTTTGTCAATATGACTTTTCTTAAAAACAAATTATGCTTAAAATGTCTGAATGTCCTTCTTTTAGATTAGTCCGAATTAGAATTTTTCCAATTTTAGCATCTACAGACATAGTAGTGCATTCAAATGGTACCAAAATTATTTAATTGGTCAAATAATCAAAATGTTATTTTCAAACTTGTCGGCGCCACACTGACCCCGACCGCAGCCTTAAGGTATAAGGAATGAACCTTTTTATATTACTGAACCAATTTTTGTCAAATTAATGATTGGCAATTTATTCCAATTCTGATCATAGCGCCCCAGTATTAAACTTTGAGAACATATTGAGTGAGGTTTTTTGTGATGGAAGGGATTAAACTTCAAAATTCATTTTTTTTTTGTTTCTCACCGTTTTTGATCAATGAATTGATTTGAATTTTGTTCTTTTTCGTCCTCATCACAGCCCCTTGCTCTCCCCTCCCTTGCCCCAGTATTGAATTTCAAGGTCGAGATTCAGGGGACGAGAATGAAATGTTGGCCCCAGGCCAAGGGCCGAACTTCCAGCCCGCGGGGCGCCGCCACCACCGCCGCCGCCCCTCCAATCCCGTCAGCCAGCCGAGCCACCACTCAATCGATGATCAATTCCACTTCAACCAGTTTCCACCCACCCACCGACTCACCCGATCCATCCACAACAACTCTTCCGATTCCGACCAGCCCCCCCCCCTACCCCCCCCCCCTCCCACACCAATCTCATTATTTTCTTCGTCCCAACCAACCTCCAACCCCCCAAAATCCGTCGTATTTCATCGTCCAAAACCTCAACCTTAATTGGGTGAAGTGGGGAGGGGCGAGGAGGAGCCCTCCAACAAGCTGTCAATTTCGCGTTTTGAAATATCGTTGTTTTGGCAAAAAGTTAATGGCGCCAATATGTGCATTCAAAATAATATAGCACATACACAAAATTTTGAAATTATTCCATTTTCATTCATATATGCAAATTTCTATTATGTAGATTATAAAAAAGAATTGAAACGTCGATTTTCAGATTTCCCCAAGTTTTGATTTTTCCATTAATGAGAAATTTTGCGTTTTGAAATATCGCTGTTTTGGCAAAAAGAAAATTGGGCGCCAATATGTGCGTTCAAACAAATAAATTGTTTGTTGAGAGGGCAGGCGAATCCCTTTTTTAAATCAATTTTTTGCACTTGGAAGTCAATTCGGTGACACATTTTTGGACCGTTTGCTTGGGTTATGATACCCCCAATTTTCGGAAAGATTCCAATAAAATGGCCCCACTCAGGAACCGTGTTTGATTGATGCTTTTAAACCTTACGACCTTTTTTCTTAAAAAAGCCTTAAGGCAAATTCATTAAATTTTTGAAAACAATGCCTTAAGGCAACATTTACAAAAAGTCCAATTTAAAATTAAATTTTATATAATACCAAAGTTAATTAAGACAAAAAAAACGAATTTGTTCCACTCTGTGAATGATATGGTTAATCCACCCGAAACAGCAGCTGCACAACCTGCAGCACACGAAGCCGACGTGTTCGAGCAGTTCGAAATTGTTTTCGACGCGGGACCCGAGCCGGTTTGTGAACAAATATTTGGATATTTTGGCAGCAGCATAACTGTCCCTTAAAAGCGATTCAAAAACTCTCAAAATTAAAGAGCATTTTCAATTTGGCACTTTTCTTATCATTTGATCAAAGGTATTCCATGGAGGCGAGCTGATCAGTGGGCAGCTGAAGATCAAACTCAAAAATGAGATCATTTTGAATGCCATCCATCTGCAGTTCAAAGGTGTGCAGCGCAATTTGTTAGGCGCCAATTCAAGCAACAAAAAATTGGAGGCATTTTTAAACCAAAAATTTGCAATGCCTTGAGGCAATTTTTCCCCCAAATTACTAAAAAACAAAAATTACTATTTATTTATTAGCTAAATTAAGAATTATGTAAATATTTTTTGATCAAAATGTGTGTGCGTGTGTATGGGTTAAACATTTTGCAGGTAAAGCCTTGTGGATTGGGGCGGCAAAAAAGGCGGACAAAGAGGGCCAAACTGAGAAGGTACACATTTAATCTCTAAAAACATTTTAAATTCATTTTAGACACTTAAAATTAATTATTCAATTTAAAAATTTTTCAGATTTATTTCGACAAAAATTTCATGCTATTGGAGCGCCCGCCGGGCCACCCGGAGCCGGGCCATTTCAAATGGGCCGCACGTTTTGCCTATTCATTGCCCTTTGAGTGCCCGTTGCCGGTCGGCTGCGAGAGCAGCTATGAAAGTGCCGAGGCGCACATTCGCTTCTTTGCCCGTGCCATTTTGGAGACGGAAAAGCGCGTCAGTGTTTTTATCTTAAAAGTGCCAAAATGCTGCACTGGTATCAGAACGGCACAAAATGCCAAACAATGTTAAGCTAACTTTGAATGGCACTAAAATGGAATTAATTACTTAAGCTATAATGGCACAACAATGCCAAATAATGATTTAAAGCTAGAAGCTCCCAAATATGCCACGATTTTAGTGCATCAAATGGCAAAACTTGTAGCTAGCCATCCTATAATGGCACAAAAGTGCCAAATAATACATTCTAGAAAACCTAGAAGCGCCAAAATGGTAAATGGCACGGAATTAAAATGCCAACTATGTTTCAACATAAATTTAAGCAGTTGTAAGCGCTTTCAGGAAAAGTTCATTGTGAAGAAGGCTTTTTCCATTGTGTCCCCGCCCGACCTTCATCATCTGGTCCCGCCACACTCAGAGCCCATAACGCGAAAGGAAACGGTAAGCTTTCAAGAAGCGATACTGTATACGAGTGATCGGACATTTAAGCGATCGAAAAATCTTGAATGGACACTAGAACTTTTTTGAATATTTTTAAATTTCTAAGGAGCAGATCTTTTGATTCACAATGTCCTTTTTTAGAAACCAAAAATCACGAAACCAATACTTATTTTGTAAAGTCTTTTATTGTTTTAATTTTTAAAATTGTGGGTACTTAGGTATTAGTTATAGGACTCCAGACCAAATTGTGAACTCTGAACGGCTTTAAACGCGACCTTTAGGGCTTATCGAGGCGCGCTGATCACGCATAATGCATCAGTTTCATATGACAGCAAGCTATGATTTGGGAAATTATATCTAAGATTATGTTATATTTTAAATCTGACGCGTTATTTGTGATCAGCGGTTAAGCCCTAAAGGGTTGAGTTTGGAACGGTTCTAATCACTATTTGGTCTGGAGTCTTATAACTAATAAGTAGCAAATTGTGAAGTAACAAATTGATTTTTTGGTGATTTTGAATTTCAGGTGCGCTTCGGCGGCTGCTGCTGCCGAAACAAAATCAGTGCTGAAGTTGAATTGGCCAAAAGTGCGTTTGCCCCAGGCGAAGACATTGTCGGCGCATTTTACATCGACTCGAGAACAGCGCGCCATGCCGTCGATCATGTAAAACAATTTTAGGATTATTGAATCCCAATTAATAAATTATTAAAATTTAGATTTTAGAATTATTGAACTCCAATTAATAAATTATAGAATTATTGAACCCCAATTATTAATAAATTATTGAACCCCAATTAATAAAGATTAAAATACAGATTGAAGTCCGTCTCTTGGACGGAGCTGAACGCATCCAACCTGAACAGCCTGAGCAGCTTGCCAAAAATGCAGACAATGCCGTGCCAGAAACAAACGCTGAGAAAGAGCCGGAAGGTGGAGAAAGGAAGACAAAAAGTGCCAAAGACAAAAAGCAATCCAAAACGACGCCTCGGGCGTCAACAAAAGCACCTGAAGCAGTGACATCATTGTGCCGCAGAGTTGTGGCGGGAAGGAAATTGGATGCCAAAAGTTTGTTGGCAGCCGAGTCCGAAAAGCATGGAAGGAGGCGGCCGGTCAGGGTTGGCATGCGCAACGTGGTGTTCATCAGAGTGCCGGCGGTGATCCCGACAATACAAAGTCAGTCAGTCAAGTGATTGCCAATTCGTCAGATCTTATGATTGTATTAATTGATGAATGTGATCAAGCTTTATTTCGAACCTGAAACCTTGATCCAGGGCATGATTAAATCGTGATCAGATTGTGTTGATCAGCGCTCTTGATCACGTCAATTTTTGTCGCTTGATTGGTTGATCTAAATCCATTTACAGGTGAAGCCGATGATCAGCAACCATTTGTTACTAACAAGCAGCAGGACGATGAAGTACAACAGGAAGGTGAACAACGCTTCTCCAAGCTGTTGGAGTCGCCATCGACCGCAACCATTCGTGCGCGAAAAGTGCCGTTCATTGGTGTCAAATATGCACTGCAAGTGCGTCTCATTTTTTGTTTTGTTTTGATTTCGGACAAAAATTGGCATTCAAATTGATAGATTGCCCTGGGCACCCATATTCTGATGGAAATCCCGATCAAAGTGCATCCGATCCCGATCTATGCAAAAGACATCGCTTTTCGACCATTTGCCGGCGGTGCGCAGCCCATCGCGGAGTCGGACGAGGCCAATTTGCGCGGAGGCCCATTCACGTTCACGCCCCAATACCCGATGTAATTGTCGTGTGAACCTGGGATATAATCGGATGCCAAAAAAAAAAAGTCCGGCATCCGGAAAATTTCGAAATCTTAGAAATTTGATATTACAAATTTTTGTTGCCATTTTTTCGCAAATTTTAGAGCGAATTTAGTCCATTCTCAAACGAAAAATTTGGCAAAAATCGGTGTTTTAAGTCCGGAATCCGGCATGCCGCACTCTAAAATATCTGGAAATCTGGTTGCATCCCTGTGGTGTGAACAGAGGGGATGATCTGATCGATTAATTACATAAATCCTGATCAAAAGTCTCGGGTTCGTTCCTTGAACCGATTACACAAGCCCAAAATGTTTGGACTTTCACTTTCAGTTATTTGGAATCAGCCTTGCAGCCTGAGCCATCAGAAACGTCAAAAGAAGTGATCAAAGCACAAACAGAATCCCAATTGTTGCCAGCAGCTGAACAGTCGCCTAACGGCACAGCCACCGCCGACGGCATTGCGCACTCAGTGCCCCAGGTGAAAAAGACGGTCACAACGACAACCGTGCACAAGCAACAGGCGGTGGAGGTGCAATTGGTGCCCAACGGGTCCAAGCCGTATCAGGACCAACAGCAGCAGAACGAAGAAGAGCAGCAACAAACGCCTAATGCACAAATGGAACAGCAGCAACAACAACAACAGACGGCACAGCCGCTGCATGTTGCACAGCAAACGACAGTTGTGGTGCACGGTGAGTGCTGGTTGGAATCAGGGATGTAACCGAATGCCAAAAAAAAAGTTCCGGCACCGGAATTCCGGCTCCCAAAAAATGTCCTGGAAACCGGCATGCCGGACCGACCCAAAAATGTCCGGAAATTCGGTAAATTTCAAAATCTTAGAAATTTGATTTTTTTTTTATCATTTTCAGTTTTTGGACCAATTTTCTTAACAAATTCCATCAAAACGCCCCCTACTCCAAATAAGCCGGATTTAATTGCCTGATGTTTTGCCAAAAAGTCCGGCATCCGGTTACATCCCTCCCGGGTTGGAATCCAACAAAATTTTTGAGCAATTTTTATCTTCCTTTATCTTACAGAAGTCGTCCATTCGCAGCATGACATGACGGAAAATGGAGATGAACCCGTGCTGAATGGCCAACTGAATGGAGACGTACACGTAAATGGGCAGGTGATTGGTAGTTAAAATTTAGAAAATTCAATTTTTCAAAAAAAAAATTGCAGCATGTTGTGAAAGAGACTTATGAGGTGGAGAATGAGGACGGCTCCAAGACGACAATTCGCAAGAGCACAGCAAATTCAGGCAACCAAAGCACATTTGATCATTCGCAAGACGACGAGGACGGCATGAAGACGGATCAGCAACAGCAGCAGCTGAACAACAACAACAACCAACAGATGGACGTTTCAATGAACGGATAATTCTTTTAAAAATTGAATCCAAAAATGTTGAGCCCAACAGAATTGGCACGATTTGTTTTAATGTTGTGGCATCAGATTATCCAATCACCCAGCTGATCTGATCTGATCAAATTCTCTAAAATTTTTGGGTCACAAAAAAGATTTCATAAGCAAAAATAAAGCTTGCCAGGGGGGAGGTTTTTTTTGTACGAATTTTTTCAGATTTTAAATTTAAAAAATAGTCATTTACGAGCGGGAGTCAGTTTGGCACCTGATACGTTATAACTTTTTGGTTATTTAACCAAATCAAAGAAACTTGGTATAATCGAAAGCATTAGATCTAATGGGTGCTATAATAGAAAATAGTTAGTCGAGACATGACTTGACATAAAAAAGTTATGACTAAGCGCGCCAAAATGGCACAAAAAAGCGATTTTTACACGTTTTAAGCCATAACTTTTTTGAACAAAGTCGAATCGACTAGCTTTTGCTTGATCAAGGGTTTAGCATACTGAGAGCTTCTGGTTATTACCAATTTTTTTTGATTTGCTTTCCTAGTGACTAAGTTATGACTGATCGTGCCAAAACGGCCGGATCCGGTCGTCATTCACTACAATTATTCTGATTTCTCAAAATGATTTGATCATTTTTACCATTATCATTACAAAAGAAAGTCACACATTGTGCGCACGCGCTTCATTCAGGCCTTATATAACCATTTTGTTTATTATATGCCCATAGCGTCTATTCAAGCATAGTCCATATTTCTTGTTTTTAGTAAACGAATAAAACATGTGGACAGTGTGTATAATTATATCGATTTTCCATATTCCCTTTCCTACACTATCTCTGCTTTTATCGTTCTCTCTCTTTAGTACTAAATGTATAGACATTTCCTGCGTCTCTTACACATACATATATATGTTCTCTCTTTCTTTATACCACACACTCCATTTTGATATTCTATTCTAGTTCTCTGCCACCAATTATTATGATTCGTCTCACTCTCTCGTGTTTCTCTACCCTCTGCAGCAGTTGACAAATGACAAACACCGTACCCTGCACGCTAGTATTTACATTTTATTACGGTATTATTGAATTTGAAATGTTACATTTCTTTATTACGTTTATCGCCCGAATTGCCCAATTAAATTCATTTCCGTCCATTCAGTAAAACCCAAACATGATTATCAATCTAAAAAGGTCTTTTATATTTAGTAGGGTTGGACAAAACCGAATATTATCCGGGTCCCCCGGATAACGGTTCCAAATTGTTTAATGAAATTGGTAATAATTATAAAAAAGTAATTACAGAAGCCCTCATTTCTCTATTTAATTTAATAGGAAAATGGCAAAATGTCTTATGCAACAGACATTTTAACTAGCACTAACACCATCAAAAAAAAAATCCTCTGCGAAAAACATCAACATTAGGGGTGCTTAACCCGCCCGGTCCAACCTCCGGATACCCGTTCTTGTCCAACCCTAATATTTAGTTTAAAAAATTAAAAAAAAGAAAAATGCCAAACCTTTTGTGACAAAAACATATTCCTTTTCCTGTCCAGACCAAAAATTTTAAACATCGAATTTGGAATTTCCATTTAATGGCAAATTGCCGTAAATTTGACAGGTTAGCCTTTAATATGTAGTTCTAAATTGTCAAAATGATCAACATCTTGGTATTTCTATCTTATCAGGGACTGGCTCGGAAGACAATTTTTAGAATAAAAAAACATTTCAAAAATTTTGACGAAAAGAGTCCCCCCTCCTTATGGGTTTTCGGCCAACTTAATTTGTTACTAACTTTTTTCATAGTGCTTTCCGGCAAGAAATTTTTGCGGATTCGCACTCAGCTCGACTATTCGGTCGGATCAGGGCTGGGCGAAACTCGGCACACACCCGAAGCCGAAACTCGAAACCCTACTCGAAATTTCGGGTGTTACCCGAAACCGAAATTTTTCAGTACTGTCCCCAATCCCGTGCAACTCTATTTGGCCAAATAAAAATCACAATTCATATGTCGCATTTAAATCCATAAAGTGGTAAATTTTGATGAAGAAAAAGCAATTCTTTCAAGGTCTCATCCGCCAAACTTTTTCTCAGATCAGTTAAATCGATTTAAATTACCAAAACTTTTGTTGATGGCTATTTTGTTAAGGAATTTAAAAAACACCATTTTTTTGTTGCAAATTCTGCTTCACTTTTAGGGGGGGGGGGGGGGGGTTGGCGGTGCCGGCGGCGATCGTTTCAGTGCCCACACTTCAGAGCCGCACACTTCAGTGCCGAACACTTCAGTGCCAGCATTTTTTTTCTGAAACAATGCAGGAATCGCGTGCAATTAGGCTCAGGCCTAAACCTAAGCTAGCTTAGGCCTAAGCCTAACGAACCCCAGGCCAGGGTGGCTTAGGCCTAAGCCTAACGAACCCCTAAATCTCTAACTTTTCTCCAGTCATTCTATTCGGCTTTGGAGTTAGATTGTTGTTTAATATTTGTTATTTATTACTGTTGTATTTTGACAAAAAGCTTGTTCGGATATTTAAAAGATCAGCTTTAAGTCTTGATGGTGCATGCCAAAACATTAGGAAATAGTTTTTTCTTTAATATGTATGATTCGTAGGCGCCAAAATAAATTTTTTGTGTGGGCACTGAAGTGTACCGGCACTGAAGTGTGGGCACTGAAATGGTGTGTACCGCGGCGGTGCCGATAGGCGCCGCATAGTGAAACCAGTATTTGATGTTAAAAAAACGCGCTAAATCAGTGATTTAAAAACATTGTAAGATGTGAAAGTGAAAAAAGACCCTTAGACCCAAACGGCGCGCCCAAACAGCGGGGCACAAACGGCAGGGCCCAAACGTCCCGTTCCCCCATGGGGGGTTGTTGGTTGCCTATAATGGAAAGGAGAGGAGGGGGGCAATGTTTTGGAGATGCTCCCTGCGGATTGGGCGTCGTGCGGGGGAGGAAGACCATTGATTGTCAAAGGTGGTGGTGTAGGCGATGGATGCCACATTCAAATCTGACCTCTGTGAAGAAGATATATACATAAAAAGCCAAAATAAGATTTGTGGGAATGCCATGGAAAATGGGTGGATAACAACACACACACAATTCATTTTCCTTTATTCTTCCTTCCACTTTTTTAAAATATTTGAACTCATTTTGAGTTTGCATTTTTGTGCAAGTTAGCTGAATAGAATTTGGTTTTGCTGCTTTGACTAGCAATCCGCTCCCATACCTGGGACTAGAAGCCAAAGGTGCCTTAACTAGCTAGCACCCCGGCTCTGGCACCAGGGCTGCCTAAGAATTTCAAATCGGGGTTGAGAATTGCGGGGTCGGCATTTTTCGGGATTGAAAGTGTCGGGGTAGAGGAAAACTCCGACAGATATTTTCGGGGACGGGTCGGGGTGGCAACCCTATTTCAAACAACGCCCCTACTTTCGTTTCAAATTTTTGAATATTCTTCTTGTACATCGATTCTTTTTCCCAAACCTTCCGAGTTGTTCTAATATAACTTCGTTGGCTAAGGAATGTCGGGAATGATCAAAGAGGTGACCCGAGTTGTTTTAATATAGCTTCGGCTCCTACGCGATCGCCCATCATCCTCCTTTATCTACCTCTGATTACTAGAGCTCGGATATTCAGATTTTACCGGATTTTTTTTTGCGATGACATAAGAAACCCGGAAATAGCATTCATTTCAAAAAATTTTAGAATTAGCGACTTTTTAGTCAATAAAAAATCAATATTTTGGCTTTTTTGAGAATAAATCAATGGGTTGCAAGCATTTTATGGGGAATTCTTAAGAAAATTGCAATAGTTTAGGCCCTTTCCCCAAATTCTTGAAAAAATTCAATATTTTAGGCACTTTTTCCCAAAATTTCTTAAGAAAAATGCCTTAAAATGAAAAATTTTGTCAAACCAAAAATGTACCCCTAAAGATTCATTTTCAAAAAAAATTTTATTTTTGTTATTTTTTACAAAATTTTCCAAAACATATGAAAATAGTACATTTACAAATGTAGAGGGAAGCTGATGATGACAAATTATGAAAATTTTTACGCATAAATTGACTGAATTTGGTTAGTTTAGCATATTTTTTAATCAATAGTATTTTGTGGCACTTTTTGTGGTTTTTAGTCAATATTTTGGGGGTTTTTAGTCAATTTTTCAAGTTTTTCAGTCATACAGTATAATCCGTTACTGAATACTAAATAATTTATTTAATTTTAAAAAAATCAACGTTTCAAATATGAATTTGAAAATTCACCGCGCATAGCAAAAAAAGCCGTCGTAATCAATAAAGAGGCGATTTACTCGTCCAGAAAGCTACAGTATTCACAGTCAATTAGCGCTAATTTGCTGTTCCACGTAGCGCTTGGCGTACTGTATTGCTTCACCTAGGCCATGCCCTCGAGCCAAATAGACGGCAATGGCGGATGACAGTCGGCAGCCCGTGCCATGGGCATTTTTGGCACCAACTTTTAGTCGTTTTCCGCCAAAAAAGCGTTCCGCACCGTCCGCCTCTAACAAAATGTCCGTACACGCGTCAGAGTTTGACAAATGCCCGCCTATAAAAAGACAAATTTTGAATTTTAATTTCCTATTTAACTAAAAATGCCTTTCAATAAAACAGCTTTTGCCCCCAATTTGGCCAATTCGCAGCATTGCTTCTGCATTTCAGTCACATCTTTGGCTTGTTGAGTGCCAAGAAACATGGCCGCTTCGGGCAAATTTGGTGTCCAAACGGCACAAATGGGAACGAGTTCGTCCAGAAGAGCTTTCATTGCCTGATTTAAATTTGTTTTCAATATTTACAGTTTTTTAATTAAGCCTCTGTCTCCAGCAATGTATGGCCACCGGCTGTGGCCACAATGACCGGGTCCAACACGATGTTTTTGGTCGGTTTCCAACGCCGTAACGTCGCCGACACCGCGCGAACATTGGCCACATTGCCTAAGGCGCCAATTTTAATTGCGTCCACGGCACAGTTGTCGCGGTCTTCGAACAGTGCGTTCAGCTGCTGGCCCAGAAAGTCCGAGGGCGGCACATGTACTGCTTGAACACCGGCCTAAAAACAAATCAAAAATTGTCAGCGAAATGATCCCCACCTGGGGACTCTGTGCTGTGAGCATTGTGATGGCTGCCATTCCGTCGGAATCCAATGCCGCAAATGTTTTCAAGTCTGTTTGAATGCCGGCACCGCCTGAGGGGTCGGAGCCGGCAATGCTTAGCACGGTAGGCCGACGGGCGTGCATTCAAAAGCTGTAATCAACTAATTCAGATAAACTTTAAAAAAATCTGTGACTGATTAGCATTTTTTCTTTAATTCAGGAAATTTATTTTTGAAAACAAAAGGCTAATCAAAGTGATTTTGATTAAAAATGAATACATTTCTGTTTTAAAATTAAGATACAATAACAACAATTAATGTATAAACACATTTTAAGAATATCTGCATTTTTATTTTAGTTTTTGCAGCATTTTTCTCATTTCGCGTCCTCTCTCAATTGCCTCGCGCAGTTCGCGTGCCGCCTTTGCCGGGTCCTCAGTGCCACAAATTGCCGAAATGACTGCCAATCCGTCGGGTGCACCCAAGGCCATTGTTTCGTCCGCTTTTTGTGCATTTATTCCTCCAATGGCCACCGTCGGGTGAATTGACCTATTAAAGGACGGGGAGGTCCAGAGAATTGGCGCTAGGACAAAAAGCCAACCAATCAAAAAGCCAACCATTTCTAAAACAGTTAAAATGCCAACCAGGCCTAAAATGTTCAAAGGGCCAACTGCCTGGTTGGAATTTTGATCGGTTGGCATTTTTTTCGTCCTGACACAATGAAATTCGAACAAATTTTAAAAATGATTTCTAAAAAAGAGTTGTTTTGGTTAATTTTGATTTCACCTTGAACAAATGGACTGAAGTTTCTGAATACCAATTGGCGGGGCGTGATCAGGTTTAGTCGGAGTTGAAAACACCTTTTAAATAATCGAAGCAAAATTATAAAAATCAACAAATCAATTTAAAATTAAAAATAAGAAAACAATTTTAAAAATGACGTTTTGGTGTATAAATTATATGTTTTTTCTATTTTACAGACCGGCCCAACCCCCAAATAGTCAATTTTATTGCCAAGTCTCATGGCACGTTCCAACTGCGCATCATTGTTCACTGAATAGCCCACAATGGCATTGGGCCCAAGCAGTTCACGCGCTGCCTCGGGCGGCAAATCGTTGACGCCCAAATGCACTCCATCAGCGCCCGAGGCAAGTGAAACATCGACATGATCATTGATGATCAGCGGAATGCCATTTGGCCTAATTTTTGATCAATGGACTTTTTCATATAGCCAAAAGTCGGCTTCATGCCTTGTTATGGTCAACAGCTCCTTGGCCAGCACATAAATTGCGCCTTTGTGCCATTTGGGGGCCCGAAGTTGGACGATGTTGACGCCGCAGGGGATGACGT
This sequence comes from Globodera pallida, assembly GCA_020449905.1. Taxonomy (NCBI): domain Eukaryota; kingdom Metazoa; phylum Nematoda; class Chromadorea; order Rhabditida; family Heteroderidae; genus Globodera; species Globodera pallida. The sequence goes on from JAIXHY010000042.1 coordinate 496,081, forward strand.
TGTTGAGCAGCCTCACGCATTGTTGATGGCCCCCACAGAGAATTGGGTCGACAATCAAATAAAGCGACAAGTCCTTTGGTAGCATTTTGAAGGGCAGACATTTTGAACATGAAATGACATAACGCCAATGGGCATAATGCCACAATAATTTTGACTGTAACAAAATGAAATAAACAAAATGGACAAATCATCAAATTTTATTCTTAAATAAAAAGCAGAAAATTAACAGCCCATCCAAGAAATTTGCAGCCTTTCCAGCTCAGTCTCGCTTAGGTTGGCCAACTTGTCCAAATATGCCACGGCGAATGTGCCGGGTCCGCGCGACTCTTCTGCCGCAAGTTCGCCCGCAACAGCAGTGACCTTATTGGACAAGCAAATTGGCATAGTGCCAGAGGCAATTTGGTCTTTTTTAAGGGTATTTGTCGGAACGTTGACCTCTATGCCAATAAATTTGATTACATTACACGTTTTGGGGTTTTTTGCCATGTTTTTTCCACGGTTTAGTATCGAATGGACTTTCTCCCAGTTTTATTGGATCTATTTAAAAATTTGTAAACATTTCGCCAATATTTGCACCAACTTTTTTAGCCACTCTTGTAAAAGCTTCAAAAAATAAGGCCATTTTAAATTTACTAACATCTCTGCTCTGGTCCCTTTTAAAATTTTTATTAAAAATTAATTTTTGCTCTAATAACAGTATTTGTGGGCTTGTGAGACCGATCACATTTCGTGGCTAGACAGGCCCCTAAAACGTACAGCCAGGGCAGTCAAACAGGCGAGGCGTCTGTCGTCCGCCGATTTGGTCACCGCCAGAAATGCCGCAAGGCTAGCAGAAAGGGCACATCCAATGCCGGTGACTTTGGACATCAGCGGGTGGCCGTTGTGCAGTTGAATGATCGCATTTGAACAGTGATCCGCAATGAAGTCCTGTTGACCCGTCATCGCGACGATACTTTTGCTGCACAATGCCATATTCTGCAAAAAATTAATTTTTTTTTTATCAAAAATTAAAAATAAAATAAAAATTTAAAAGTTTTAATTGTTAAGAGTATTAAATTTGAACGACTTGGAAAAGCAGGGAACATATACCTAAAGGAGTTTTGACAAAATCCGGGCGTAAATTCAAAAATAGAAAAAAACAAAGGAATTTCAGTCTCGGTCCCGCTTAACTCTAGTAGGAAGGTATTAAATAAATATTCAGAAATTAAATTTAAAATAATTACTAAAATTACTAAATACTTTTGCATGTTCCACCGCCGCAGAACTTTCCATCTTCGAATCCGGGCCTCGTCCACCACCACCATCTGCTGGCATTCCATGTTCTACATCATCGGCAGCTTGCCGCAACATTCCATCCAATGCCATCACTTCGGAGGCGTTGGCACGGATGGCAGTCGGATGCCATTCTCGAACCTGTTTCAAACGGGTTACTGAAAATTTTTAGGGCTCAAATTTTAAAAAAATCGACCAATTCCACAGCGAATTGGCTTCGGAATGGCAGCGTATGGCCAACCGCAACCGGATCCAATACCCACGGGCGTCCAGATTCAACGGCACTCTGAACGGCAATTTGAATGGCACATTTCTGCTCTGATGTCAAAGTGCCAATGTTCACTGAGAGGGCATCGGCGCTGGCAACAAATGTGGACACTTCCGACGGATCAATTACATGAAAATATTATATATTGTCTTTTAAATTACAAAAAAACTATCATTAAGCACCATGGCTGGGACAGCGCCAAGCGCGAGCAGTACATTGGCGGTGAAGTTGCTCACCACCTGGTTGGTCAAGCAGTGCACCAACGGGGCTCGACAACGGAGTTCACTGAGAAAGGCATAGATGTGCCGAGCGGTGTAACACATTTTCAAGAATTTCAAAATTTAAATTATTAAAAAAATAATAACAAATCGATGCTATGTATTACCTAACTGCGAAAATTGTTTCATTTGATGATAACATCAACACCAAACATTCACTTACAAGCAAATATGTAGAGAGAGCCGATCAATGATCATCGTACTTTGAGTCAGGAGGCCCCGCCGGTGATCTGTGGCCTCCCCTCGAGGGAACTCTTTCTATCGGTTCAAATTTACTTAAAACTGTCTAATAAAATTTTTATTTGGTACGATACGAATTTAAAATCGCGTTTTTTCAATGAAATCCTTCCTCCAAACCCAATAAAATAAAAATAATATAGGTAAGAATGTTGGGTAAAATTGCCTTATATGTGAAAATGTGTAATCGCAAAGCTAAACACTTAGAAAATTCGTGAAAAAGTTATTTTAATAAGGTTGCTTTTCACATTGAACTTTTTAAAAACGAATTGAACCGCTTGGCTTTCTCATTTAAAGCGTTTGAATGGCATCTTGCTTGTTTGAATTGGTTGAGTTTAAAAAAGGTATAAACTTTCAAATTTATAATTTCCAAAATTACACACAAGGGATGTAGCCAGATGCCGGTTGGATTTCCGGACATTTTTGGGTTCGGCATGTGGGATATGATATATAGGAAAAATCATGCAAAGAGTGCATCATAAAATGTCAAGATGAAGATCAACAATTACATATGTAATGAAAAAAAAAAATTCGTAATTTTGGGTTTAAAAACTTGGAAAAAATTTTCTCAGCGGATATCCGCGGATTGGATACGGATATGAATTTTCGAAAAAATGAGACGGATACAAACGGACACGGATACTAAAGGCACGGATATATCCGGACACGGATTTAAAAATTTGTATCCATGGCCACCAGGGCTGGACGTCAGCGGCCCCTAAGTCCCCGTCATCCGTCACACGTAATTTTTTTGAAATGCCAGTGACGGCGTCAACGTCTTGAGCCATAAAAAATAAAAAGTGGAGTGGCATGTGGCATGTGGAAAACAATAGCGAAATGCAACCAAAAATATAATTTTTTTACTTAAATTATACTTGACTTTTTAACAAAAAAAAAACTTGTTCCACTACATTTTTTTACACTAGTGACGCAAAAATGACGCAAATGCCAGTGACGGCGTCAACGTCATCCGTCATGACGGCGCTCAAAAAGGCCGTAATTGGCGTAATCGGCGTCAACGTCAACGTCATGACGTCCAGCCCTGATGGCCACCCCTGCTAGGCCCCGATTTACTTGTACAACCTAAGTAAAAATGATTTAAATTTTTGTCAAAAAGTACGTCAATCAATATAATCATTAAAATTCCTGATGTGATGGCCATCTTCAGGGGTGTATTTTCATCCCCGTCCCTGGCGGGGATGAGAATAGCGGGGGATCCCCGGTTTTCCTTCTCCCTCCCCCCTCCCTCCGGACCCACACTAGTGTAAGGCGGTAACCAATCGCCTGAGGGGAGGATATGGTGGGGAGGCTCCTCCCACGGGGGAGTCCATAAAAGGGGTGGCTTAAGCCCCAGGAGGGATCGATCAGTCAGTCAGTCATCGTCCCCCTCTTTATCCATTCCCGATGACTGCCCATCTCACTCGGGGCCTAGCCTTTCCGCGGGGGCGACAGCCCATTCACACCATCAGAATGAGAGGGATCGATTGCCCGGGGGACCCATTCCCGACGCCCAGCACAAAGCTTTACTCTAGTTTGAACTCGTAGCCAAATGAATTGTGTCCTAATGACATGGCGCCATTAGATGGTCAAATCAGCAGCAACCGCTGATCTCTTTGCCGTAGAGTGGTTATTTTACGTATTAAAAAAATTGAGTTACAAACAAAATCTGGAAAACAATCTCGAACTCAAAAATCTCGGTAGAATTTTTTCAACCGAGAATCTTGAAGATCTCGATATTGGTACGATCTCTAGTTTCATGATGTTAAAGACATCCAATGAACGCAAAAATAAGTGATTTCAAATTTGGAGAAGAATTAAAGTTTTGAAATTCGCAGCTATAGATGGGGGAATGGGGGGGGGGGGCTTTTCAATTAGCGTTCCTTTTTTCTTTTCTCTTTCATTTTCCTCTTTTATTTATCCAGTCTCATGGTCACATTGCTTAATTTTTATCTTTTCTCGTAATATTCGCGATTTTTGCCATTTTCCATTTCCTCTTCAAAGTTCAACTGATTCAGATTACCCTTCGGCGATAGCATGGGCTCATTTAAAAAGTCGGATTCCTTCTCGAAGTCGAACTAAATGTTTGTAAACCCAAAAATGATCATTTTTAATCAAATTTATTTGTTCGGACCTCAGTGTCAAACCCTGCAGCTTCTCTCAACCCGAACAGAACTCGGTAAGCGGCTTTAATCGCTTCCATTGCTGAGCTCAGTTGGAGTTTGCCCTGCTCAACAAGAAACCGCGGATTCTCCACTTTAATTTGTTCATTAGGAATATGTGCTGAACTCGTTGAACTTGACGCTCGACCATGTTTCTCACAACTTTTGAGGTATGCATCTACGGCCAATGCCTTCACTTTCCAACTTTCACAAATTTGTCTCAATTCAATCTGGTCTGTTACGCCATTGATCGACGTCACCCCCTTATCGCAGTCCCATTCTTCCATCATAGTCCGCCAAAAGAACCGTTTGCTCAGTGCCAATGCCTTCGCCATGTCCTCCTTCTCCGGAGTGCCGTCTTCGATCATCACCGCAACAGAAACCGAGTAAGCGATCATAGCGATCAGAAGCAGAATGGGCAGCCATGGAAAATGAGGCATTTTTAATAGAGCTTAGTTTTGCTAATGCTTCTTCGTTAACGAAATGCCTATTTGTATTGCACAATTTTTGTCAGCAGTTAATTGATTTATGAATATTGACTTACAATATGAACGAAATCCACAAAATATGAGCTAAAAACATCAAATAGTTCAAATAAAACTATTTTTTTTAATTGAGATAAAATGGCATTATAATAAACGTTTAATTTGTTAACGCTAATATGCATCGTTGCCGGCAAAACATTTTCACGCCCGTGATTTTATACCTATTAAAAATTTCGTCAAATATTTTTACCAATTTCAAAAAAAAAATTTTGTTGTTTAAGATTATTTCAACCGATGTCTGCTAACACGGGCGCAATTTGATTTAATCCATTTAACAACTCTTCCTTAAATAATAATGTTGCTTTTTCTTCATTTTTTTTGTTTTGTTTAAACAATTTCTATTGATAACTCTTTTTATTCTTTCCGACAGTATATTCAATTTTTAAATATTCTAAATTTGTTATTCTTAAATTACATAGGTTGAATTTTGAATTTATAAAATTTCTAAATTGTTTATTCTTAAATTACATAGTTTGAATTGTAAAGTTATATTTGGTTCTGGCATTCAAACATTTCCTCCCTCAAAGAAATTGCAAAATATGTTAAAACTAGGGTTGAGCGGGACCGGGACTTTTGGGAAAAACCGGGACCGGGACTTGCCGGGACCAGAAAAACCGGGACCGGGACCAAGAATTCCGGGGCGTAGAATCCGAATCTGACCTCTGTTTCGACTTATTCGAACCCCGAAATGATTTTGAGGCCAAAATTAATTTTTGGGAAATTTTGAGTTTTTGAAGAATTTTTTGAATTCGGGTTCAAGGTTCGAAATGGGTCGAATCGGAGGTCAGATTCGGATTCTACGCACCCGGAATAGCCCTAGAAAACACCTTTTTACCGACTTTGAAAAAAAAAAATGTATTTTTTCAAAATGGGGGCAACAAACTTAACTATTACCCCCTTTTGTCTTGCAAAATAAATCATTTTTTGGCTCAATCGATGTTCTTAAAAAGCTACAAAAAAAGCCTTCAAAAATTTTTTCAGGTATCCGCAACACGTCTGGTCCTTTTGATTCCACATCGAGATCTAAAGTACGGAAGATATCGACTGACGCACAGGTTTTTGGGATTTTTTTGAGTTTAAATTCAATAGTTTGGTCCAAATTCAGGTTTTGGCGCCGCGAAATAATTTGAAACATATTGTCATTCCTAATAATCCAGATCAAAGAAAGTGCCGTGCATTAAAGCACTGACTGGTTTCAAAAATGCCATTAACATTGAGTCTCCGAATAATTTGAAAAATGTTTCACCTATTTTAAAAGAAAATTTTACCCCAGTGCCTTGGCGTGGATGGACGAGAAGGAGCTGACGCTGGGCCACGGACGACGACGGGCGTGACCTGAACAATGTGCAGGCACTGCATCGCAAGCACGAGGGCACCGAGCGGGACTTGGCCGCGCTGGAGTCGAAGGTTGGGCACCAAAACAAATGTTCAAAAATAAAACTGATCAGTGTGTCACTGAGAGCCTGAACCTGAGTGGTAGAGTCTGATCACAAATGATCAGAGTCTGATCATCAGACCCAATCGTAGGTGAAGAAGTTGATCAAATACAAGTGATCAGAGCTCTGATCGGAGTTCTGATTTGACCCGCGCATTGATAAATAAAGTGACCAGAGATCTGATCGGACTTCTGGTTTGCCCGAGCATTGATCAAATAAAGTGGCCAGAGATATGATTGGAGTGCTGATTTAACCGCACATTGATAATTAAAATGATCAGTGATCTGGTCAACGCCCGTATCTTAGCTGAAGAAGTTGATAAAAGTGATCAGATCTCTGATCTGAGTTCTAATTCAACCCTAAGATCTTACGTTAAGAAATTGATTAAATTTGATCTGAGTTCTTTTGAGCTAATCAAATGATCAGATTCGATTTGAATCTTGGTGAGGAATCCATCAAAAAAGATTGATCAATCATTACTCACTTTTCTATGATTTTGCAGATAGACAAGCTTGGCTCTGAGACGAACCGAACCGTCTGTGCCAAAATCGATGTTCTTAAAAAGCTACAAAAAAGCCTTCAAAAATTTTTTGGTATCCGCAACACGTCTGGTCCTTTTGATTCAACATCGAGATCTAAAGTACGGAAGATATCGACTGACGCACAGGTTTTTGGGATTTTTTTGAGTTTAAATTCAATAGTTTGGTCCAAATTCTGGTTTTGGCGCCGCGGAATAATTTGAAACATATTGTCATCCCTAATAATCCAGATCAAAGAAAGGTCTTCTAATCAAACTTTATTCTGATCAGAATATAAAATGTTTAACAAAACAAAGGGGCTGATCTGATTTAGTTGGTAGTCCGATCAAGTTCCAATCATGGGTGATCGGATCAGACAATCCTCCCCCCCCCCGTAGAATGGACGGCGCACATTCAGATGAAAAACCGGATCAGGATTTACTCCTAAAAAAAAATTTCATTTTTCAGTTAATTTTTTAGATTTTAACTTCAGATTTCGAACTAAATATTGGCGTCGCTGGAAGTTGTTCAAAACGGCACTGGTAATGAAAATTGTTGGTGTAAGTTTTTTTTTGTATGTGGAAACGAACCGCAAAGTTGTGTTTTAGAGTGTCCATATGCTTGCCAGACCCTCCGCAGGACTCCCCATGGCTCTGGCAATTGCTTCCTAGGCCACCAATCGACGTGTCAGAAATCGCCGGGTTTTTACGGGAAAAGTTTCGCTTGTGGGGGGCTGGGTGACGGCAGTAGGCGGAATCGCTCAAAATACGGCGGCGGCTCGGGATTGCGGCTTTACACGATTTATAGGAAGTCACCAAAATGCAGCCGATTTTCAAGAAATTCCTGCAAATCAACGATCCAATATTGAGTATAGAAGTTTACAATTTTTTTCTGATGTCGTCAATGAGCACCTGAATTCTCATCCCTTTGAAGAAAAATTTTGTTGTTGTTTCTTTCACTATGTGAATGCTTAAAAAAGTTTATTCGTTCCGTTAGTCTCTTCTCTCCACACATTCACTTCCATTTTTTATGATCTTAAAAACGAACAGACAGAAAATAAATGTTTTGTCGCCATGTTCGCCTTCACTATTCGGTCCAACTCCCTCAAATGGGTGGCATTTGTTCAACCAAATGCTTTCTTCTCATCAGCTCTGCAGCGGTGAATGAATTCTCTTAGGTCCAAAGGGTTGAAGAAGTTTGAGGGCTTTGACTGGAAACATTATTTTCTTTTTTCCCAATTTTCTGGCGAATTGATTTGTCTGATTTAAAAAAGCGTTATAGCAAAAACAAATTGGCGATTATTTTTATATGGGCCAGAATTTAAACAAAAATTTTTTGTTTGGAAAGTTCTTTAAAAAACAAAAATTTTAAATGTCTTCACCCAAAAATGCCATATTCGAATTTTCAACATTAATACTTTATTGAAATTCTGGATGGGCGAATAGTCAAATTCAATTATATCAGCGAGTACATCGAACAGAGGCAAGACGCCTTTTTTCATAAAAGGGTGAGAACGTAGGTTCTTTTGTGTTATGTGTCAACAAAAAACAAAAGTTTTGTGTTTCAAAGTTGCTAAAAGGTGTTTCTAGAGGTTTCAGGGTCGAAGTGCCCGAATCTCGACCAATTCCGAATCTCGAACTCGATAAATTTTATTTTAGATACATTGTGCAGACTAAGGAATATCAGTTTGGTAGAATGAATTCAGCAATGTTTTGCAAATGTAACCGAATTCATCGACATTTCGACCAAAAAAATCCCCTGAAATTGTTCGCGGGTCCGGGGTTTGGAATCGGTCAAATGTAGGACATATTCAAATTCTACGCCCCCGAAAACCTCTAGAAAATTTATTTATCGTTTTTAATTACTTTAATGAATTTTATTTAATTGTTGACGTAACACAAAATAACCCGCAATTAATTTTGGCTTTTTTTTTTGTTTGGGTTTAGTGCTTTTGAGGTATCAAATTTTTTTTGGTCGTGGTCAACTCGACACCGACAAGTTGAAATTATACTTTTATGTTACTTACCCAAATCAAAAAATCTTGGTACCATTCGCAAGCACTAAGTCTGTAGATGCAATAATAGAAAACATCTAGGCGATTTGATTTAGTTAAGGAAGTTTTGGGTCGCGCGCCAAGTTGGCACGAATAACTTTTTTTAAATAGACGACGACATCGACTATCTTTTAAAAAGGGCAACAAATATAGTAAAGCTTTCGGTTTAGTTTTCCATGGCTAGCAATTAAGTTATAACCGATGGCGCCGACTTAACCGGACCCAACATTTTTAGTCCAATTTATTTTATATAAAAATTCGGAAAATATGGATCATAGGGCCCGGACTCGAAATCACTCAAAACCATTTTTATAGGGTTTCTTAGGTGCTAAAACCGATAGAACAATCAAAAATTTTTTATCCCTCCGCCTTTAAACCGGGTTTTGAACGGTTTAAAATTGCCAAAAATCGAGATTTTTGACCATAAATTTTGTATCTTCCTGTGGATCAATTGCAACAAATTTAGTATCATTCAATAGCTCTCGACGAGACAAATCGATCTAGATGTGTCGGGACACGATCAGACGCCATTTGGATACCGGCCGACTGAGTCCCAGTGTAAAAGGGACATTTCAGTACCATTAAAAAACCGATAGGGGAAAAGCTCGCCGAGAGCTGTCGATTGATACAAAATTTGTGCAGATTGGTGCACAGGAAGATACAAAATTTTGGTCTAAAATCTCCATTTTGGCAATTTTTAAACCGTTCAAAAACCGGTTTAAAGGCGGAGCGACAAAAAAATTTTGATTGTTCTATCGGTTTTAGCACCTAAGAAACCCTATAAAAATGGTTTTGAGTGATTTCGAGTCTGGGCCCTATGATCCATATTTACCAAAAATTCATCGTGTTCAGATGCGAAACGCCATGGTTGTCATGTTGGTCTTCCATTTTTAAATTGCATAATTAATTTTTGGAAATTTCTTATTGCATATCACCAAAATTTATTAAGAAATTGGATTTAGCTAATTTGTTTGGGGCTCAATTCTGTGCTTTCCCCTTTCTTTTCAGTGCTTTGCTGGGTGCCGCGGCGTTCGCTTGGGTAAAGTTGGGATTTGGTGTGGAAAAGAAGGAAGAAAATGTTTGAAAGGCAAATCAAATCGAAATTGATGCGACAGAAGTGCTTCAGCAGAAACGGCAATTGACCGCAAATTGAGATACCGAATGTTTTTTTTTTGTGTGGATCCAGAGAATTTAGGATACAAGCTTTTTTTTTGGTGAGTGAAGTTGTCAATATCCGTTATAAATCATGAATTCTATTCAGTCATACATATAAACTATTTTTGAAAAAAATATTTAACAATGAGTCATCGAGTACAGCTAGTGAACGAACCTCAACACGTTGAAAATCGTTTCGTTCGGTTGAGGCAAAAAAAATTTTGTGATGAAACCCTAAGAGGGTCCATAATTTGGGGTAAATACCCAACTCGCTACCTGCCAACTCGCTACCTGCCAACTCGCTAGTACCCAACTCGCTACTTTTATCCCGACTCGCTACCTTTATCCCGACTCGCTACTTTTATCCGACTCGCTACTTTTATCCCGACTCGCTACCTTTATCCCGACTCGCTACTCGCTACCATTTTTTATTTTCAAAAACCATGATTTTCCTATAAATGATATACCGTTCGATTCCACTCGATGAGACAAAACGAATGTTGGGGACCAATTTTTACAAATTTGGTAACAATCGACAGCTATCGATGAGACAAATCGATCTAGGGTGGGGCAAGTCGATCCGGCGCCATTTTTGGACATCGAACGAAAGGGTCGGTAACCCTACATTTCGCCAACTTAATTTGATTGTAACTTTCTTCATAGTCGTTTCCGGCGCTGAACCTATTGTACAGAACGTGAAGTCGGTCGGCATCGACATTTTTTGCTCTCTGTAGAACGTCTGTAAATGCCCAAAGACCAAAATGCTAGAAAAAAAACATTGGATTCAAAGATTCGGGTTTTCGGAAAACTCGGAAATATTAAGTTTTGGAGCCAATACGTAAGCTGTAGTGTGTCATTGTGATTTCTTAATATTTATAAAATAATAAGTAATGGTTTTTAGTAGGGTTGGACAAAACCGGATAATCTGGAACCGGTATGGGAAAATTTTGGCTAAAAATTATCCGGTCTTGAACGATGACAGCTAAATTATGCTGGATCCGGGACCGGTATCCGGATGTTTTTGAGCTATCCGGTATCCGGGGGACCCGGATAATATCCGGTTTTGTCCAACCCTAGTTTTTAGCCAATGATTTAGTAGTTTTTCTGTTTTAAATGGTTTTTGAAAAATAAAAAATGGTAGCGAGTCGGGACAAAAGTAGCGAGTCGGGATAAAAGTAGCGAGTCGGGATAAAGGTAGCGAGTCGGGATAAAAGTAGCGAGTCGGGTCAAAGTAGCGAGTTGGGTACTAGCGAGTTGGCAGGTAGCGAGTCGGGGTTCGTCCATAATTTGGTACGGTGTTCCAAAAGCGGTGAAGCTTAATTTAGTGTTAAATTGCGATGATCATTTTGAAAAAATCAGAATTTGTTCTAAAAAATCGAGCTGCAAAACTGTCGCACTTTTTCGTAATGAATACGGTGTTTTGAAAGCGATCCTCAATTTTTTAGCCAAGTGTTGTATCTTTTTTTTAATTTCAAAGTACTGTCGAAATCCACTCTGGAAAAAGTCTGCAAAAGACCAAAAGTTATTATCAAAATCAGCCATTGTCGAAATCGTTCACTGTCGAAATCAGTCACTGTCGTTACATAGCACCAATTTAATTTATTGCATCCATTGTAGTTCCCTTTTAATAAACTTTTATACGAAGAACAATATTTCAGGGAAATTCTAATGTCCCAAAAAAGCATTGTCACGGCGGACTTCTTAAATCGTTCCTGATTTTTGCAAAGGCTGATCCTGATTTTTCAACAGTGAATCCTGATTTTTGGGTTTTGCCGATGGTCACCCTGGACACATTAAAAAAACAAAAATATTTTTTTCAAAATTCTCCAAACCACAAATTTGAGTGTAAGAAGGGAGCACTAAAAGCACGTCTGTAAAATTTGGTCTTGAAATATAAGCATTAGCCTGTGTTACAAGTAGAGCCTAGATTTTCAAGTTTTAACATGTTTTTTTTGCGAATAGGGAATCATGAGAGAAGCCCAAAAATAGCAATTCATTAGAATTAGAGCGACTTTTTAGTCAATATAAATCAATATTTTGGCTTTTTTGAGAATAAATCAATATTTCGCCATTTTTTCATAATAAATCAATATTTTAGGCATTTTTCTTGAGAAAATGCAATTTTTAGGCATTTTTGCGAAAATTTTTGTAGAAATTCAATATTTCAGGCAGTTTTTTCCGAAAATTTCTTAAGTAAAATTCAATAAAAACGAAAATGTAGTTTTGGGGTTTTTTGGTCGATATTTTAAGTTAATATTTCGCGCTTTTTTAGTCAAATAAATCTCGTCTCTAATTATGACCCTTAAAATGTTATTTCCGGTCGCTATTATAAAAATTGGCGCTGATCGGATAATTTTGAAAAATTCCTTTCTGAAGATCAACCCCATAAAATAACCAATTTAGACAAAGATTCAAGTGGCCATAACTCGGCTCTTTGGGAACAAGTGCACCATTTTTAAATATGACGCGGACACGAGAATCTTGATCACATATTAATCTTCGAAATAAAATTTAATGGTGGGGGATATAGTGTCATATGCTGTCTGCCTCATGGTTATTTTTTTAAATTAGTGGTAAACTAGTGTACATTTTGGCGCTTAGCCTAATTTGGTCTGCTGCTGGGGTTGACCCATAGTGGCCCTAAATCTAAAAAATATTAAAAAAAACTAAAAAAATTTTCAATAAACAAAAAAAATTATTTCTAAATAAATATACCTAACTGATATTTCTTTCGTTAACTTATAGTGTCGCTGTGTGGAATGGGAATTTTCAACTTTTTACATAGTTTATTTTTATTTAAAGAGAAAAAAAAAGCTTTTTCATTCAATGAAAAGAGAGCGGCTAATGGAAGTTTGCGATACGACAACGACGGACACGCCCTCTCCACTGCCTCATAAGCGGCCAAGAGTTAGAGAGTTCGGGAATTGAAAGTGGCTCAGAAAATCTCAGAAAATTTCGGGTTTTTCAAATCCCAGGATCTTTTAATAAATTTCCGGGACTCGAGAATTGTTTATTTTTTTTCTTCCAAATTTAGGAATCTGAACGGCGGTCCTTCAATGNANTTA